>CM056955.1:27259055-27851555 GCA_029856935.1 Cyclocarya paliurus | reverse complement strand
CTCACAGTCGCAACTTGTCTTCACACAAAAGTAAAACAAAAATTGCCATCCGTTCCTACCAATCGTCGCATCTTCAAAACGAAAAGAAAAAAATTCCATTCTCTCGTCCGTGCGTGCCAAAGCAAAGAAAAAAAATTAAATCTGTTATGTGCCTAGCCGTTCGTCCAAGAAAAGGCCTGTATCCCACGCATGCCAACGTCTAAAGCCAAGTCAAACCGCTTGCTTGTGTATATACGTTCAAGAGCCCAAAAATCCTAGCCTTCCTCATCATACGTCTTCATTCCAAATCAAAATAAGGGCCCGTATTGCATGCCAGCACATAAAATCAAAAGAAGAGCCCCACATGAACTCCTTCAAATATGTTTATCCGTAAAAACCAAGAGGACCCCGCGTGCATCTCGCATAAATTCACATACCTCTTCTATTTTACGTAGCTTAATTTTTCTCAAAATTAAGAACCTGCTAGTGCATGTCGCATGCATTCAAACTGCCAGCTTGCGTCCAGCTCCGTAAATAACAAGGAAATGATCTCCTTGGCGTCAGTTCGTGCCATTCCTCTACATAAAACTCTCTTTGGATTTTATTTTTCAAAGTGCCAAACTCTTCATTTAAATGAGAATGAGTCCCTAGACGATGGGCTTCTAAAATTTGGATCTTTTTTTTTTCTTCAAATCTGAAATAAATTATATGACAACAATGAAGCCTAGAATTAACAAAAATAAATAAAATTAGACTAAAGTTTAAAGTTAAGAAGTGATAAAATATAAAGAATTATGCAAGTCATCAGGTTTACCACGCAGCAGTACTTTCCCCGCTACCTCGTCCTTCACCAAAAAGGAAGACAAGTGAAACTCAAGATACACATTATTATCACTTGTAAATTGACTCACAGAAATTAAATTTTTTTTAGTCTGTAATACATGCAGCAACTGATTTAAACAAAATGAATGAGTCGGTGTTGAGAGAGCAGTAGAACCAATATTTTTGATAGGTAAACCTGCCCCGTCGCTTACATGAATTTGATCATTGCCATTATAAGGTTCTAATTGCAGTGTCAAGTTTCGAAAATCACTAGTGAGGTGATTTGTGGAACCAATATCAGGGTACCAGTTAGCATCCAGTGGTGAAGAGGGCGATGCCAAATAAGCTGCCATATTAGGAGGGGTGCCTTGGTAGGCATGATCAAAACGGTGATAGCATTGTATGACCGTGTGACCATTTTTACCACAAACTTGACACAAAGGTATCGGATTAGAGGAGGAGTTTTGAGGTTGACCACCTCGCCCACGATTGCCACGACCTTGTCCTCTGTAGTTGGAGTTGGAACCATGAGAAAATTGATTATGAGAGGAATGATGCTACTGTGGATTTTTGCCACCACGAGACCAAGAGTCATTTCGAGTAGCCACGTTCACCAAGCCAACTGAGGTGTCTAGAGCAGTTTGTTGCTGCTCAAGTCTTAACTCAAAAGCAAGAAGATGATTGAACATATCTTCAGAGGACATTTTGTCAATTTGAGTGGAAATGGACGTGATGATCGTATCATAAGAAGTATCAAGACCACCGAGGAGGTATGCTGTGAATTCATGGTTTTGAAGAGGCTTTCCAATTGCAGCCAAGTTGTCCGAGAAAGACTTCATTTTCTGGAAATAATCGAAAATTGACATGTTTCCTTTCTTGGTGGAAGCTAGAAATTGTCGAGTCTGTATAGCTCGAGTGGAGGAGTGAGAGGCGCATATTCTCTCAAGGTCAATCGAAACTTCTCTTGAAGTAGAGAGCCCGACCATTTGTGCCAAGATTTTTTTCAGACAAGGAAGACACTAGTACGGAGAGGACAATCTGATCTTGATCATACCAGGAAATATATTTTGGATTGAGAATTTCAGAGGGTGCTGATTGAGAGGTGGCTGCTTCGGGGTTGGGGATAGTTAGGCAAGGGCTAGATATAGTTCTATCAAGAAAGCCAAATAGAGGTTGATGATAGGCCACGAAGTTGGAAGAGTGGACGTGAAGACCAGCGGACTGCGTCACTGGTAGTATACTCTGTTTTACGTGGTTTGCTTGTACGTGGATTTGTTTGCTCCAACGTGCACTGCATGACTTGCGGTAGAAGAGAGTAAGCTGGGAACGTGCTGCGTGGGTCACGTACAGTAGTTACAAATGGCTACATGCAGCTTGCAGCGTTGCCTTGCCCAGTCCAATAGCCGTTGGAGCTAGTATAGGAGTTTACTTTATTTCCACGTTGTTTCTGCATTTGTTTACTTAGTTAAGTCTCTTTCCATTCTATTATTTGTTTACTTAGTCAAGTCTAGAATTTCGGTCATGTACTCATGCTACCGTTGTTAGCCATCAGTTCCTTTTATTTCGGTTGGTTTGTACGTGGCTTGGCTTATTTAAGCAGCCAATGTTTTCGTTAATGACAGGAAGTAATTATTTGTTATTCAACCTGTGGTACTTTTCTCACCCGAAGAGAAACATTTTAACTTAGCGTTTATCTACTCTGTTTGGGACCTATCAGTTGACCACGTAGGTAGGGGACAATTTGTGTTTTCCAGAAGAGATAATTATCCATTGTGAGCTTGACAGTAACGAGGCTTTGGATGTTTACAAGAGAGACAGAGTTGGAAGAAGGTGAAGCTGTTGGTATTTTTTTTTTAAATAATTATTTGAATTAATGAGATTTATTATATATACGTTATTAAGCTTGCTTTTATTCCTTTTATTTGCCAGTAGCCGAACTTTTTTGGTTAGTAATGTTGGCTTTAAAAGCTTGTAAAGTAGGTTTTTAAGTTATAGACGTTGTTTTATTTTAATTTGTTAACGTTGGCATTTTATTTCACTTTTCCGTTTACGTAGTTTTACTTCCTGGGACGATTCTTGTCCATATGGTTTATATATGTTCATTTGGTCTTTGGGTACGGGAGTAGGTGAACATTAAGGAAAAGTGAGATAAGAAAATAAGTTTAGAGAGTATATATTTTTTAGAGTATTTCCAGATAAAGAAAGGTGTTCTTTTGAGTGGAGCTTTGGACTCAACCACTTGTGCAGAGTAGGCTTGAGTCATACGATGATCAGTTGGGCTGTTGTATCCTAGAGGAGTCAGGTCAAGAAGATTTCTGCTGCACCGGTTAATTTGAGACGTTGTACACCGCAGAGAGCTTGAATCTCCTTAAAGAGAGCGATATTTCCGTGCCTCAGTCCAAACTGGTTTCGTCTTAATTTTAATTTCATTGTATTTTTTATTAGATTATTGTGAATTTCACCTACAATTTTTAAGGAGATTCACCATGGAGCCTACAACTGAAAAATCCACGGAAAGTATTGGAGATCTCAACAAGCACTTCCGGTTCAAGGGAGCTTATTTCAAGAGATGGAAGTGCAAGGTGCTCTTCTATCTAAGCCTTCTCAACGTCTCTTATGTTCTCACTGCAAAGAATCCTAGCAAGATCAATACCGAGAACATGACTGAAGCATAAGTGAAAGCTCACGAAAAAAAGATTGAAAAATATACTAAAGATGAGTATAACTGTCGATGTTATCTTTTAAATTATCTTGCTGATCAGTTTTATGATTACTACAACACTACTTACACTTCTGCAAAAAAAATTTGGAAAGCTTTACAAAGTAAATATGATACGGAAGAAGCTGGAGCGAAGAAATATGCAGCAAGTCGCTTCTTTCGATATCAAATGATAGATGGAAAATCTATCGCGAAGGGAGTTTCAAAAGTCGATGCGCCGTAAACAAAATGAGCAATTTTTTGAGACCTTAATCACACGTATTCGTGTAGAGGAGGAGGCTGGAGGCCAAGATGATTTGGTGTTTCAAAATGGTAATGAGAATACCATGACAAAGGTAAACTTAATTTTTGAAATTAAATAGTAACTTGCCCAAAGGTCAAAATACAAGAAATAGTTTTTTGAAGCCGCAAAGAAAAGATTTTAAAAATTTAGTAGACCTCACAAAAAGTGCTTTCAAAACCAATATGATAAAGATTGGTTCAAAAATCTTACTCCCTTTGAAAAAGAGAAAACTATTATGCTTGGTAATTCTAGAAAAGCCAAGGTTGTTGGGAGTGGTGAGGTTGAGCTGAAATTCACCTCTGGACGTATATTGATGCTTAAAGATGTGCTCTATACACCGTCTATAAGGAAGAATTTGATGTCAAGTTTTTTACTCAACAAAGCGGGCTTCAAACAAACTATGGAATCTGATCAATATGTGATTACAAAAAATGGAGTTTTTGTGGGCAAGGGCTATGTTTGTGATGGGATGTTTAAATTGAATATTGAGAATAAAGCATAGAATGTTTCTCTTTATGTGTATTATTTTGTTTGAATGTTTTGGTACACATGCTTATGTCTTTCTTTGATATGGAATAAAAAATTATAGTCTAATTTTTTTTTTATATTGGAATAAAGTGATTTTTGAGTAAGGAGTATTTTTTTTATGAAAAAGAAAATTTCCTTTTAATTCTAAAAATTAGTGGGGGTCAAGTTTTTGAAAAAAATACTATTTTTTCAGAAGATTTTGCCTCTGACGTTTATTAATTTATCTTCATTTTTCTTCTTTGAGCTTTTGAGAATAAAGCTGGATGTTGGCAATTTTGTGGTATTAAATGTACATATTTGATATTAAATGTAATTTTTTTGTGGTATTAAACCTGGACGTTTATTGCCATTTGATTTGATTAAACGTATTTGATATTAAGCATTAAGCATTATTGCTTTTATAACGGCATTATAACAGATGTAGCCAGCATGATAAACTATTAAGCATTATAACGACATTTCTTTTACGAGATTTCCGGGTCCTGTAAGTAATAATCTCACAATCTTTGAGACACGGGATCTCGTCCACCTTTACTTTCATAACCGAAAGTTTTTAATGTATTTCACTGAAGAAATTTGGATGCATGATTATTGCTTAAGCCGTTTAAATTTTAAGTGCATTATTGTATACTTTAGTTGCCATATGTTGAGAGATTTATTCCTTTGTGGAAAAAATCAGTTTCATTCATATTTATTTGTTGTGATGGTGCTACTACAATTAGTAGAGTACAAAAACCGTTATTATAACGGTAAATCTAGATCTATTAGAAGAAAAATACAGTACTATGAAATTTTTTTTATTGATAGTGTTATTAATGTGGATCCACTAAACAAAACTTTGAGACACTAAAAAAGTTTTGACAAGAGAAATGATCTGGAATACATCGAGGGGAATGAGATTAAAACCCATAAATTCATGAGCCATGTATGAGGATACCCAACCTGGGGACCAGAGATCCTGAGAACTGGGTTCAATAGGAAAAACGAATCATATGATGGTCGTAAGAAATGCACTATTTATTTTATTTCTCATTCCTATGATGTGAGTGCATTTATCCTGTAATGTTGTGGAGGATGAGTTTATGGAGAAACTCTTAATGAAATTCTGTAGCTCTTATGAGTGGGGTGTAAGAATTACAGGAACACCCTTGACAGATTTCACCTATGTGAGTGTGAGAGTGGGGCCGCTCTCTATGAGATTTGGGTTTATTCTCAAATATACTCATGAAACCGGGATAAGCACAAGGCCGTAATGTGCTGGATAATAAAGCTTATGTCAACACTTGGGTTACTATGTGTGAGTAATAATTCTTTATCTCCCCTAAGCAGTCATAGTTCAAGTCTGAGACCACTACTGACTCTGGAGTAAAGGTTGTTATTTCACTAAATGAGGGTTCAATGCAGAGCACACCTTCATGATGCATAATAATCCTTCTTTATCTGGAAGTATCTCTCTTATATTATTATTTTTATTATTATTAAAAATAGTGGGGGAATGTTGGTATTTTTTTTAAAAATAATTATTTGAATTAATGAGATTTATTACATATACGTTATTAAGCTTGCTTTTATTCCTTTTGATTTGCTAGTAGCCGAACTTTTTTGGTTAGTAACGTTGGCTTTAAAGGCTTGTAAAGTAGGTTTTTAAGTTATAGACGTTGTTTTATTTTAATTTGTTAACGTTGGCATTTTATTTCACTTTTCCGTTTACGTAGTTTTACTTCCTGGGACGATTCTTGTCCATATGGTTTATATATGTTCATTTGGTCTTTGGGTACGGGAGTAGGTGAACATTAAGGAAAAGTGAGATAAGAAAATAAGTTTAGAGAGTATATATTTTTTAGAGTATTTCCAGATAAAGAAAGGTGTTCTTTTGAGTGGAGCTTTGGACTCAACCACTTGTGCAGAGTAGGCTTGAGTCATACGATAATCAGTTGGGCTGTTGTATCCTGGAGGAGTCAGGTCAAGAAGATTTCTACTGCACCGGTTAATTTGAGACGTTGTATACCGCAGAGGGCTTGAATCTCCTTAAAGAGAGCGATATTTCCGTACCTCAGTCTAAACTGGCTTCGTCTTAATTTTAATTTCATTGTAATTTTTATTATATTATTGTGAATTTCACCTACAGAAGCCATAGTGGCGGATCCAAAAAAAAAAAACAGAGGTTACGTTTAAGCTCTTGATACCATGAAAGAATACGATAATGCTGGGAAACTCTCGTGTGTTTTATAGCAAGATATCTCTGTTTATATATCAATCAAAATTCTAAGTATATAATGCTAGAATCTTGCCATAGCAGATTTACAAGAAAGTTAAAAGGAAATAATTAATCGAGGCATTACAAAAGGAATGAAAATATTTTCAAAATGAAAATATTGGTGTTGATTATTTCCTTAATACCCTCACCGAAACAGATTTAACTGTCGCACAACAGTCCTCTCTGCCTCATGTTGAACTGACCCAGTAAAGAAAATTCCTTTCAGTGGTGAAGATGACGAAGGAATAGCATTAGGCTTCTTCTCCACAAACGATACTGGAATCACGTTGTGCCCATCACCATGAATAGATGCCAGAGGGACTAAGCAATTCATCTGAAGTTGGGGGAATTAAGTCGTGTAAAGGAATATTGCAGTGATGCCATAACTGGTGTAGGGAGGCCCACGATCCAAGTCTGATCCACCTGACAAACTAACTGGCCCAAGCCCACTTCGAGACAAAACTGAAGGCCCCTGGTCTCTCTCCTTCCCAGCAAACTCTGAAAATTTAAACGGAGAACCAACGTAATCTTCATCGATAACAGTAAAAAATTTCTTCCCCGATAACGGCTCAACACTGCTCTGTTTGAGTATGTCGTCGCCAGTGACCTCCATAGGAACAGCCATGGCATGCGAAGAACTACCAGAAGAAGAAGAATCACCTTTCCCAGATAACATTTGATGAGCTTTTACATCCCATCTGCGTGTAAACCTGCCCTTATTCAGCAATAAATTCACATCCACACGTAACCAAGCCCCATATGGGAAGCCTTCTTTCTCAAATTGTGATATGTGAATTGCCCATAATTCACAGTTCCTATCCGAATGCCCCAATTTGCCACAACAGTAAGAAAAGGTCGGTAACCTTTCATATATTTTTAAGTGAATCCAAACTGTCTCAGATTTGCATAAACACAGACGTCTAATGCGTGGAAGAGGCTGACGAATATCCAATTTAACACGGACTCTACAGAATTCTCCCTAGGCCGGTGTTGATTCTGGTAAATCGATATTCTCCACTTTTCCAATAGAATTACCAATGATACGGATTACCCAAGTATTCATGCAATTCAACAGCAAATCATAAAGCCGAATCCAAAAAGGCGCGCGCGCATAATGTATGCAGGTAGTAGAAATCTGGCAATTTCCATCATAATCCCGCATCAGTACGAGACTCTTATAAAAAACCATGGGCCATGTCAAAGAACTCGAGCTTTATCCGCAGTCTCCGTAAACTGTGCCAGAAATAAACTCAGGAAATGGTTCGGCAACCATGATTTCTTCATATTCTATTGCAGACAACTGTAACTTCTCAATACTGAGTAAAAAAATCTTCTGCCATTACGGAAAGATGCCCACCTCAGGGAAAATACAAGAAAGTAAAACTTGTATGTTGAACAAGAACAAATAGTACTCCCAAGTAAAATCGCCAGAGCGTTTTACTTAGAGAGTTTATTATGTGCTAATGGATTGGGTTGTGTACGTGGTCTTTCTTGATCATCACGTACGTACGTCAAGAAAACTCTACAAGCAAGCCATGCAAGAAAAAATATTCTACAAGCCGATGCAAGCCATCATGATCAATACAATAGGCATGGCTTGGCTTGTTGCGTCAAAGAGATTATAAATTTCTTAAGACTACGTACCGTATATACGTACGTACCTCAATTATTCTAATTTTTTGGTTTATTCATGCATGTCTCGCTTCCCTAGCTAGCATTTGATCATGTCTTCCAATAGTATTTTTTCATGATACATTCGGTTTTTCATGATACATTCGGTTTTAAATTAGCTCAAATCAAAGGTTGCATACATTATATATATATATATATATATATATATATATATATATATATACACATATAGATATGTAATGTGCCCACTCATTTTTTTTTTCTTAATAGTTAAGAAAGTGATTATTAGTGAATTTATATTTACATTTTATTTTATTTTATAATGTTTTAAAAAATGCTTAAAAAAAGGAGTTAAAAAAAAAAGAAAAAAACTCATTTACAATAGTGTGCACATTTGAAGCATTGTCCTGTATGGTATATGCAGATCTTCAGAGGCTGCCAACGTAATTTGACTTTCCTATATATAGGACCGGGACGTACACGTTACACATTTATTTCATGGAGATCGATATAACATCTATAGATCAGAAATTTCGTACATTAGCAAGCTGCTATATATAAATATATATATATATATATATATATATATATATATATATATATAAATACTAGTAAGGCATAACATGCTAATGCACGTATGCCCAGTTGCAAAAACATCCTAAAAATAGAATTTTTTTTGTAAAAACATGTAATAAGAAAAAACAGACTAAAAAATATAGTTATGAAATATAATAGATGGTAATATCTGATAAATTTATATATATGATAATAAAGTAAAAAACAAGTCATGAAAAACAAGTCTAAGGTCCAATCCTTACAAATATAAAAAAGAAAAATTGATAGCAAATGAGAAAGTGAGGAAAATTTTTTAAACAAAGTTCAAACAAGTCATGAAGTTACATACTTGAAGTAAACCTAATATAAACTTAACATAAATGATAGATCCATATAAGTCAGTGTTTTATTTAGTTATATAACACAAAAGTTTAATAAGAAAATTTTAATAAAAGCTTAAATTAATAATAAAAATATTAATACTAAAAAGTTATTACGAATTATAAAATGTTGAAACATAATTAAAACAGAAAGTTAACGTGCTTTATCTACTTATATTCATACTGTGCCTACATATATCAAAAGCATAAAGAACATATTTAAAAGAAAAAATAAAAAAGATGTTTATTACAATTTGAAAATTAAAATTAATGTTAATGATAATTTTGTTAGGTTTCTATATAAAACAAGATGGGGTGACTTCATATGGTTATGGGAGAAAATATTTTTAAATTACGGATTATACTGAAAGATTATTGAAAAAAAAATTGTTTTAATTTTATCTTCTTTATGAGAAGATAATTTGTTAGTAATTATTAAACATTTATTCATAAATATGTAAAAGAAAAATCCCTACAGTATATAAATTTTTAGAGAAGGAAAAAATTAAAAATGTTCTAATATATATTAACATATTCTAGACCATATTATTAAGCACTACAAATAATGTTAAATCATTGCATTACTCCAAAGGCGGTTTAGCTTTTAGTTTAAGAATGTAAACCAGATCATCTTAATTTACTTTAAAAGTTTCCATAACCCTTTTTAATACTACAAAAATAGAAGCACTATAAGAAATAATAACAATGAAAAAAATTAATTTATTTAACATTTTCACACTTGGCTAAATAAAATAGTAATAATGACATATTATATTTTTAAATTATTAAGAAGTTATAATTTATTTCCTTATGAAAATTTGTAATTATACTAACCAACCTACTATTATTACTCTTAATAGTAATAGTTGGATGCGTATGTTGTATATTTGTTATTTCTAAAATAAATATATAATGTGTTAATTTTAAAATTCAAAAGTACAGTGGTAAGTATTAAATAATTTAATCATATATTTTATAAAGTCTCATCCTTTACATTTAAAAAAAATTAAACAAACTATAGTTCATTAGAAACTATAGATCTACCTCAAATAGTGTAATTAATTTCAAGTTAATTATTAAACAACTCAATTATCTGGAAATGAAAAAAAATATTTAAGTTTATTTCTTAATAAATAATTAAACAAAAATCATTAATAAAAGGGAAAAATTAGATTTATACTAAAATGTAACAATTCAATTCGATATTTACATCATTCAAAATTAAAGGAAATAAAATGATGCACAACATTAAATTTTAATTTTCAAGATTTTGGTTTTTCATTAAAATTTTATGAAGAGTTGGTATCAATTTGGAAAAAAAAATACTATAGTCCAATTGTAAAGCTCAAACTAATTTGTAACATTACTCATTTTTCACATCTAAAGCCTAAGAGCATTACTACACCTTCCGAGATGGGTTCCGATAAGGATAAACAAATTTATTTTTTTGATTTTTTATTCAATTTTTTATACCCTTAAATATTAAAAAAAAATTACAATATTATTAAAAATACTTTCTAATAGTATATGAGACCTAAATGAGAAAATGAAAAAAGAGCAAAGAAAATATTTGTAAGAAGCTGAGATGAAATAAATACAAAACAAAGAGATAAGCTCAATGAAAAATATTGTAAAAAGACACCAACCAGAAGTCGGCAGATGCAAGAAAGAAGACAAAACATAAGCCATATTCGTGATAAAGTCAGGGGTAAAATAGGAAAAAAAATTAATGGACGAAAACACTGTTTATACCCGATTCGCACAGCCGGAGGTTTTGATTCGCTAGCGGCGGTTAATGGCGGCACAAGAGGGGCTAAAATTGGATGGGGAGAGACGACAAAAGGAGGGGAAGAGAATGGACTGGGTGGTGTTGGCCACGCTGGCATGCGGTAGCGCACTGGAGGGGACAAAGAAATGAACAGGCCGCGGCTTGGATTCCCTCGTGGCGGTTAACGGCTGCACGAGAGGGACTGAGATTGGATGGGGAGGGACGCCGGCCGGAGGGAACGAGAATGGCCGGGGTGGTGTTGGCCACGCCGGCGTGCGGCGGCGCACTGCAGGAGACGAAGAAACGGACGGGGAAGGGGGGAGGAGTAGGGGTGTAACCGGTCCGGTCTGGTCCAATTTTGGACAAAATTTTTGACCGAACCAGTATGTACCGGTTTTACATTTTTCAAAACCGATTATGCACTGGTTACCCTCCTAAACAGGTACTTTCGGTTTTACCGGTTTCCAGTCCGGTCCGGTCCGGTTTTTCAATTTTTTTTAAATGTAAATTTGACAATTTATCATTAAAAATATGTTTATAAAAAAAATATACTTTAAAAAAATCTGTTTTATATTTTTATTAAAAAAAATCTACTTTACTAAAAATATATGCTTTATTAAAGCCAAGTACTATATTAGTATTAGTTATATATTAATATTAGTTATAGTGATTTAGTATTACTATATCAATATAACTAAAACTATAGTCTATAATAAACTATTAGTGTTAGTTATATATTAATATTAGTTATAGCGATTTAGTATAACTATATCAGTATAAGTATAACTATACTCTATATTAGTATAAGTATTAATGTCCTATGTATTTATCAAAATTTAGTAATAATATTTGAGTGATTTTCTTTCTTTTTATATATTATATATAAAACTTATATATAAAAAATATTTTGTATAATATTATTTTTGTATAAAACTTATATATATAATTTTTTTTTTCTTCAACCGGTTCGATCCGGTCCCAAAAATTATGAAACCGAAACCGGACCGAATTCAACCGGTTTGTGCAAATAAAGAACCGATTTCGGACCGAAAAATCGGAAAACCGACCGGTCCGGTTTAGTTCGGACCGATTTTCTGATTTTTTGATCCAAACTTATATCCCTAGGGAGGAGGGGCGAAAATTAAGAATAGAAGTAGGAGCAAAATGGAAAGAAGACTAAGAATAAAACTGAAATTTGAAAATAAAAATAAGGATAAAATAGAAAAAAAAATGTTAGACAAAACACTATTTATAGACTATTATATATATATGAGATATATATATGCAAAGAATGTCGTGCAAAACCGTTAAAAAAAATGGTGTACGTTAGTGTTGGGTCTGTTAAGTTGACTGCAAAAACGGTTGTACAAGCTGGGAAGTTCCGAGATTAATGATATGAGGTACGTACGTACGTAGGGGACTATTCTAGTCGTAGATATTTCATGACATATTCTCCTTCGTCATTAACGTGTACGTAGGGGACTATTCTAGGTGTAGATCTTTCATGACATATTCTCCCTAGTTAATTAACTTTGTTCTGGTATTTGAATGAATGAAATTCTACTAGAAAGTACAGAAGTATAATGTACAAGATTCCGCGTAACTTGTGTAAAGGTCAGTTGTTTACTAGAAATTTTAAGTATAATTATGAAATGCGTAAATATCGTATATTCGTTTTAATAAAAAATGAAGTTTATTATTAAAAAATAATTATTTTCACGTAGACTTCATGTTTTATTTTATTTTTTCAAAACAATTAAGCGATAATTATACAATTCATAATTATAAATATTTTTCTTTAATTACATACATATATATCTCCTTATATTTAAAAAAGAGTTTTGCTACACAACCTCCTACTATTCATCCACACTCCACACTCCATATTTTTTAATATTTTTTAAAATTTTTTTTAAAATTTTTTTTTTAAAACTATTTCAAATTTTTTATTCACTATTCATAAAAAAATATATTGGATAAAAAAAATTAAAAAAAAATTAAGAAAAATGTAGAGTGTGGAGTGTGGTGTGAATAATGGAGGTTGTGAAGAATTTTTGTTTAAAAAAAGCTATAAACAGATGAAGAGGAATGATTTATTTTCTTTCTTCCATCTATGCCCACGTGTGGTTGGTCTTATTACGGTTTTGTACTTATTTTTGTGATTTACTTTCCGCGTGTCCAGTTTTGCAGCTTTAAGATATTATGTGAAGTGACATTTCATTTCTCTCATCTCTCTGTCTCTCTCCATCAGCCGGCAACCTTTCTTCAAGGCGCAGGAGCAGGTCTAAGTAATGTTCATCTATATAATTTAATTAAAAAAATATTAATAATAAATAATAATAATATTTTATTATTATAAAGTATGTAATAATTAATCTAATGTAGATTCAAAATGTGTCTTATTAATAAAATAAAAATATAAAAAACATTCAATTGAGTATACGTGCCTAAGGCACGTAATATCTTCTACTGGTGTGTGTATATATATATATGTTCTAGATATTCTGCCACCTTCAAAGTTAATGGCCAGTCATGTCTGACCGCCGCCGCCAGGTTGAGATAAGATTTGGCACGGCCATTTCGGGTTTAAAACTGAATATATTTCCTTTAATTTGTTAATGTTTGACTTACCTACGGTCTATCGTCTAAGTGAAAAGTTCTTTGAATTCCCTAACATCTATTTATTTTTTCTTGCCTTTTTAAAAAGTTAATCTTCTCTAACATACAAGTCTAACGACCGGGCGTACATGAAGAGATCATGAACCAAATGAAGAGGAAGCATAGAGGATGGTAAAGTTAACACAACACATTTACAAGAAGAGAAAAAGGTAATTCGAATGTTCAGATAGAATTTGGAAAGAATTGAATGATATTGTACGTAAAATAAATTAATGAATATGAATGGAAAAAAAAATCAATACATGTGTGATGATCAGTGATCATATATATCAAATCATCAAACGAAGATCGACTTTAGGAGCCATCTTCCCAAATAATAACTTCAAATCATTCTCCAAGGGTGTCAAGTTCAAGTCCAAGCTGCAGATAACCCTCGTACTGTTAGATCTCTTCATCAGCACGGGAGCCGGCACTTTGGCGTGATCTAGAGGATTCAGAATGGAAGCTGATAACCCTTCATTCGTTCTATGCCGCTTCATATGCCCACCCAAAGCCTGCCCCATGGAGAACGTCTGTCCACATATCGAGCACTCATGCATCTTGGGTTTATTATTCCCTGCAGAACTCTGCAACTTGGTCTGATCCTTGTGTTCTTCCCCCATCAATCTTGGCTTCTTGTGGCTGGCTCGGTGGCCACCCAGCGCTTGGAATGATGAAAACTGACGGTTGCATGTCTTGCATTCGAAGACATGAACCGGAAGTGGACATGTTTTGGGCTTTGTATCTGCAAAGCCGACGCCATGAGACAGCAGCATCAGACACTTCGCCATCATGTCGTCTAAGCCGTCTTTATGCCCTACATCTTCTGATCTCATTCTCTTCATGGCCATCTAAAAAGGACGTATCCAACGTTCGTTGGGGACTCTTTTAAGTAATTGTAGGCTGAACTTGATAACGTACTTTACTGGTATGGAAACTTTGAACTGCACATATATGGGAAGAAAGAGGCTGCAGCTTTGGTATTTAAAGATGAGGAGAGTTAGAAGGGTGCGGTTTATTTGACTACGTGTTTCAAGGAATGTAAGGTGTTGGGTAATTTCTAGCAGGAGGAAACTTTGGACTATTTGTTTGACTGGATCCACACTTTGTATGCTAAGAAAAGTACTTAGGGGATGGTATGTCCACGAGACTGTTATATTTTGGTACCGCGTCGGCCGCTACCCATTGAGGAAGTCTCGTAGCTCAAGTGAAAAGTAGTTTTTATTTTTTTTTGGAACTCTACTGCATCTAGAAATGAATTACATAAAAATAATTTTATAAATCAATATAATTTTATCTGATCTGTTATATCTATTTTACAATAAAAATAATTTTATAATCTGACAAACTATATCAAATCATATCAATTTATAAAATTATTTTTATATAATCTATTTGTGACAAGAGTATTTTTCTTTTTCTTAAATCGTATCAACCCGGTCGTTGGTTGCCCAGCCAGAATCGATGACCACTGGTGGATTTTTTTTTTTAATTTTGTTTAATTTAAACTCCATAACAATGATGAAATATTTATTTTAAACAATTTTGTTTCAAGTTTTTAATGAAATTCAGGCTGGTATGTTACAGTTTTTGATTGGTCCACCTGTTTTTTGTTTTTTTTTTTTTTTAGCGATGATGTAAAAAAATTAACAGAAAATCCTATTTCTAAAATATAACTCATATCACAATATAAGTATGTACGAGCTGGACCTTATAAATAACTCATATCATCACTCATGTTATTCTTAAACAAGAATAGCACGGCACGGCTGACGAGGACCTAATCCTAAATTGATCGTAAACCATAAAAAAAGGGTACTGTTTGACCGAATTTGCCTCAAATATATAACACGTACGTTCTATCAGGACATAATTGACGCCGTGCATGCATGCATGAATTAATATATATATATATATTTTCTACAATATAAGGTTACCCCCTCGAAAATAGATTTTTTGCTCTTCCATGCACTATATTATATCCAGGTGTGTCTAGATAATTACCCAAATTCTGGTGAGCGAAATATATAAGGAAAATCATACCGTGACTCCTAAATATGTCCACTCGTGTATTATAATTTTTTAAAATAAAATATTTTTTAATCATTAAGAAAGTGATGACTACTAGTAAATTTTTATTTTTTTAATGATTAAATAGGTTAAAAAATTGTTTAGAAAAAAATCTATTTACACTGGTGTTCAATATATTTCGAGTGCACATTTGATATGCACTTGTCGTCCTCCAATATTATGAGTAATAATACTAACACAACACATTTCACAACATATTTTACAATATATATTTTAAAGTTATGATATTTTTGTAAAGTGATGTTATTTTTATAAAATATTTTACTAAACTACCCTTTATTTTAAAATGTGATTATATAATGTGTTGTAAAAAGTGATGTGTTTATTATTTTTCATTTAGGGAAAAGGTAGGGCTTCGTTTGATTTGCCCGATTATTTTTTTATTTTTTTTAGTTTTTTTTTTACTTAGTGATTAAGAAAATATTTTTTAATAATATTGTGAATATTTTTTATTTTTTAAAAAATATTTAAAAATGTTAAAAAATACTTTTTATAAAAATCAAAAAGTTTACAATATTATTAAACAATATTTTTTTAAACACTAAATTAAAAAATTAGAAAAAAAAATCCAATCGGGCTAATCAAACGGAGCCCAAACCGACCTCTCTAGTATTTTTCTTTTCATTAAAGTGAAAAGTGATTGTAGTATAGCGTACGTGGATGCTATTTTAGTCACCAAAGGCCGGTAGTACTATTATATTAGATTTATTTTGGCATTGATCAGTCACATCATTTTGTATCTTCAAAGTTATCGTTAGTGTAATTATATTTTATTTTCTTTCAAATATTTTTAAATATATATATAGAAATTCATAAATAGTTATTTTTTTAATTATTAATAAAAAATAAAAAATAAAATAAAATAAAGTAGCAGTCAAAATTATGAGGCAAAATGATGGGGCCATTTAGCATTTCTCTTTGGCATATATAGAAGATGAGTAATATTACATATAGTTATGAGATGCGCAAATCTCGCTTAATCGTTTTGAAAAAAAAAAAGATTTATCATTAAAATATTAATTATTTTTTTTATGTGAATCCTATTTTATTTACTTTTTTTCAAATAGATTGTGCAGCGCTTACGCATTCTACAATTGTAAATATCATTTTTCGTGAAAGTGAGATAAAAAGATGGATAATGCCAGTTGGCTGCCTAGTGTTTATTGCTGAACGTATTGCTAGTACGATTTTTTTTCTTTTTTATTTCAATCATTTTTTAAACATCTTTAAATATTTAAGAAAATATAAAAATTCACAAACAGTAACTTTTTTAATTATTAAATAAAAAATTAAAAAAATAAAATAAAATATATAAATAGTAAAAATGAGAGAATAAAATCACGAAGTAAGTTAGCATTTGTCTTTAAAAAAATAGATTAGAAAATAAAACCCGGAAAAAAGCAGGGGAAGAGAGAGGTCGTTCGTGAGATCAGGACATGAAGTTGGATAAGATGGAGGATAAAATATTTTTTCGAGCCGCCACACCCAACACTAATGTATAATATTATTATATAATATATATATAGTGACGTACATGTGTCAGGAATCGCGTCAAAAATAATTTTTATTTTTATTTATATAAAAAATAATTCTACAAGCAAGTCTTGCTAAACTGAAGACTAATATTCTAAAATGAAAAAAACCTATTCATCATTTTAAATTCTATAATCTTTTCAATATCTCATAATATAATATTAGATGATAGGTTTATAAATAAAATATAATAAATAATTTTTAATCATCTAATATCACATCATAAAATGATGAGAGAATAATAAAAATTGAGACGGTAAGTAAAATTACTCATGTTGCTCTAATTAACGTTCACTTTGCTTCATTGACATAACATTAGTATCATTTGGTGCCACTTGATTTATTAAAAAAAAAGAAAAAATTAAAAACATAAACATATATAAAAATGACAGAAGAAACCTAGGTTCAGTCTATCTCTTTTTCTGTTTTTGAACTTCATTTTATTTTGAATATATATATTTTTTTAATTTCTTTAATAAATCACGTAGCATGTATAGTGCCGCATCAATGCGACAAAGTGAATAGTATAATTGAGACAGCAAGCTGGTAGCAATATTAAAAAAAACAAATACGGATTGGCTGTTTGTTGCGTTAAAGCTAGAGATTAATTAATTGATCTTAAGGGTACTACCACCTCAATAATTTTTTTTTCTTTTTTCTTTTTTTATTTACTCATCCCATATATTCACTTGCTAGCATTAATTAGTCTGGCCTCCAAAGCTCCATTCATTAATATTAGTGGAGGTTAATGTGATATTGTCTTCTCTTTCCATAACTGGTTGTTAAAGATCTAGAATAGCTATATTACGTATTTATTTGAATAGGGAGATGAGATGATTTTAGATGAGTTGAATAAAATATTATTAGAATATTATTTTTTAATATTATTATTATTTTAAATTTTAAAAAAATTAAATTATTTATTATATTTTATATAGAAATTTTAAAAAATTATAATAATGAGATAATATGAAAAGAGATGAGTTAAGAGTATTTTTGTATCCAAACAGAGATTAATATATATAATTTGACTTTCTATATATATAGATAATTAAATGTCGGGCAAACTAAAGCAAGTTGAAAAGATGGTCTTGAAGACAAACAGTACTAGAATTAAGGCTTATTTAAATATAAAAATTATCTCATTTCATTCGTTTTATTATTATAATATTTTTAAATTTTTATACAAAATATATTATATAATTTAATTTTTAAAATTTTAAAATAATAATAATAATAATAATTAATATTTTAATATTATTTTATTCAATTCATTTGAAATTATTTTGTCTCATTTTATGTAATGTAATGTTCCATGTTGACTAGGATTTTCCAGCTAATTGGTTGGTCATGATCAGGCCCAGTCAGCCGATCGAAGTCATCTTTGGCTGGTGTCATGCGTACGTGCTCACGCCATGTTGTTCTTAATTAATTTCTGCGCGCACGTTATCTTTCGTGTCATACACGAACCGTCCAACTTGTGATTCATATGTACGTACTTGCCTGCAGGTTCGATCTAAACTCGTCAAGAAAGCTTAATTAAGAAGCATATATGATCAACTGCTACAGTACTGGAGACCTGTCCAATATTAATAGGAACATCCTATTTTTCACGCAACTTCTATTACCTCTGACCCATGCAGTGATTCATCTGGGAAAAGTAGTCGAATTGGAGGGTTATTTTTCCCCACGTTGGTCTCTTGAAAACAAAAAACAAAAAAACAAAAAAAGAGTCAAATTGGAAATTAATTATGGGACTAGATCAAAAATTCAGCGCCACCTTAAAAGGAAATGGCAGGTCAATAACTGGCCAGTACCGCATATATACGTACTAATATTGAGAGATCAGAGCCAAGCCATATATGCCTGCATACAAGCATTGATAAATGGACATGAGAAAGTTGGGAAACATTGAAGCTGAAGGACAGTATGTAGATGAAATATTTAATTAAATAAAGTAAAATATTGTGTTGAGTTTGTAAAGCTTGGTTTATTTTTATGGCGGCCTAATTTGAGGACTTGATAAGGATTCGTTATGATTTTTTTGGTGAATTTTCAATAAAGTTTGGGCCTAATCAAATAAACTTGGACAAGCCTCATGGAGGTCCGGGGGCGAAAGCCCTAAAAGTTTTTTTGACCCAGTTGGTAACTCGAGAAATGCCAAACAAAAAATTTGTTTGACATTTGCATGACAGGTTGTTTTAGCAAAACTCACACAGAAAGTTCGCTCAAGCGAATAACTCAGTAATTGTGAAATTAGGGTTTCCACTATATAACCCTATAAATTCTATTATGAACAATATGGCTGGTTTGGAATAGTGTATTTTTGTCCCATAGTGTACTTTGTTATTCTTCAAGTAATAAAATCAGCTTTCAGATCAGTTCTGTTGACATAAGCATGTTGCCAACCACATAAATATTTATGTCGTGTGATTCATTTCTTATTTTACTTACTTTTCTGTCATCTTTTTTTCACATGTTGAGTAAAGATTTGAACTTAATTAGAATTTCTACTTAAATAATATTATGCAAAATCACCATTTATTGTAAAGGCTTAAACTTTGAACCGATAAAAAGAGGTATACGTAATTGTATTATATTCTTAACTCATAAGTTTTGCGAAGGGACAAAGCGCACAACCTGTTCTCAATAAGATGTAACAATTTTCCATAGAAGCGGTGCATGCATGCAGTGCAAGTTCTGAACACTAACCTGAACGAGAAAATTGGAGTAATAACAATTGAAAATAATATGTAGATAGGTTGCTGATGTAATTTGATTTTCCCATAAGACACGTTATGATGTATCGAGAAAAAAAAATTGTATAAAGAAATACGCTATATATGCAACGCAATGACGTCGTGCATGCAAAACCTTCATAAAAAAATGGGTGTTCGTTGTTCGATCGATCTGTTGACTACAAAAAGGGAAAGTAGTAGTACAACGAAAGTTTCCAAGAAGGACATTGCTACAGTTACCGCTCAAACATCCCGTTTGAGCTTCCTACATGACATGACACGTCTTTTAAAATTGTTTTATTAAAAAAAAACACTTTATCTCCCGCCCAACACTGCCCCTTCCCCTGCTCCTAGTTTCGCCATCAGAAGTGAAAATAGAGTACGGTAGAGTTGGTTTATTCATGCTTAAAACCTATGATGCATGTGATAACAGAGTACGGTGGAATTAGTTTATTCATGCTTAAAACCTATGAACTGGATTTTTTTTTTTTTTTTGCCATAAAACTAGAAATTCTAGATCCAAAAATATCCAAAAATAGATTTATCCAATAACTAAAAGGAGCTGTGAAGGAAATTATCCACTTTTAGATCATGCTTTCGAAGTCCATTGACACTCAGCTAGAGAGATTATTTCAACATACCAATATCACATTACTTTACATATAAAGGAAATTATGTAAAGTCATTGATTTGCAACACACACAACTTCACTAAGCGGAGGGTTGAAGATGAACTAGTTTCTCTTTGAGGGGATGTTTCTCTGGCTTGAAGACGAACTATTTCTTGGTTTCTCTTGTTGCGAGCACGGGATGAGTTTCTCTTGTTTATGAGTTTCAATAGGTTGAAGATGAGTTACCGTAGAGTACGGGATGGATTTCTTAGAAGGTTGAAGACGAAATGGGGCGAGACCAGGATGGATTTCTCGAGATGGGTTTCTCGATTTCTAGGAAGGTTGAAGATGAAATGATGGGTGCTCAAATGAGATGAGTGCTCTCCGTTTCTCGGGATGGGTTTCTCGAAATGGTGGGTACGAGCACTTGAAGACAAAATGGTGCGGGATAGGAAGGTTGAAGATGAAATGCTCAACAGTTCATTTATTGAAAACGAAGAAGGAAGGTTGAAAATGAAATAAGCGACTTTAATTTTTAATTTTTAAATACTTACAGCGTGGCATTCCACGTCAAGCAGGAAGGGGAACGGGACAACCAAACGAGGCTTATATCATTTTCTTTCCAAGAATGCAAGGTACGTAGGGGCCCAGGCCGGACTGAAGCTCATCATGAGATGTGCCTGAAACTCATAATATATTAATATACGCGTATATGAACGAAATTCTATTCAGAATAAAAGAAGCGTGTAGAAGATACGTCTAAATTCCACGTAACTTGCGCAAAGGGCTGTTTACCTCTCGACCAGCAGCGAAGAGTACGTAAATTGATGATACTCTCTCTCTCTCTCTCTATATATATATATATTATATTCTAAAAGAATAAAAATCAGAAATTACAATAAATGTTCTAGATATTCTACCACCTTCAAAAGTTAATATATGGTCAGTGTCTGACCGCCGCATTACTCTATGGATGCCAGTTTTTTTTTTTAAAATAAAATAAAATCTCTTTACAGAAATTGATCAAAGCCAGGCAAGAGGTTGAGATAATAAGATTGGCCCATTTAGGGTTCAAAACTGAATATATTTCCTGTTGTTCGGTTTACCTACTGTCTATCGTCTACGTGAAAAGCTCTTTGAACTCCCTAACATCTATTTATTTATTCTTGGTTCTTTAAAAAGTAAATCTTCTCTTCCCTAACATCTATTTATTTATTCTTGGTTCTTTAAAAAGTAAATCTTCTCTTACAGACCGGACACAAGAGATGAACCAAATGAAGAGAAAATAATATAGAAGATGGTAAACTTCAACTCATAACAAATAGAGAAACGCTAATTCAATGTTCAGATAGAATTTGGAAAGATCAACCGAATGGTATTGTACGTACATAAAAAAAAAATTAACGAATATAAACATGGGAAAAAAAACAATCAATACATGAGTGATTGATCATATAATCAAATCATCAAACGAAGATCGACTTTAGGAGCCATCTTCCCAAATAACAACTTCAAATCATTCTCCAAGGGTGTCAAGTTCAAGTCCAAGCTGCAGACAACCCTCGTACTGTTAGATCTCTTCATCAGCATCGGTACTTCGGCGTGATCTAGAGGATTCATAATGGAAGCTGATAACCCTTCGTTCGCTCTATGCCGCCTCATATGCCCACCAAGAGCCTGGCCCATGGAGAACTCCTGCCCACATATCGAGCACTCATGCATCTTGGGTTTGTTCCCAGAACTCTGCAATTTGGTCCGATCCTTGTGTTCTTCCCCCATTAATCTTGGCCTCTTGTGGCTAGCTCGGTGGCCACCCAGCGCTTGGAATGATGAAAACTGACGGTTGCATGTCTTGCACTCGAAGACATCAACCGGATGTGGACATGTTTTGGGCTTTGTATCTGTTAAGCCGCCTCCATGAGACAGCAGCATCAGACACTTTGCCATGTCGTCTAAGCTGTCTTTATTCCCTACAATATCTTCTGATCTCATTCTCTTCATGGCCATCTAAAAAGGACGTATCTAACGTTGGGGACTCTTTAAGTACGTAATTGTTAGCTAGCTGAACTTGATGAAGTAAGTTGCTGGTATGGAAACTTTGAACGGCAAATATGTTATGAGGAAGAGAGACGCTGCAGCTCTGGTATTTATAGATGAGGTGAGCTTAAAGGGTGATGTTTATTCGATTATGTTTTTCAAGGAATATAGGGTGTTGGGTTCCTCGTAAGAGGCAACTTTTGATTATTTGTTTGACTGGTTCCACACTTGTATGTTAAGAAAAGGTACAGGATGATATCTTCACGTGACGTTGTTAATTAATCGAGGTACCGTGTCGGCTGCTACACTTAATTGAGAAGTCTCATTCTGATAACTCGTGAAAAAGTGACTTTTATTTTTCATTCCAGCTGCAAACAAAATCTACAGGCGAGAGCTATGACATATATACCTACCAAAGGACTCCATTTCAATTCAAGCTGCGCAGTTTTTTGTTCTTTCTAGAAATTTTATTTTTCAGATTTTTAATCACAATTCTTGTGACATATTTCAAATTTCCTTTTTTTATTTATTTAAATAGTTAATATAAAAAATTATTAGAAGTACATCATATAATTGAATGAATAAAGATGACAAATTCAAGATGATCAAGACTAGTGGCATTGTATTTTTTTTTACTAAATAATATAAAATAATCCTAATTAATCTGAAGTCTCAAAGCTTGGTTGGTTGCCAAAAGTGTCCTGCGTGAGAATTCAATGCTAAAAGTCTCGAATCTCAAAATAATAATAATATTAAAAAATAATATTTTAAAAATATTTTATTTAATTTTTAATTTTTATCTAAAATCATCACATCTCATCTTACTATCCAAACAACATCTAAATCCATTATTATAAAAAGGAAAAAGGATACCTAATTGGTGAATTTCATTTGCTTTTAATTATTACATTGTAATTAAGCTTCCAACAATAGGTTGTGACACTTTATACCCCAACTTGATACTTCAATTGCAATATAGACCCTCCTCTTTTTTTTCTCCCTAAAACAAAAAGGTGACTAAGTTATAAGTGAAAATAATTTGGTTATTTCATGCTTAAGATCTAGGAAGATTATACGTACATTGCAATTTAAGTTTAGAAGGATGCCAAATGCAGTCTAAAGTGATGATTTGAAAGGTCAAATTTACAAATTCGACAATCTGTTTTATAGAAAGAATGTAGAAGGAAAGTGTGATGCAACTAAAAATAGGGATAAGTCCTCAACAATTCACTTAATATTAGAATTTTAGGCAGGACTTAAATTTAGAGGGATAGAAATCTTTACCAGCATTTAAAGTCTAGAATGAGAGATATATACACATAATATATAGTACTAAATGTTCAATAAATCTTGTATGACTTGTTTCAAGCATCTATATTTGTCACTTTAAATCCTAAAGTTTTGATGAGATTTTTTAAGAATCTAATTTTGATAACCAAGATGGAATAATATAGATAGACCACGAACTTTTAGGAAACAATTAATTGTTTGGTAAATAGTCTAATGTCTGTGTATTGTAACTAATAACTATTAAGGACTTGTTTGGATGTAGAAAGTATCTCATATCTTATTTCATTTCATTACATCATTATAATTTTTTTAAATTTTTACATAAAATATAATAAATAATTTAATTTTTTTAATTTTTAAAATAACAATAATATTAAAAAATAATATTTTATTCGATTCATCTAAAATTATCTCACGCACTTATGAATTTTGGACAAACAATCGAAAACAGCTCAATTCAAAGATGGGATTGAACAATTCAAATAGTAAGTTTCTAAGATGTTTCTTGTATTATTATTATTTTTTTTTTAATGTTGCCGTAAAATTGGCGGCGGCAGTAGTTGGACCTTCCACACCATAAAGCAAGAATAACAAACTTTTGGACACGGCCCGCAGGTTTTGATTCTTTTATCACTTTGGGCTGGTAATGTTAGTCTGACGTCACTCATATTCACACGGTGCTAACTGTTGGGTTCGGAGTCTTCCGACACGCCGCAACTGTCTTCAAAGGACGCAATCATCATAGCAATTCATTTTAAAAAGTGAGAGAAAAAAAATCTAAATAAAAATATTATAAAATTAAAATTTTATTTAAGTATAATTTTAAAATATAATTTTTATTTTAAATTTTCAAAAATTCTATTACCTTTTATATTTTTTTAGATATCTAAAAAAGTTGTATTGAAATTTATATTTAGATAATGAATAGATAAAAAATGTTGAAAATTTAAAATTTAAAAATTAAAAATATTTTATCTCTGAGCTATATATTTGAGAATGAAATATATAAAAATACCTTGTTACGTAAACAAAGCCTTGACCTTCTAAATTTTCATCAAATTTAAAAGTTTGAAGGATAACAAAAATAGATATATAAAATAAATTTTATAATATTTATTACTGTTAATATAAATATTTCTACAATATTATAATAAACACTAGGGTGGATTTAGATGTTGAAATGAGTTGAGTTGAGTTGAGTTTAGATGATAAAATATTGTTAAAATATTATTTTTTAATATTATTATTATTTTAAAATTTGAAAAAATTGAATTGTTTATTATATTTTATGTTAAAATTTAAAAAAATTATAATGATGAGTGAGACGAGATGAGTTTAATTTGATAGTCAAACACACCCTAAATCCGACAAAATTGAAGGGAGTTTCTTGCCGCACAAGTACAGCTAGCTACGCAGAATGCTTGATCAACGTGTGGACCCCACATGAGCCTCCAAAACTTTGGATAGAAGTTGGAGCAACTTCTGGGTTATTAAGTGTTTAGCAAACTTGAACAAAAAGAGCACGCCACGCGTGCATGTAGCTAGGCAACCAATAGAAATCAAACTGTCGCCAATTTTGACAGACAAAGTCAAATTTTTAAGTACCCATTTGAACATAATTATTTCCAACAACGGCATCTTGCAATTACTACTCAATGCACGGTTAATTTTCAACTTCATAAACATAATGTGTAAAGGGCACGACACAGCCACCAAACGATTGTTGAACTTTTGGATGAGCAAACTTGCATCAGTTTTGACTCGCTGACTTGGACTCCCATACGAATCCATCAATTAATTGATCGGCAGTTGAGCATCTGCAGTTGAACCATAAGAGGCTTCTAATATGCTAAAGAAAATCGTAATTCATAGGATATTTGAATATAAAATAAATTATTAAATTTACTTCTCCTATTGGCTTAAGTATAATGAGAGAAAATTATTTAACATGCACTACAACAATTTTGAGCTTTTGGGACGATTTATCTTTGGAAGAAAATTAAAATCGTCCCAAAATGTAAAGCCTCCAAAGGCAATTTGCGTGTTCGTGCCTAGTGAAATAATCATTCACAGTTGTGGAAAAAATTGGCGAGTCGTTAGTAGGAAAGTAATTTGTTGTTTGAATGCCCATTAAAACCGTTCGAACATGTAAATCACCATTTTCAAACGGTCAGTTAATGTTCATTCGAACGGTGATACTAATTTAATAAAAAATTTAATCAATTAAAGAATTAATAATATTAATCAACAATTAATTTATAAAATAAAGATATAATGCATAATTAATTAAACTTAGAAAATATCAAATATTGTCTATACAAAAAATAAAACAAAATACAAAATAAAAGATATAAAATACTATGTCCCCACCTCTTTGAGGACATATTCGATTGAATCTACTTTTGCCTCTATCTATGTCAATTGAGTAGCATCTCCTTAGTCTGAGACACGTGATCAATGTCACCCATGAACTCTGTACTTAGGCCTCCGAAGGCAATCTGGATTTCCGTACACACTATATCAGCAATCTAATCGGCATTGAGAGTGTGTGATGCCTCGGACTATGTGGATGTCTAACCGGCCAATACTCCAAGATCAGTCGGGTGTGCAACTCTGGTTTGAGTATCGATCGGCTCTGTAGTAGGAGCACGAAGATAAAATCTCGAGTGCCCCGGGCTCCGTGACTGGGTGGAGGCATTGATCGGTCCAAACAGCTCCCGAATACGCTCAGCAACATCAATACGACCCTAACCAACAATAGGAATCTTGTGATCAGGAAGTCGAACGGTAAAATATCTGTCGTAACGTGTATGAAACCTTTGATCGTATCCTAGTGAATATATAACCCACTAGGTCGATAGTCATCATACGAGCGACACGTATCATAAATCTCGCCCTATCCATGCCAACCTCCGTCTTGTGCTACTGAGGGTCAATGTTGTGGGCGATGATTAAATTTAGAATTTTGAACAAATCTGATAAATGAATATGTTTAATGCTCTTCATCCCATCATAAGGAGGAGCATCTAGACCAACAACCAACTGCCCTCACCTCCGCATCCAAGAGGTCATCCAGTCCATTAGGATCAGTGCCCGCATCATCAGCTGTCTTCTCACTGGCTGTAAACTCCATGGGCACCACGTTTGGATATGCAGTCTCCAAATGTGCGATACCAATAAAATCGGCAAGTATGTCTGCCGAGAACGAGAATGAAATACCTTGCATGCCGATAATATATTTACCCTCAGCATCCAGACTGGAGGCTCTAAGCCCTCTATGGAAGTTGGTGATAAGATCAATGTATGTCATGAACTGGATTGCCTTACCCCTATGGTCCAAAATCGGTGACCAACCGCACTCCATGAATACAGATGTCAAGGAGCGGCCCTCAAAGGGAAGATCCTAAAAATCGTTGATTTTAACTTGACGCTCCAATAAAACTTTACGGCCTCACAATGTATTGACCGTATTACTAGAAGAACCTAGTTCCCCTGGTCAGGCACGCTTTGACCTTCCCCTAGCAGACATTTCAACCTGAAATTTAAATAATAAAATTAAAAAGATTAGTTATAAAATATAATATACAAAATAATCATAAAATTATATAATTAATGAAACAATATAAATATGTTTTATGTGTTCAACTGTTCGAACGTAGCAAATAGCGTTTGGAAGGTTTTGCTTTTGGGTTATAAACGTTCAAATGCTAACAAAGAGTTTGAACAGTGTTATATATAAACAGTCGAATGGTTGAGACACCGTTTCCAAGAAAGTCTTTTGAGTTCATCTCATTTGACCGGCATCATACCGTTCGAATGGTAATGTATACAGACAGTCGAATGGTTGAGACACTATTTCCAAGAAAGTCTTTTGGGTTCTAATCATTTGAACAATATACAACCATTCAAAATGTGTTATATATAGGCAGTTGAATGGTTGAGATACCGTTCCCAATAAAGTCTTTTCGGTTCATACCATTCGAACGTGACTGAAAACGTTCGAACGATAACTAGATCTAGCTCAACAGTAGCTGAGTCAACTCAATGGCCATTGAAACGAAAGGAATCCACCTTCAACAAAATAACACACACGTAAGGCCGAAATGTCTATAGAACCATTTCGGCCTTGTGTTTTGCAGCCCTATAGTACTAAATCTATACTTAGAATAAGTTTTATATAAATTATAAATAATAATGAAAAATAACAAAAATTCAAAAATACGAAGTAGGTATAGTTATCATAACTTATAATAGTAACTAATAACTATACTTAGTGTTATATTATTATATGACTTAATCAGTATAGTTATCATAATTACTATAGCTATATTTATACTATACTTATAATAGTTATCATAACTTCTAATAGTAACTATAGTATAACTTATAATAGTAACGATACTATAACTATATGATATATTATTAACTATATTTAGTGTTATATTATTATATAACTTATATCAGTATAGTTATCATAACTAATAATAGCTATACTATATACTTATAGTTATTATACTTATGCTATATAATTATACTAATATATAGTAATACTCATATATAGTTATTATAGTTATAGTATGTACTAATATACTTACTAATACTATATTTATATATCAAAATACATATAGTGACTTAATAAACTATTTTAATAATGTGGTTGAATTAAATAATTATAATAATATAGTTCGATTAAAATAGATAAAATTACTATTATTAAAATTCATAAGTACACTTGAACGCGATATAACACCGTTCGACTGTATGTAATATAGTTCGTATGATAATATACAAAAAGAAGAGAGTTCAAACACTTCCATCAAATTTTTAAATGCGGAGAAATTTAAACATTCACGTTCGAACACCACAAGTAATCGTGTCGGCTGCTGCACTCCTCGTTTGTTTTCGGATATAAGATGAGATGAGTTGAGATTAAAATTAAAAAGAAAAATAAAGTATTATTAGAATATATTTTTTAATATTATTTTTGTTTTGAGATTTGAAAAAGTTGAATTATTTATTTTATTTTGTATTTAAAGTTGAGAAAGTTGTAATAATTATGTGAGATAAGATGAGATGAATTTGAAAAAGTTGAATTGTAAATTTTATTTTGTATTAAAATTTTAAAAAATATAATAAAAAAATTAAAATGAGATGAGATATTTTTCGAAAACAAACGAGAAGTCTCGTTCTCATAACTCATGTGAAAAAATGACTTTTATTGTTCTTTCCAGCCGCAAACAAAACTACAGGTGAGAGCTATGACATATATTCCTACCAAGGACTCAATATCCATTCATGCTGCGCAGTTTTTTGTTCTTTTTAGAAATTTTATTTTTCATATTTTATTTTTCATATTTTTAATCACAATTCTTGTGACATATTTCAAATTTCATTTTTTTTATTTAAATAGTTAATATAAAAAATTATTAAAAGTACATCACATAATTGAATGAATAAAGATGACAAATTCAAGATGATCAAGATTAGTAACGCTCGTATGGATATAGAAATTAACTCAGTTCATTTTATATCATTCCATCTCATCATTACAATTTTATCAAATTTTTACATAAAATATAATAAATAATTCAATTTTTTTAAATCTCAAAATAATAAGAATTTTAAAAAATAATATTTTAATAATATTTTATTTAATTTATTTAAAATCATCTTATCTCATCTCATTCTACTATCTAAACGAGTCCTCTCCTTTTTTTTTTCTAAATAAAATAAAATAATCCTAATTAATCTGAAGTCTCAAAGCTTGGTTGGTTGCCAAAAGTGTGGTGAATTTTCATTTGCTTTTAATAAATTAATTACATTGTAATCTTTCAACAATAATTTGTGACGTTTATACCCCAACTTCATACTTCGATTGTAATAAATGTTTTAAATGGTAGTTGAATAAAATATTATTAGAAAATATTTTTTAGTATTATTTTTATTTTAAAATTTGAAAAAATTAAATTATTTATTATATTTTTATACGATAATTTGATAAAATTATAATGATGATATGATATAAGATAAGAATATTTGTGTATCCAAACCGAGCCTGTTATTTTTTATTTTTTTTTTTTTTGATGGAAACCATATTTGTATTCATCAGTTGTACTGGAAAGTAAATTACATAACCAGATGTCCATAAACTAATTAACAGAAAGCATAAACCAAACTACTTCATTTCTGACTCAACAATATGGGCTATAAAATCAGGAATATGATCACCCCAAACTGCTAAATGATCCTGAAACCGTGCATGCTTAGCTAATCCATCAGCAGCTCTATTTGACAATCTGTTAGCATGTTGCACTGATACTTTGGGAAAAGATTTCATTAGATCCTTGACAGCATAAATCAGGTTACCCTGCATTGATATTGGTTCCTCCATGCTTTGAATAGCTTGAATACTTAGGAGGGAATCAGACTCCACAATTAATTCTGGTATACCCATTGGAATGCATAGCTGCAGACCCCTTAATATGGCAAGTAATTCAGCTTCAATAGGATCTTGAATAGCACTCTCTCTACCACTTGCTGATAGTAGCACTTTGCCTTGGTTATCTCTTAGGATCACACCAATGCCTGAAGAAGATAAATCTGCAAACACAGCACCATCAATGTTTAGTTTTAACACTGCAGCTGGAGGAGGGTGCCACTTATAGCTCGTGTCCAGGCCTTGAGCAGAGGATTTGTGGCGTTCCTCATATTCTTTATAAAGAAGCAAGGCATGTTCCATAGAGATAGCAGGACTTTGAACTACACCTTCATATATAAACTGGTTCCTTCTCTGCCAAAAGGCCCAAACCATCAGGAAAAATTTTTCTAAACTGCCAGACATGCCATTCTGCATAATCTTCTGAGCAACCAACCAAACATCCTCTTGTTCCCCATCAAAATCCAGAGAACTGAATTGCTTCTTCCAATAGTATTTCAACTGAGAACAAAAAATCAGCGCATGACTTGTATCCTCTATATTATTCTGAGAGAACTTGCATACATCTTCTGTTACCACCTTTCTTTTTTTCAAATTCTGTAAAGTAGGTAGCCCATCTTTAAGAGCCCTCCAAGAGAACACTTTTACTTTGTTTGGAATCTGTATTTTCCATAGTTTCTTCCAAAGAGAATAATGAGTTTGAACATTTGAACTTTCTCCCTCATTGCTGTTAAACTTCAGAGAGTAGAAGAACCTATAAGCACTTTTCACTGTAAACATCCCATTTTTCTCACAGTTCCATAAGAGTCTATCCTCTCGAGGATTAGGCCCAAACTTTATTTGTAAAACCTCAGCAGCTTCTTTGGGAGGCAGCAACCATCTAACAAGGTCAATCTTCCACCAATTAGTCGAATCATCAATTAAAGAGTCCACTGTTTCCAAATCCAAATTATTCAGTGAAATTGGAGGTCTAGGAATCGAATCCTGATTGGGCAACCATGAATCAGACCAGATGTTGATGGATTTACCATCCCCTACTCTCCACTTGCACCCTCTCATCAGATAGTCTCTTGCTTCCCAAATACCTCTCCAAGCATAGGAAGGATTAGAGCCAATGTTGGCATCCTTAAAATCACATGAAGGAAAATATTTAGACTTGTACATCTGATGCAACAAAGAACCTGACTCATTCATAATTCGCCATCCTTGTTTAGCAAGTAAGGCAAGATTAAAAGTTAGTAAATCTTTAAAACCAAGCCCTCCTCTTGCTTTAGCAGCAATCATTTTTCTCCAACTCACCCATCTTATTTTATTTTCTTCCTTTTTTTGACCCCACCAGAATTTAGCCATCATGTTCTCAAGTTCCTTGCACAAATTTGCTGGCAATTTGAAGCAACTCATAGAGAAAGAAGGGATAGCTAAAGCAACAGCTTTTATTAGAATTTCCTTACCCCCTTGAGACAGAAGTTTTTCTTTCCACCCTTTAAGTTTCTGCCAAACTTTAGATTTTATCTCAGCAAAGGATTGTTTCTTATTCTTGCCTACCATTGATGGCAAACCAAGGTATTTCTCATACTGTTGAACCTGTTGAACCCCCCAAAAAGATAGGATTTCAGCTTGCTGTTCAGGCTCCACATTTTTACTAAAAACCATGCCAGTTTTTGCTTTGTTCACTTTTTGTCCAGAAGCTTGCTCATAAACCTCTAACAGATGTTGAATGTTGAGATTAGCTTGCAAGGTAGCTCTACAGAATAATAAACTGTCATCTGCAAAGAGCAGATGATTCAGCTTTGGGGAGTCTTTGCAAATTTTAAAACCTTCCACCCTTCTGTCCATATCTGCTTGCTTCAATAAGGAGATAAGACCCTCAGTGCAAAGAAGAAAGAGATAAGGGGAAAGGGGATCCCCTTGTCTTAATCCCCTTGTTGGAAAAATAGGACCTTTTGGTACCCCATTCACCAAAATTGAAAAAGAAACTGAAGTAGCACACATCATAATCAACTTCCTCCATTTTTCAGCAAAGCCCATTTTAGTCATTATACAATCCAAGAAACTCCATTCCACTCGATCATAAGCTTTACTCATATCAAGTTTTAAGGACATATATCCATTTTTTCCTTTTCTTTTCTGCTTCAGGAAATGAAGCACTTCATGAGCCACTAAGATGTTATCAGTAATCAACCTTTTAGGCACAAAAGCTGATTGAGTCACAGATATGATTCTTGGTAAAACAGCTTTGAATCGATTTGTCAAGACTTTAGAAATCAGTTTATAAACTACATTGCATAAGCTTATAGGTCTATAATCAGATACCATTTCAGGCTTGGTCTTCTTTGGAATTAGACAGATAAAAGTATGGTTTAGATTACTAACCATTTCCCCACTGTTAAGAACATGTAGTACTGCTTGGGTGACATCTCCTCCTATCACCTCCCAATATTTCTGATAAAAAAGGGGGGCATGCCATCTGGTCCGGGAGCTATTGCAGGATTCATCTGTAGTAATGCTTCTTTCACATCTGCAGCTGTGAACTCTTTTAGTAATTCAGAATTCATGTCGTCTGTCACTCTTCCATGTAAAGCCTCTAAGAAATCCATGTTGCCCTGTAGTGATGATGCAGTAAAGAGACCCTGAAAATAGTTGACAATTTTCAAATCTCTATCAGCACCTGTATGCCAATCTCCATTATCATTTTTTATCCCTGAGATAAAGTTTCTTCTTTTCCTTTGTGAAGCTTTTTGATGAAAAAATTTTGTATTTTTGTCTCCATCCTTCAGCCATAAGGCTTTGGATCTTTGCCTCCACATTATTTCATCCATTTCCAGCCATTTATTCATTTCTGCTCTTGCTTCTCTATGTAAAGAAGAGTGAACATAATCAGGATCTGAAGCTATCAATGACTGCATTCTGTTCCTTGCAGCCCCAATTTTTCTTTTGACATTCCCAAAACTTCTCTTATTCCAACTCTTTAGTCTCTCCCCACATGTCTTGATTTTCTTCATTAGTGATTGCAAACTTGCTGGTCCAGATTCACTCTTCCATGCTTCCTCAATAACCTGTTTGCATTCTTCAGTTCTGGTCCACATTGCTTCAAATCGGAAGATTTTCTGATTAAACTGAGTAGGGCAGTCTTCTGATTGTTTCATAGAGATTGCTAAGTGGTCAGAATGGGCAACAATTACATGTTCCACCCCCCACCTAGGAAAGGCTTCCTTCCATTCCATATTTGATAAACATCGATCCAATCTTTCTGATATGCTGTTTTGGTTATCCCTTCCATTCCACCATGTGAATTTTGGCCCTCTGAATCCCAAGTCAATGAGTTCACAATCTTGAATAACAGATCTAAAATCTTCAATTAACTTAGCATCTCTAAGTCTCCCACCCTTCTTCTCTCCATCATGAAGGATCTCATTAAAATCCCCTGTAATGAGCCAAGAGTGGCCTGCCTCCACTCTTAGAGATCTAAGCAAGTCCCAAGTTTCCACTCTCCTCGCAGCAATAGGCTGTCCATATATTCCAGTAAAAAACCAATTGATGTTTCTATTATCCTCAGATTCCCTCCTTATTTCTGCATGAATATGGGACTTTGAATACTGCAAGATCGTAAGATCAATCTGGTCCTTCCATAATAAAGCCAAACCACCCCCTCTACCTTCATTGCTTACTGCCAAACAGTTTGAAAAATTCAAGCCAAACTTTATTCTTTCCATTCTGCTAGCACTTAAACGGGTCTCTTGTAAGAACAAGAGGTCGGGATCTTCTCTTCGTACTAAATCACGAAGGGTACGAATTCCCTGTGGGTTCCCAAGCCCACGGGAATTCCAGCTTACTATATTCATGGTGCCCGGCAGGGCTGTGAACCAGCCTCTGCCGATACCAATTTAGTAGCATGGGGAATCAAACCTGTCTCAACAGGTAAGGGATCACCCACCTTATTAGTAACCTCATGCGCTTTAATTCTTTTTATCCCATTGAGTGGCACTTCTTCTAAGTCGATCGTGGCAATAGCACGCTTCCTGCTTTTAATGGAAGGTTCAACAACAACTGAGGCAGCAGAAGATCTGGCTCTGGCCTTCCATCGTTTTACTTGCTTTGGAATTGATTGAGACTTGTCCTCCAAACTTTCTGTAGTGGCATACGTAGCTTGAGATTGGCCCAATACCCCATCACCCATAGACCCAACCCCATTTTGGCCCACAAGGTTTGTTATTGGGTTAGAGCCCATATCGCTCTCAACGGTTTTACCTGCCAAGGGATCACTATCTGTAACTGCCATGGGATCACTATCAATAACTGCATCATCACCACCCGAAGTGATAGGGTGGCTGTTATTCAGTATATCTTTCCCTTTTTGATGAGAGAAAACTTCTGAAGGAGACTTTTTTAAATTTTGAAATTGTCCGTGATTACCTTCTACAAAATCGTCACGGTTTTTTCTGGATAACGACTTGGAACTGCTTTGCTGAAAACGCTCTGTTTGACCCTCGTCATCTTCCTCTTCCGCTTGATAGGTGTTATCCCGACGGCGCTGGGAAACTCTAGTGAACTGGCTACCACCCAGTCCTTCACCCCGACGTCGACTCAGTATGTTTGCACGTAACCATGAACCATATTGCTCCCCATGCGAGTCCTGGTTAACAGATGAAGGACAACCCTGATTTTCATGCAAAATACGTCCACATTGAAAGCAAACCTTTGGAAGACGTTCATATTTGATTGGGATCCAATACTTTTTTTCACAAATCTTCACTATACGTCCTCTCGCTAGGGCTTATACAAATCCAGCATAATTTTCACTCGTAAGAAAGGGCCCCAAGCCACATCATCCTCATCAACCACCACTTCCTCAACCTCCCCTAGCGTATTCCCAATTTGAATCCCACATTCCTTAGACATACTTACTGGGGGTAGGTTGTGCAATTGCACCCATAGCAAGGACTTGTCAAATTGCAGGTTACTAGGTTGTGTAAGAGCATCAAACTGGTTAATAACAAAAGGAGAATTGTCAAAAAACCATGGCCGACCCTCCTTAATTCTATTTTTATCCGCATGGGTTGCAAAAGAAATCACAAAAATGTTATCACCCATCTCTTTAAACTCTGCCGGCTTACTCAATCTCCACACCCTCGACATGGTTGATCCTAGAACAGCTTTTGAAATCGTTCGATCATTCCATATCTTTCCAATCAGACAAAGTTCTGCCTTTTGTTGTACTACCCTTGTATCCACTTCCTCTAAAGCAACTGCAACTTCTTCCTCTTCTGTTAACTTCAATCTCCCCCATAATTCCTCAAGACGATCCATGAGGAGAGACGGGAACGAAGAAAACAACTACAAAATGCTCAGACTGGAAAAGTAAATCTTTGACTCACACGAGACTTTTTCACCACTCTTTTCCTGGCGAGAAAAGAAGGAGACTCCCCATAAATTCGAGTTTAGAAATCAAACCGAGCCTGTTATAAGTGAGAATAATTTGGTTATTTCATGCCTAAAATCTAGGAAGATTATACGTACATTGCAATTTAAGTTTAGAAGGATGCCAAATGTCTAAAGTGATGATTTGAAAGATCAAATTTACAAACTCGACAATCTGTTTTGTAGAAGGAAAGTGTGATGCAACTAAAAATAGGGAGAGGTCCTCAACAATCCATTTCATGTTAGAATCTTAGCCAGGAGTTAAATTTAGAGGGATGGAAATCTTTACCAGCATTTAAAGTCTAGAATGAGAGATATGTACACATATATAGCATTAAATGTTCAATGAATCTTGTATAACTTATTTCAAGCATCTATATCTTTCACTTTAAATCCTAAAGTTTTGATGAGATTTTTTAAGAATCTAATTTTGATAACCAAGATGGAATAATATAGATAGACACGAACTTTTAGGAAAAAATTAATTGTTTGGTAAATAGTATAAGGTCTGTGTATTGTAACTAATAACTATTAATGACTCGTTTGAATACAGGAACTATTTCACCTCATCTCATTTCAAATTTTAAAATAATAATAATATTAAAAAAATAATATTCTAATAATATTTTATTTGACTTATATAAAATCATTTCATCTCATCTCACTATCCAAATTGATACTTATGAAATTTGGACAAAAAATCGAAAAACAGCTCAATTCATAGATGGGATTGAACAATTCAAATAGTATTAAGTTTCTAAGATGTTTCTTGTATTATTATTTTATTTTTTTTAATGTTGCCGTAAAATTGGCGGCAACTGGCTTTGGATGTTGCATTAGTTGGACCTTCCACACCATAAAGCAAGAATAACAAACTTTTGGACACGTTTTGATTCTTTTTTCACTTTGGGCTGGTATGTTAGTCTGACGTCACTCCTTATATTCACACGGTGCTAACTGTTCGGTTCGGACACGCCGCAACTGTCTTCAAACGACGTAATCATCATACCTGTTCAGCCTAACCACCCAGGTCTGGTTTATTTTTATAAGGAGTATTGACGCACACAACATATTTTTACAACATATTTTATAATGATATTGTAAAATATAGATATTTTTATAAAGTGATATTATTTTTATAAAATATTTGATAAAATTACACCTCATTTAATACATTGTTATGAAATGTGTCGTGGTCCTAAAATGTTGTGTATAAATCATTTTCGTTTTATAAATAATGTAATTTCATTTCATCTTTTTTAATTATTAGAATTTTTTTTTAATTTTTAAATAAAATATACTAAATAATTTAATTTTTTCAAATCTAAAAAAATAATAATATTTTATTTAATTTTCAATTTTTATCTTATCTAATTGTTTTAGAACTCACACTTTGAAAATATTTGTGAATAATAATTCAATAATTTGTAAATAATAATAAAATAGTTTAAATTAAAATGTTTTATTAAATTTTAGAAAGTTAGAGAAAAAAACTGAATAAAAATATTATAAAATTAAAAATTTATTTGAGTATAATTTTTAAATATAATTTTTTTTAGAATTTCAAAAATTATATCACTTTTAGAGTTTTATTTAGACGTCTAGAAAAGTTGTATTGAAATTTGTATTTGGATAATGAATAGATAAAAAAATTTTAAAAATTTGAAATTGAAAAGTATTTTATATTTGAGAATAAAATAGATAAGAATACTTTATTACATAAAAAAAGCCTTGACTTTCTAAATTTTCATTAAATTTGAAAGTTTGAAGGATAAGAGAAATAGATATATAAAATAAATTTTATAATATTTAATATTAATAATATAAATATCTCTACCGTATTATAATAAACAATAAATCCTGCAAAAGTTCGTAACAAAATTGAAGGCAGTTTCTTGTCGCAGGAAATGTAGAACCTTGGCCGCTTCAGTTGACGGATGCCAGGAAAAGTAGCTGCTAGAATGCTTGGTCAACGAACGTGTGGAACCCACATGACCCTACATAACTTTGGATAGAAGTTGGAGCAACTTCTGGGTGTGTTCAACAAACCTGAACAAAAAGAGCACGCCACGCATGCATGCAGCTAGCTAGGCAACCAAAAGAAATCAAAACTGTAGCCAATTTTGACAGACAAAGTCAAATTTTTAAGTTTCCATTTATACTAATCTATTGTTTTCAAGAAACTTCTTAATTTATTTTATTTTATTATTATAATTTTTTTAAATTTTTATATAAAATAAAATAAATAATTTAATATTTTAAAATTTTAAAATAAAAATAATATTAAAAAATATATATTTTAATAATATTTTATTTAATTTTTAATTTTAATATTAACTTATCTTATTTCATCTCATCTGTAAAAACAAACGCCAACAATGACATCTTGCAATTACTAAGCAATGCACGGTTAATTTTCAACTTCATAAACATGTGTAAAGGGCACGACACAGCCACCAAACGATTGTTCAACTTTTGGACGAGCAAATTGCATCAGTTTTTGACTCGCGGAGTTGGACTCTCATACGAATCCATGCATCAATTAATTGATCGGCAGTTGAGCACGCGCAGTTGAACTATAAGAGGCTTCCAATATGCTAAAGAAAATTGTAATTCATAGGATATTTGAATATAAAATAAATTATTAAATTCACTACTTCTCCTATTGGCCTAAGTATAATGAGAGAGAAAATTATTTAACATGATATATCTAAACAAAGACTTCATATATAGTCAAAACATATCGTCATGACTTGTAAAACACTCGGCTCACTTCATATATAGTCAAAACATATCGTCATGACTTGTAAAACACTCGGCTCTTACTTGCAAAAAAAGACTGACAAACATAAGAAACAAGTATAGGTTGTTTGAAACTATAAGAGAAAAAGTAAAACAAAAAAGGTGGAACTAATCACATACAACATAAGTTTACGTGTTTTGATAATGTGCTTATGTCACAAAGTTGTAGATGAATTTATTCATATGACAATTAAAGATACAGTATCACAGATGTACAAGGGTTTAATACAATATATAGTGAACTATAATTAGGTGTCGAATAAGATTAACAACAGAAATGAGTCAAAATCTTTTTCAAGGGCCAACCCCCACGAGACTTGTCCATGATCACCAGCTTAAGCCAGGCTTATTGTTGGAATGATGGCTTGATTTTTTTTATTGTAAAAGCCATTCTAGAGATTTAGCTTGACTGTAGCTTGACTTTGGCTCGAGTAAACTTCAGACAGAACATCGACTCGATACTTCGCTCAAGCAAACTTTAGATAGAATATTCGCTCGACACTTTGCTCGAGCCAATGTTCAAAAACCATAGTTCTCATACCATTTTATATATAAACTTATTTTTTGTAAAGTGAGACGTTGTGGCCAGAAAGAGAGAGAACTTATTTTGTGAGATTTTGAGAGCTCATTGGGTGTATTGGAGCTTTTGGGATTGAGGAGTGATTTGTGATGTCTCTCTTGTACTCCATTTTGTGATAGTGAATTCCTTGAAATCAACTTTGTCAGTGGACATAGGCTATTGTTCAAGCCGAACTATTTAAATCTTGGTGTTCTTTGTGTGGTTGAAAATTTTTTGTTATTTGCTTCAGCTATTCTATTTCAAAGTCATATCTAGATATCTGGTTAATCCCAACAAATGGGTATCAGAGCGCCAATCTCTGTGGAAGATCTTTGTTCTTGAGAGATGGCTTAGGTGAAATTTGACGTAGAGAAATTCGATGGTCAAAACGGTTTCAGCTTGTGGCACATCAAGATGAGGGCCTTGTTACTACAACAAGGGTTGGCGAAAGTCTTGGAGGAGAAGGTGACAGATGAACCTTCTACATCAACAAAGGAAGAGAAAGAGAAAGTGCATAGTGTGATTTTGTTATCTCTTTCTGATAGAGTTTTGCATGAAGTGGCACAAAGAGACCGCAACGGGTCTTTGGAGGAAATTAGAGAGTTTGTATTTGAAGAAGTTACTCACCAACCATTTGTACGCATTTGAAGCAACGATTGTACACTCTCTGAATGAAGGAATGTACTCCTATGTCTGATCATCTAGATGAATTTAACAAAATCATTATGGATCTAAGGAACTTGATATTAAACTTGACGAGGAAGATCAAGCTTTAGTTTTGTTGTGTTTGTTGCCTATATCATTTGATAACTTTGTGAACTCGATGTTGTATGGTAGAGATACCATCTCCTTAGCAGATATAAAATCTGCTTTGAATTTTCGGGAGTTGATGATAAAATTGGGTGTATAAGACACGGATAATCAAGACGATAACTTATTTGTGAAATGTTCCTCTCGTGGTATATCTAGTGGAAGAGGTTCGGATTAGGGTGGAAGTAGTTCTAGCGGCAGCTATAAATTTAACAAGAAAAACGTTAAATGTCACTATTGTCACAAATTTAGTCATTACAGGAATGAGTGTCCGAGATTGAAAAACAAGAAGGAAGGTACAAGTTATTTCTAGACATTCCAGGTTTAGGTATTGCTCGTTTATGGCACATCAGATTGGGCTATAAAGCTTGATTTTTGTTGTTGTTGTGGTTGTGTTAGCATTGTATCTTTGTGAATCAGTGTAGAATCATGTTTACTATAATTTATTTATTTTTATGTTTGGGGTACTTCTTCTGCAAAGTGGTGCCCTATTCTTACTCATGTTGTTTGGTGACCATTTTGAGAAAAATCTAAACTTGTTTTTCTGAAGTAGTGAGTGACATGTTTGATAAGTTCAAACACTTGGGTAGGTCTTGAGAATCTAACAAGCAAGAAAGTAGAGTGATTTCAAATACTGTACAATTGGGCTCACTCCACCAAAATAGGGTAGCTGAACTGAGTGAATCAGACTCTTGTGTGAAAGCCCGTAGCATGCTTTTGGTATGCTAGGCTTGTCTAAAAATTGGGTGAAGCGATCAACACAGCTTGTTATTAGGTGAACCTTTCTCCTTCCACAGCTTTTGAATATTTGTTTAGGATTGACGGAATTCAAGCCAATGTGGAAATTTGTTAGAATGGTGGCTTGATTTCCTGTTGAAAACATCATTCCAAAGACTTGGCTCGAGTGAACTTTGGTTTGACAGTGGCTCGACCTTTGCTTGAGAGAACTTTAGACAGATTGTTCGCTCGATATCTGCTCAACACTTCGATAGAGCAAACTTAGGTAGAATAGTCGTTTGACACTCCGCTCGAGCAAACTTAGGTAGAATAGTCGCTTGACACTCTGCTCAAGCAAATGTTCAAAATCCTAGCTCTCACGTTGTTTTATATATAAATCTATTTTTTGTAAAGTGAGTTGTGGCTAGAAAGATAGAGAAACCCTTTTATGAGATCTCGAGAGCTAATTGAGGTTTTTGGGATTGAAAAGTGCATTGTGATTTCTCTCTTGTATTCCTTTTTGTGATAGTGAATTTCTTAAGATCGACACTGCCAGTGACATAAGTTATTGTTCAAACAAAACCACTTAAATCTTAATATTCTTCATGTGATTGTTGAATTTTTATTATTTGCTTATACTAATCTATTTCAAAGTGATCTCTAAATATTTGGTTAACCCCAACACTTATTGGCCCAAACCTCTGCTTCATAACTCAAATCGCATTAAAAATCCATAAAGAAAAAATAAAAAAAGGACAACGCGTCCTTGTTGAGTCAAACTATTCAACCGGACCGCCGCAAAATACAACTAGGATCTACAGATGAAGGGCTAAGATAGGATGTGTTGCTTTGATTACCTTTCGATCGTGTATTAAGAATACAACTAACCTTTCCATCGTGTATTAAGAGTAGAACTAACCTTTTTCTGGTCCAAATCAATTTAGACATGTAAAAGGAGTTCTCTAAGCATAGGTGAGACTACTCCCAGACGTGGGATACTGCTTTTTGTGAGGGCCCATTTCAGTCTGTCCGCAGAAGTACTATATGTATTAGTTCTCAATTTAAAAATTTAAAGGCAGATGTGTTCATGGACCATTTTGCACATTTAGGCCTAATTTATTTTTACGGATGAAATAAAATAAATTAAGATAAAAGTAAAAAATTTAATAAAATATTATTAGAATATATTTTTTGAATATTATTTTATTTTAAAATTTAAAAAAAATTGAATGATTTATTTTATTTTGTGTGAGAATTTGAAAAAATTATAATAATTAGATGAGATGATATGAAAAATTTTGTGAAAATAAACGAGACCGACTTGGCTAGGTATCAAGTCAGTCTTAATGTCGACTTGGCTAGGTGTTGGGGACGACACGTACGGTTATTCTATGTTTTGCACTCCAAATACTATAAATACGTACATTTTCAGGTACGTATTACAAAATGTATAGATTCATTCGATTATTGCTTTTCTTGTTGACTTGGTTGTGTTTGGAGAGTTGAGTGATACTATTATTTAATATTTTATCATTACTTTTTTACTACTATTAACAGATCATCTGAGATCAACTCACTACCCAAACGTACCCTAATCATCAGAAATATCTCCACTGGGATCACTAGCTCGAGGTTGTTTCTTTGTTTCGCATGCAGGCAATGATCGTGGACGTAGAGGACACTGTAGGCACTGCTAAGAATTGTCTCAACATGATATACTTTCCCCATTCACTATAATAGAAATGAGTTTTTGTGATGGTTTGTAAATTGTGACAGTGCTCAAACTGTCACAAAAAAGTATTTTCTATGACAGTTTATGGAAATAAACTGTGACAGTCTCTGAAGGAAGATGAGAAGTTACATTACGTGCGAACGTATACATATTCATGTTAGAATGTTCCCTAGACATTCAAACGTTGAGGCTATTTACATATGAACGTGAACATTTTTGGCGCCAACGTTCGAACGTTATTGATTCTTATGTGTGAACGTTACTTGATTTAATATTAAAGTTGGATATTTCAAATTAAAAAGGATTGAGAATTGAAATGCAGTGATTTAATATTAAAGTTGTATAAGTTAACATTAAAAAAGATTGAAAATTGAAATTCAAAACTAGTAGATATATTAAATAATATTATTCATTACATATGATAAAAATAAAGTACAAAATACTCAGAACGTGTTGGTTACATATTTCTTAAAATCGTCAGTCAATGTGTTGACCTTTGTATTTAAGATATCTATCTGCTGGAGAACATCGGTGACAAAATCTCTAACACTCTGTTTTACTGATGCGATATTTCGGTTGATGTGTGCAGTAATATCTGAGACTATCGTATCAACCCAAGCGGGCTGCGAATCTCCATTAGATGTACCTATCGGTGGCTGACTAGTACTCCCAACATCAGGCTCAAACTGGGTCGGAGGAATAAGATTTGTTATAGGACTAGGTTGACGTCGAGCATGCCCCTTCCCCTATCCAATGCTTTGACGGTGTGTGGTCATGTCGATAGAGCTCATCTAGTCTGCCATCCACTCCTCCACCTTGGGTTGCACACTCTGGGCCAGTAATAGCTTGGTAATGAAGACTCCATATGGGAGATTGTTTGTGGAGATGACGATCTCCTCGTAATGGATCCTCTAAAAAATACGAAGTGGAAAGTCGATGAGCTCACTACATGCCACTCGTATAAGGAACTATGTGCAAGTCCAGCTAAATGTGGCCTTATGTCCCACTAGATGCACATTTGTTGTAATAATAAGATGCAACATGTAGAAAAAAAAGGGAGGAGATGTACCTGGCTAAAGAAGTTCTTCCTATTGATCCAGTCTTGGTCACTCCCAGTGAGGATGTAGAAATCCTCATCTTGGCCGCCATCCTCCTCATCAGTATCCTCAGCCTCCGATCGGTCAATTAGGACAGTAGATGATGCAGAAGTGCCTACATCTGCATCTACTTGGGATCCATTCATAGGCTAAGCATTTCCTGCAGTCGATATCTTAGCTACGCGACAGATCCCCAGAAGCTCGGCGATGACATCTGCTGAGATCTCGAACTGAACACCGTGTACTATCAGGTGTGAGAGGATGCATCTTATGCATGGAGCACATTCTCATAAAAAACTCCTGAACCATATACTCAATGTGCAGATACTCATCTAGCATCTCATAACGAACATGTCTCGAATGCTCTTTTGCTCCCATATGAGTTCGTGAAAGTAGTTGATCATGACTTCTGGTTCAGACATCACTGTTAGAGTCCAGACTCGAGACGTGTCATCACTTGTTCCTTCCCTCCCACTTTTCCTAGATGTTAGAAGATGAGCCATATCCTAAAAGAAAGAAAAACAATTTGAGCAATGTTAATATTATGATGCATATTATGTACTGTAATCTAAATTATTTCAGAAACATGTTCGAATGTAACATATCACGTTCGGACGTTAAGCTTAAACGTGCAAACGTTTTGATTTTTATGTTCGCATGTTAAATTCATCTAAAATAAGCATTCCAACTTAAGATTAGTTACATTCGAACATGATGGCTAAAACATGTTCGAACGTACAAAACATATCACTTTCGCAAGTGAGGAAGCTATTGAACGTATCTAATAATGCATGCGAACGTACATAACTATTAGTTCGAACGTATATTTGGTTTATGGGAATTGAAAAGTTTTACATTCGCAAGAATTCGAAATAACGTTCGCACGTATGTGTTGCTCAAGAATATGAACGATCATACATGCGAATGTTACAAATGTTAGTTCAAATATAAAATATAAATTCACACCCACTCTCAATACGTTCGGACGTTATATAATTAATGTGCGAACATGTATGTCGTCTTCCTCATTTGGAATGTATAACGTTCAAACATGAGAAGCTAATGTTCAAACGTTACGAGACAAAAATGGCTGAATTGACTCAGCCATTTCCTAACACCTCAAACACAATTAAAGTGGCCAAAATCCACAGTATAGTGAAGTATAAGTTTCAAGAAATCTTTCTAAGGTGGTCGTTTGGCCATTGGCAACCCATGGTGGCCGAAAAATCAAGATGAAGGTCCGGCCACCAATGGGTTTCGGGTAGCACCGAAACCTCCATTAAACATAAAAAAAAAAAAAAAAATCTACCCAAAGGTTAAAGAGGGATGTCTACCTCTCTTTTGACGTTTTTGGTGGAGTTTGACGGCAGCAGCGACGATGCAATTAGTGGTATGCGATGGAGGCTACGGATGGATATTTGAGAGAAACTGATTTTGTGCTGTTTCAAACATTTAAGTGGTAACGTGTGAACGTCAAGGGATGAGTGAGAAAGACATCCGAATGTTTTAATTCTAATGTATGGACGTTCAATTACTTAATTCCCGTGACATACAAACGTTATGTTGGTACGTGCGAATGTTTGTCACTTAATACCCGAGACATGCGAACGTTATATTGGTACACTCGAACATCTCTAGAATAAGTTTGAAGTAATTTATATTAAATAATATATTATATATACACTATACTTATGCACTATATACTAGTATATATATATTATATATACTAGTCTGGTATTGTTATTTAGTTTAATAAAGTGTAATTAACAACTAATGTTATGTACTAACATATAATAAGCTAATAATATATGTTATACTAATAACACTATGTACTAGTATATAAGTTATAGTAGTACATAGTACACTAGTATAATATATATACTATATATATACTAGTTTAGTGTTTTTATTTAGTTTAATAAAGTGTAATTAACAATTAATATTATATACTAACATATTATAAGCTAATAATATATGCTATACTAATAACACTATGTACTAGTATATAAATTATACTAGTACATAGTGCACTTGTATAGTATATATACTATATATATATACACTAGTTTAGTGTTGTTATTTAGTTTAATAAAATATAATTAACAACTAATGATATGTACTAATGAATATGTGAATATGTTGTGAATATGCATGTTGTTAATTTAATGAGAATATGTTGTGAATTTAGGAGATACAATTAGACAAATAATAACGTTAACAAGTACTATATTGTACTAAAATGCTAGATTATACAATATAACTAATAAAACAAAATAATTCATGATAACATACTTAGTAAATAAATAAATAAAAAAAGATAAAATAGTATTAAGTAAGAAATAACATACTTAGTTAATAACTAATAAAAAATAAATGACTAATAAATAAATAATAGCATAAACTTGAATTTAATTTATATATGCTAATATAAATTAATTAATAAGATATTATACAAAAAGCTAATTCATGATAACATACTTAGTAAATAAAACAAATAAGATAAAAAAGTAGCAAGTAAGAAATATCATACTTAGTAAATAACTCTCAACATAGCTTGGGTGTCCTATATATATATATATGTTATTTGTTAGATTTTGTATAACATTGCATGATTTCATATTTTTTTAGAGATGTTTTGATATCATATTTTTAACGCAATTCATTTCTTATGATGAATTAGACCTCAATTTTGGTCATAGCGAGGATATGCGAATTATGAATGAGTTGATAGCTACATTATTTCGGTTGTTGATGTTGTGTTTTGCATGCCCTTGGGCCAGGCCCTGGCAACTCTGGTCTATAGAGTTGGGTCTCGATCGGTGCTGTATGAAGCCCCCGATAGTGCTCCGATGTAGCTATACGGTATTATTTTGTACGTCCATGGCAATGAACAATATTTAACAACAATAAATAAAGAGAGATGAATACACAGATTTACATGATTCGGCACTAGGCCTACATCCAAGAGGGTTTGGGATGAGAGATTCCACTATAATACACTTGTTTACAGTCTTTTGTGGCCTATCATTTCTTATTCTTATTTTATGGAGAAAAAGTCTGGAGTTCTCTAGCTAAAAAAGAAGTCCCCAAGTCTGAAGAAGTCATCCCCCAAAAGAGAGTGTGAAGCTCGAATCCCGAATCCATAGGTTTTCATCGCCTTTTATCGTCTGCCCCCCACTTGCTTTAAGTCACTTCCCTACTTTTTCTCTCCTGACACCTTACATCTTATTTTATGTCAAATCCTCTATTTTCCTATCCTGACATTGGTTTCCCATGCCTTCTCTCATTCTCTTGTCTTCTATTGAGTCCCCTCCCCACTGGTTGGACCTAGGATATACCATGGGCCGAGGAAAAATCCCCTTTTATTACCCCGCCAATTCCTATTGGAATTGTCCAATGGGAATTTTATAATCTGTTTTCCATTTTCCTTGCTTCATTCTACCGGGCCATTTGTTTTTCCTGTTGGTCGGTCTTTAAGTGGGGTTATACCCCACTGAGCCTTTATGTCATCAGTTTGTCCTACCGATCTCCTTTAACCACTCTTTCCTTCCATTTCCTATGTCCTTAGCCGACTTTCTATCCCACTCCTATATCCTTTAGCTCCATTCCTTCCACTCCAATTTCCTTAGTCGACTTCCTTCCAATTCTATTTCCTTAGTCACCTTCCTTCCAATTCTATTTCCTTAGTCACCTTTTCTTTCTAATTCTTTTAGTCGCATTTTCCTTCCAATTATTATTTCCTTTAGCTATATTTTCCTTCCGCTCCTATTGCCTTACCCCGCCGAGCCTTTTTTCTTACTCCTTTTTTTTTTTTCCTTCCACTTTGTCCCACTACTTTTCCTTAGTTTTCATTTCCGTTTGCTTATTCCTTTATTGTCAGAGTGTTAGTTTATGTTGTTGAAGATACCTTTGATGGAGATTTTGCTGATAAAAAGTTTGTTGATGGAGGTCGCTAATAAATATGTCGGGTGGCCGAAGGCCGACTCGCACTCCTCTGCAAGAGGGATAAGGCAACTTTTTTGGCCTACCTTTTCCTTTTGCCTTGCGGGGAGGTAAGTTGTTTATGAATATTTTGTTGATGTAGACTCCGTTGATGTAGATACGTCAGGTGGCCGACCCGCACTCTTCACGAGAAGGATAAGGCCTACCTTCCCCTTTTGCCTCGCAAGAGGTAAGTTGTTTATGTAGATTCTGTCTTAGGGTGGCCAAGGGCCAATCCACACTCCACCGTGAGAGGGATAAGGCAACCTTTAAGCCTACCGTTCCCTTTTCTCCTCGTGGGGAGATAAGTTGTTGATGGAGTTCCTGTTGATGTAAATTCCGTTGGTAGATATGTTGGGTGGCCGAGGGCTGACCCGCACTCTCTGCGAGAGAGATAAGGCAACCTTTTATGCCTACCTTTCCTTTTCGCCTCGCACGGAGGTAAGATGTACCACAGAAAATAATTGCATTAGTAAAACATAATTCACACAAGTTTTTAAGAAGACAAACTAGAACATGTAGCTGTCACGACAGATTTTTTCTCGCTATTGCTTGACTGAAATTGCCCGCAGTTGTTTTGTCGTTTCTTCTCTTCCTTGCTCCTCCTTTTTATTTCTGCTTCCACACTTTTTTCTTTTTTTTTGCAACCTGTGCGAGTCCAAGCAGATAAGTAGATGGCCCCAGTGCATGGCGCACATGTAGTGGCCACAGTGCATTTGTCTTAGGGTGCAGTCTAGCCCGCTGTTGGTGGTCGTAGTGCATGGCGCACAGGTAGTGGCCGCATAGCATTTGGTCGAAAGGTAGATCACGGCTGTGGAAAGGAGCCATGGAGAGGGTTTCCGAGGAGTTGAAGCCGTGTAGTTTAGTGGCCGTGTAGTTTAGTGGCCGTGAAGGTTGGCCGTGGGGCTTTTTACCTCCATGCATGGAGGGAGGCCGCATAGAATCCATTAAGGCCATGGGGAGTCTGTGTACATGGCCATGTAAAGAGTCCATAAAGTGGCCGTGTAGTGTCTGTTTAGGTCGTGAAGGGTCCGTGTATATGGAGGTCGTGGAGTGGAGGGCTGCGGAGTGGCTTGTCCTCCTGTTAGTGGTCGTGGAGTGGTCGAGGTGCAGGCTGCGTGGTTGGAGGAGGTCGAGGAATGTTATAATTTCAACCCTCCCACAAACAAATACTCAAAAAAATCAAATTAATGTAACTAGTAGTAATATGCAATTAATCTTGAATATTAGACAAGCAAATAACTGAGAAATTATATGATTAATGTGATCGGTTTAGTTCTCTACTTTAAACACCTTAGAAACCTGAAATCACAGTATATACTCATGCAAGATCAAAATAAGAGTAAGAATAATAAAAGAAATGCGAAATCAACACAAGAAATTATGTGGTTCGACCCTAATGGTCTACATCCATGGTAAGAACAGTCTAGGAGTCTTTATTATTGAACAATGCATCAAAACTTGAGTTTATAAATCACTTACAACCATTGATCACCACACAAAATATGGATTGACTTCCTCGTATTATCCTCTAACGAAACCACACCATAAAAACACACTTGATCATCTCCTCAAACTTCAATATGATCTTGATAAAACTAGGGTTTGAAAAACCCGTTTCTCTCCAGATCGCGGCTTCAAAGAAAAAAGGTAAAGTGACTTTTTGCTTCTGCACTCATCGATTCCCATAGGCACAATTGCCTTTATATACTAATATATATTTACAAGTTTGCCATTACTCAAATATTACAAAACTGCCATTAACCTATTTACAAAAGTGCCATTGAAAATACAAATACATGAAAACGACAATGTCGTTGTAAGGTAAAGCTTGACACATTTTCAACAAATCTCCACCTTGACAAGTCTTTTATCCTTGCAAAGTGATCTTCTTCTTCCTTTAAACTGTTCCTGCAAGGTAATCTGAGCTCTAATAGCTCACCATATTAATCAAATTTAGGCAACGCCTAAACTTGGCAGCCGGTAGGGATTTTGTCATCATATCAGAAGGGTTTTCCTCAGTTGGAACCTTTTCTACTTTAACCTCTCCAGATGATATTACATCCCTCACAAAATGAAGTCAAATGTCTATGTAATTACTATGTGTTTAGACTTTTTGTGATATACTAAATTTTTGGCAAGATGTATAGTGCTTTGGTTCTATGATAACCCCTTTAAATATGCCTAACTCATGTGAAAAACCGTTTAACCACATAGCCTCCTTTATTGCTTCTATCATAGCAATATATTCAGTTTCAGTTGTTGATAAAGCAACTATAGATTGTAAATTAGTTTTCCAAGAAATAGCCCCTTCAAATGCTATAAATACATACCCAGTCAAAGACTTTCTGGTATCCAAATTAGCAGCATAGTCAGAATCCACAAATCCCTCTAACTCACTCCCCTGTTGTACATCCCCTCCAAACCTCAAACCTAGACACTGAGTTCCAATGAAGTACTGTAATACCCACTTCATAGCATGCCAATGTGGCTTCCCAGGGTTACTCATAAACCTACTTACCATGCTAACAACATAGGTTAAGTCAGGTTTAGAGCACACCATAACATACATGATACTTCCCACCATGCTTGCATAGGGTATACCTTGCATAAATCTAATATCTTCCTCGATTTTAGGGGCTTGATTTATGGACAAATTTGAATGTTGTCCTATTGGTGTGCTAACAGGTTTTAAATTAGACATACCAAACCTTTTGAAGATCTTGGTGATATAGTTTTTCTGAGATAGATAGAGAAGTCTTCTTTTCCTATCTCTAATTATTTTTCCATACCTAATATCATCTTAGCTGGCCCAAGTTCCTTCATCTCAAATTTTGTTTTCAATATACACTTGACTTCCTCAATTAGATTGGCATCCCTACATGCTATAAGCATGTCATCTACATACAAGAGTAGGTAGATAATGTGGTCCCTGGAATGCCAAAAGCACACACAGATATCATAATGACTCATTTTAAACCCATTGTCCAACATATGAGAGTCAAATCTTTTGTACCATTGCATTGGGGACTGTTTAAATCCATATAATGATTTTTTAACTAAACAGACATGATCAATGTTGGACTCATTTACATAACCCTCAGGGGGTTGCATGTAAATAGTCTCATCTAGTTCATCGTGCAAGAAAGCTGTTTTTACATCTAATTGCTCCAAGTGTAAGGCTACGTTTGGATCCTCAACCCAACTCAACTCAACTCAACTCATCATTACAATTTTTTCAAATTCCGATACAAAATATAATAAACAATTCAACTTTTTCAAATTTTAAAATAATAATAATACTAAAAAGTAATATTCTAACAATATTTTATCATTTCAACTCAACTCAACTCAACTCAGTTCAACATCCAAACGTAGCCTAAATCTTTATATGCAATATAAGATAGAATTAACCTTATTGAACTGTGTTTAACCACAAGTGAAAAAATTTCATTAAAATCTATCCCTTCCCTTTGAGTACATCCCTTTGCTATCAACCTAGCCTTCTACCTAGGACCCTCAACTCCTGGTATGCGCTCTTTTCTTTTATAGATCCATTTAAACCCTACCAGCTTAGCCTTTTCAAGTTTAACAACCATTTCCCAAGTATGATTCTTTTTTAAAGAATCCATTTCCTCATCCATGGCCAGTACCCATTTATGAGATTTAATACTTTCCATGGCTTTCTTGTAAGATCTAGGATCCATTTCTACAACTTCATTTGCTATGGCCAAAGCATAAACAGTCATCTCAGCTTGACCATATCTCTTGGGGGTTTTATAACCCTCATTTTTCTATCCCTAACCAAGTTGTATGAACTAACCTCACCTTGGTCCTTATCACCTAAAGTGGCAGTTTGAGTCTCAAAATCTTGGCCTTCTAATTTTCTCAAATTATTGTCAGGTTGCTCCACCTCAAGATGTATCTTCTCAGCGTTAGTATCCTGAGTGGGTTCAAGTCTTTTAGTTTTAACCCGAGCCATTTTATGTTCATTAAAGACCACATCTCTACTAATGATACACTTTTGTATCCCTGGCTCATCAATCCATAACTTGTACTCTTTCACTCGCTCAGGTTTCCCTACAAAGATACATTTAGTAGCCCTTGGTTCCAGTTTGTCAGTTCGGGTGTGAACATACGCAACACACCCAAACACCCTCAAGTAGTCATAGTTAAAAGGTTTTTTAGTCCACATTTCATGAGGAGTCTTAAACCCTATGGCTTAAGAAGGACTCCTATTAATTAAATGGACTGCAGTTGTGGCAGCTTCAGCCCAAAAAGACTTAGGAAGTCCTGAGTTTGACAGTAAGCATCTAACCCTCTCCAATATGGTCATATTCATCCTCTCGGCTAGACCATTCTGTTAAGGGGTTTTCCTTACTGTTTTATGCCTAGCCATACCCTTCTTCTTACAAAACTGATTGAATTCACTTGAGAGATACTCAAGCCCATTATCAGTTCTTAATTTCTTAACCTTCCTTCCTACTCGAGTTTCTACCAATTTCTTCCATTTCTTGAATTTCTCAAAAGTGTCACTCTTATTTTTAAGAATGTAAAGCCACACTTTTCTAGAATAGTCATCAATTATAGAGAGGAAATAACTTTCCCTTCCATGTGAGTTGGCTCGAGCTGGACCCCAAAGGTCCGAGTGCACATAGTCTAGGGTTTGTTTTGTAGTGTGAGTGGCTGTTTTAAAGCTTACCCTTTTTGCTTTCCTAAGGATGCAATCCTCACAAAAAGGTAAAATTTTCAGCTTTTTCTCACCTAGCAACCCCTGTTTATGGAGTTTTAAAAGTCACTTGTGACTCACGTGACCTAACCTTTTATGCCATAGAACAATCCCATCCTCACCTTTCTCTAGGATAGAAGAAACCTCACCTATAATAGTTTTCCCAATGAGGGTATACAAGCCATTTTAATGACTCATTTCATCACGATAAGTGAACCCTTAACAACCCTCAAAGATCCAGATTCAGATCTAAAAGTGTACCCAGATTGGTCTAACACACCTAGTGAGATTAGGTTCCTTTTTAATTCAGGTACGTATCTAACCTCAATTAAGAGTCTTTCAATACCATCATGGAGCCTTAGTCTCACTGACCCTATACCCTGGATTTTATAAGACTTATTGTTGCCAAGCATCACAAACCCCTATCTAAACTAGTGAAAGTTTCAAACCATGTTTTATTAGGATACATGTGAAAAGAACATCCTGAATTAAGGATCCATTCTTTTCCTGAATAAACCTCGGACACGTTTAGAATCTCGGCACTCTTATACCCATCACTCACATTTAATTGCTTCCCCTTAGACTTAGACCTACCCCTCACACTGTTTTTATTGTTATTTCCCTATTGACCTCTTTCTTCAGCTCTCCCCCTCAAAGTCAAGCCCTCCCCATCTTCAGATTCTATTTTAGACATGGCATGTAATTTCCTAGAGTGTAATATGGCCTGAACCTCATCTAAGGTCAGTGTTTCCCTCCCATACATCATGATCTCTTTCAAACTAGCATACGAATTATTCAGAGAAGTCAACAATAAAATTGTTTGACCTTCATCGTCAATTTTAATATCAATATTAGCCAAATCTAAAATAATTTTATTAAAAGCATATAGATGGTCAGAAATCGATATACCTGTGGACATATTGAATATATAGAGTTTTGTTTCTTTGTATAGTCGGTTGGCCAGAGATTTTGTCATGTAGAGGCTCTCTAATTTCAGCCAGATTCCAGCAGTGATGTCTTTGTTGGCTACCTCGCTCAGAACTTTGTCTTCGAGAGAAAGAATGAGTGTGCTGTGAGCCTTCCTTAAAATTGTTTTCTTATCCTTCTTTTCAACAGATTCTATTTTCTTCTCTCCAAGAAGAGCTTCTTGGAGACCCTGTTGAGTGAGAAGGGCTTTCATCTTCATCCTCCACAGCCCAAAGTCATTTTTTCTATCAAACTTTTCGATATCGAACCTTACAGCCCCCATCGAACCAAAGCTCTTAATACCACTTGTTATAATTTCAGCCCTTTCACAAACAAATACACAAAAAAATCAAATTAATGTAATTGGTTGTAATATGCAATTAATCCTGAATGTGATTAATCACATTAATCACCCAAACACCAAGAAATTATATGAGTAATATGATCAGTTTAGTTCTCTACTTTAAACACATTAGAAACCTGAAATCACAGTATATACTCATGCAAGATCAAAATAAAAGTAAGAATAATAAAAGATGTAACAGTCCATTAGAAATTCATTGGTGGAATTTCTATTGATTTTAGGAATCTCGTGAAAACCCCATAAGTTTTTACGATTCGACCAATCGCGCAGGTTTTAGTCTATCATTATAATCAGTATTATCACTCACTATGGTGCTAAAATTATGAGTTTAATTACTTGAGATAGTTAGAAGTATCAGAATGCATTATGGTCTACGCCATTAGACTCAGTTGATTGTTTAGGATTTTATGGCGCAATAATCTATTTTCACAATTTCGGACGAAACGTCTGTTTGAAATTGCAAAATTATTTTTAGGGGCACTTTGGGGTTGAATTTCAGTAGACGATTTTCACTATAGGTTAATATGAATATTTAGGATTTTTCAGAACTAAATTTTTTATGTATTTTTTTGGAGTAACTAGTAACTTCGATAAGCGCACCAAGGACAGTGTTTTCAAAATCATAATATGGAATGTCCACATTAGGTTAGAGAAGATTTATTTGTACACTTGGCAAGATCGTAGCCACACATAGTGAATAGTATTAGACACTTAGTACAAAGAGGAACCATGAGTTGGATTATTAAGGAACCAAAGTGTGAGATCATGCCACCTAAGCGAAACCTTATTCTTTTTTATCTGATCAACCAATTTTGTGCCAGACCAAAGAGGGTTTCATCCCTAGTGAAACCCTAAATGGTTGGAATCCAAATGAAACCCCAAAAGCTTGGTTGAAATCGAAACCCTAAACGGTTTCCCAAACCCTAAAGTTGGACTCCAAACCCTTTTTACTTCGATGTCTAGAATTGTGTTTAATCACTTTCACACACTATTAATTTCTCAAATTCTTGTTATGACATCATTATCCAACCTTTTAAACCTTGAAAATTTGATTGGGTCAAGAAAAATTAGATTTGGACTTCATAGCATCTCAAACCCTAACCAAACCCCCTTTAAACCCCAAATTGAAGCCCCTTGATTGAGGCCCACCAAGGTCCACGAATTTGGCCACCTTGGCAAAACTTCTAGAAGAAGTTTCCTCCCCCACATGGTATACCATCCACTACCATTGGCTGCACCCAATAGTGTCTTGATGTGAAGGAGAAATTCACCCCATCAACCTCCATATCTCACAGCTGCAGAAGGCAGTCCTTGCCCCTCTCTATTCTCTACTTTATGTCACATAGCCACCTTTAATAAAGGGTCATTCAAGCCCATAACTTCCCCCTCCAGAAGTTTAGAGGCGTGCAAGGCACCCTTTCTTTCATTTCATCACTTCTTCACCCCGTTTTTAGAAAGAAACTCAAAAGAGCTCTCTCGGGCAGATTTCTGGGTCTTTTGGCGTGGAGATTTTTGACCCTCTGTAAGTATTTTCGCATGATAACTCCTACATAAAAGTTGTTCATATTTAAGTCTAGTTTCCATAAATATCTTATTCGTCTCATTCTATACTCATTTGATCAGTCAAAAGTATTTTTAACCATAGAAATATCATTCTGGGCGTGAAACTAGAGAGTATGTTATGTTTTAGAATTTTTGACCAAGCTAATGGACATATCTTGGTCCGAAAATTTTATGGAGTGTTGTTAGCATATGTTTATGAATTTTGATTGAGGTTTTATTGCATGACTAAAACTTTTGATGATAGATTTTCTTAGATCTAGAAACTTGAAAACTGGAAGTGGAAAAACAGTTTATGTTTTGAGAAAATTTGAATATTTCGAGATTTAATTTTACTCCAAAGGCTTTCATATTTTTATGTGATAATTCTAAGTCTCTTATTTGCATGGTAGGATGTTAGTTTGAAGATATTTAGTATTAGTTCCAAAGGATTTCAATTAGCCCTAAGATTTGTTGTTGTTGGGTTAAATCCATGTTTTATTGAGTTTTAGCCATGTGATTTTATATTTGATGGTTGGATCTTCTTTAGGACATATTTTTAAACCATGTTATGTTTTAGTTTGAAGATCACATGTATTTAACCCATAGATCAAGAGATTTATCAAAGTTAGTTGAGAGAAAAGTTTTTGTTTTGGGACTAAGTGTAAAACCAAAATTTTCAAGTGTTGTTTTGTGATTTTTGATGACTTTTGTTTGATGATTTAAAGTATGGTTTATCTTAGGATGATGTTATGAATATGTTAGAAATAAGATTTGATTTTTTTGGAATTCTTGGAGATGTTTTTATTAAGGTTAAAATTTGTGATTTAAGGGTTTACTTTTTTGTTAAAAAATTCGGATCTTTTTACAAAAAGTTTGGTGTTGATGATTATTTATATCTCAATGGATATTTTAAGTGTGTTTTTAAACTTAGGATAGAAAGATATTTATTGCAAAAATTTGGTTTGATCATGAGTTTTTAAAATTTGAAAGAATTGCAACAAATTAAGGGAAATATAGCCTCTGTAAGTTTCGGCCCTTATAGAGTTTTAATAGTTTTGAATGATTTTAAATTTTTCTGAGTTGATACTTGAGTTTAGGACAAAATTTCTATGAGGAATGTAAATTTTGGTAATTTTTGAAATTAGGATGTGAAATCCTTAAGTTAGGAGTAAAATGGTCACTTTCTCACATGTAAAGGGTAAAATGGTAATTTTACTCTAAGTTGTCTCTTTTCACATTTTTAATTGTTAGTAATTAAATTTCTAATTTTTAGAATACCCTCTTACAGTTCCGAGTATTTTGTGCTTTATTCTAGTAAAACACGATTATCGAGATGAGTTAGCTCTTAACTTACTATCAGTTTACTACGTATGTGTGATGGGCAAGGGAACTACATTCATGTTCGTATGTTGTTATATATGCCATGTCATGCCATGCCATGTCATCACATGTTTATTTATTACACAAATTATTATGTCATGAAATACTTATTTGTTACACAACATATTCTGTCTTATGTTTCTATCTATTGCAAGTATATCACATTACGTATGTCATATGTTACATGTATGTCATGTCACATAATATTCACTATCACATGTTATGCCGTGTTATGAAATGTTGTCTGTTATATGTTATACTATGTTATGAAATATTGTCTGTTATATGTATATCATGTTATGAAATGTTGTCTGTTATATTCATATTTCAAAGTATGTCATGTATGTCCTCTTACATTCATGTCATGTTACGCTATGTCTGGACTTCTGTCATTTCGTATTCATGTCATCCCATCTCGAATACAATTTGTGTATCTCGAGAATAGTCTTGTTAAGTTATTCATGTCAATCACGATTTTAAGTACTAGGATGAGGTGATATCCTAGTGGAACTCTTTTGTTCACACTTGAGTGTCTAAATAGGGTAAAATTCCCTGGGTTGATGAAGTACAATCAACAGGTTGCGAATATGGTCTAACTAGCTGATCACCGGAGCGTGCCATGCACTAACGCCGATTGAGCCATACTTTATTTGACGTGTGTTCACAACAAGTGTGGTACAAATAATTCATGGGGTCACAACAACTGTGGAGCATGAAGAATGAGGCCACAACAACTATAGAGCATACACTATGTGAGACATAGCAATTGTGATACATAGAATACGTGGGGCCACAACAATTGTGGAGTACGTATTAACGCACTCACAGCTAGTATAGATATTCTTATTTAGATGTGATAATTGACAGAGATACAAGGGGACATGTGTAGCACCCGTATGGTCACTTTATTAATAAAGTCTATTGAATAAGATTTCAAGTTCATGTATTTCACGTTCGAGTCATGTTTCACGTTATGTTATGTTTAAGTTTACATTCATGTCAAGTTTCAAGTTTACGTCACGTCAAGCTAAGTTTCAGTTTCAGTTTAAGTTCAATATGCAGATACTCCTGACGTAATCATTCTGATTCTAGGGTATCTAATTTAAATTACTCATGATAGAATCATTCTGATTGTCTGAGTATTTCTGATGGAATATGTTGGGCGAAATTATTCTGATTGTTCACTATTCCTGATGAAACGATTGGCGGAATCATTTTGATTATTAGAATTCAAGTTCATGTTCATGTTAAGTAAATAATTCAAATTCAAGTTCACGTTTATGTTGATTGTCAGAATTCAAGTTCATATTCATGTTAAGTAAAGAATTCAAGTTCAAGTTCACGTTCATGTTATGTATGTTCATGCTCATGCTATATTTCAAGTCCATATTATGTTTCAAGCTTACGTTCGTGTTAGGCTATGTTCACGTTCATGTTATGTCATGTTCACGTTCACGTTATGTTTTAAGTTTATGTTTATGTTATGTTATTCTCAGGTTCATGTTATGTTTAAGTTCGTGTTCAAATTATGTATATTCACGTTCATGCTATGTTTCAAGTCCATGTTATATTTCAAGTTCACGTTCATGCTATGTTGCTAGTCCATGTTATGTTTGAAGTTCATGTACATGCCATGTCATGTCAAGCTAAGTTTCAGTTTCAGTTCAAATTATGTCATTTATATCATGCTATATGTCAAGTTATGCTATACTTATTTACGACTTTGATTATGTATTCATACTTTTACTACCATGCATGCATCATTAATTTGTGTGGAAGTTTCCTGTTAACTTGTTGAGATTTGTAATCAAATCTCACCGTGGTAGTCCTAATTACCATTATACCTGAATGGTAAGCAATGTGTCAGGATCAAAGTAAGGAGCAGACATTGGTAGACTGGAGGAGGTTGACTAGACACCGTGGATGCAACGCGAAGCTTGCAGCCTCCATAGTTAGGTTTTCGGATAGTATTCCGGCATCGTTTGTCAAGTTACGCAAGTTACTCAACGAACTAGCCCAATAGTATATTTTGACAATGTAATTATGGAGTCAGGTATCCGATATTTTAGATTACAGTCTTCTGAGACTTTTTTTTGTAATTGTGGATGTTTATTTTATTAAGTATGAATGGATTACGCTTTAATTATTTGAGATATTATAAGTTTGGTGCATAGTATTGCTCAAAAACAAATTATCCGCTGCTAATATTGCATAATACTAGATGCATGTTAGGAACATTGCATATTATATGTCATGAACAGGGGTAGGTAACCTTGTATTACATGTTTCGACGCTTCAGATGTCCGTCCGATCCCAAGCGAAATCTGGGGCCGATGAACTCCTGCCGAGGCTCTCCAGTGCACGTAGTTTGTACGGGGAGGATCTCTACCGTAGGGAAGTGGTTGGGGACCACCGCAGGGATGATAGAAGATGCTAGGGGTCTGGTTGGTGGCCATCGCTAGTGTCTTATCGTGCCGCGGTGGACAGGCCATGGAGAACTCTGGGTGTGCCACGGACGTGCGACAGTGGACCATTGCCTGCCTACCTTACTAGTCAGAAATCATGCTCAAGTTGGCAGAAAGCGCTTGCGAGGTGGTGGGTAGTCGTCGGTAGTCCCGCAGGGCGTTTGTCATGGCCTTCATGGGCTCCGGACAGTTATGCGCATGTCTTGTGCATGGCGCTGTGTGTGCCATGAACAGCAGGGACGTGCATACTATGCACTTGCGTGCAGTCCAAAATTTGTCTGTGTCCACATGCGTTCTAAGTGTATCCTGGCCTTTTGTACAGTTCACTTAAAAAATGCGCCAAGTATTCGTAGTTGGAGTGGTTAGGGAGTTTGTGTTCTCAACCCCCTACACTGCATGCATGGAAAGCAGTGACGTTTAAATGCGCCTAACTGCCTGGGCGAGGAAAAGTCCCCTCGCTCCCTTTCTTCCAGTAATGTTTTTCATAAAAATAAAAGTTGAAAAGTTAAGAACACTTATCTGGGAGAGTTTCATCTGCTCACTTAACATGTGAAATCACTACTTATTCTAAGAGTTTAATCTATTAAAAAGATGTAGATTTAATTATTTATATTTGTCTTAACAGATATAACATGATGAACTAAAGTGTTAATTGTACAAAACTTGTACCGGTCCGTGTTAAGTAATATTCAATAACAAAGAGCGGAAGAACTCACTATTCTTAGATGTGATCTAAAGGTTTCTAATTATTTTCACGAAATTTTCTCCGATCAAAGCCTGTTTTTCCTCTCTACAGCCTTCGTAATAGGTCCGTCTTTGTGAATTATCAAGACAATAAATCTTCCCAACCTCCCAACACTTCACACTCTATCTTTTTTTAAAATTTTTTTTTAATTTTTTTTATTAAATAATTTTTATATGAATAGTGAATAAAAAATTTGAAATAGTTTAAAAAAAATAAATTCAAAATTTTTTTTTTAAAAATATTAAAAAATATGGAGTATAAAGTGTAGATAAATAATAAAAAGTTGTGTAACAAAACCCTTATCAAGAGCAGTAAATGCTAGTCAAGAAAATAAGAATACATTTATAATTGACTGGTCTCCTGTTGTCGAGTGGAAAATCATGCCAGAAACAGAGTCATGAGTCATTGACAAGCAACTATAAAGGAAAATTAGGTTATTGGGACAAGCTGCAAGTACTGTACGTAAAGGTACTTGCTTCACATATTTTGTGATCATTTTCAAAGTTTCCACCATCGGTACTCTTCACAATTCAGATTAAAGTTGATATGGGAAAACCAACACATGCGAACACTGTAGCATGGAAAGTGACCTCGTGTTAGCATGGGAAAGTGGAAACCCGCGTAAGTTTTGGTAGAAAAGGACATGACCTTTCATTCACTTTCATGCACGTGTCGCTGTGGGATGGGGATCATATATATATTTATGCTATCTTTTCTTTGAATTCCCGTTTCTAGCATTTATTTTTTTTCTTTTAAATTCTACGTGAAGCTAACGATCTTATTGAAACTTATGGTGGATCAAGAAGTTCATTTGTAATAAAGAGAAATTAGTACTAATTACACCTACTTAGGGTTAAGTAAAAATCTTAAAATTTGATTCTAAATCCTACTCCGTTCTAGTTTCGACAAAAACAAAGTCGGAATCAGATTTTTTTTATTTTTTATTTTTTAGTTGGAGTCGGAAGAGTTGCTGGACGATTAAGGGTGTAAATTTAAATCAGAAAACCGATAAACCGGTCCGAACCGGACCGAACCGAACCTGTTTTACCGGTTTTGAATCGATCCGGTCCGGAACCGGTTCTTATATTTCATAAACCGGCCGGAACTGGTCCGGTTCCGGTTTTGAAATTTTTCGGACCGGACCGGACCAGTTGATAAAATATATAAAAATAATAATATTTTATATATAAGTTTTATATATAATTTATAATTATATGTGATATATATATAATATAATTATATATCATATATGAAATAATTTCATATTATAATTTATAAATTATAACATAAAATGTTAATCTTAAATATAAACATTTGTAATTTGTTTGATCATATGCTATTAATATAATTATATATAAAATAATGTTATTATAAAATAAAAGTTTAATCTTAAAAATGAAAATGTAATTGATCATGTATTATATAATTATACTAATATATAGTTTATAACTAATACTAATATATACTAATATATATTAATATATAGTTATCTAATAGTCTAATATTATACTAATATCAATTTTATATTTTAAAAAAATCAGAAAACCGGACCGGACCGGACCGAAAATCGGTAAAACCGGAAGTACCGGTTTAGGGGGGTAACCGGTGCGTAATCGGTTTTGAAAAATGCAAAACCGGTCATACCGGTTCGGTCCAAGATTTTGTCCAAAACCGGACCGGACCGAACCAGTTACACCCCTATGGACGACTCCAACTCTGACTTTTTGCTCTGATTTTGACTCCGACTCTCAATCCAACTTTGATATTATACATATGATATAAAAATATGTAGTTATCTATATGTTTATCATATATAGTTATATGACTAAAATTTATATAGTTAAATTCAATAATATACTAGTATGAACTGATTATTATAAAATAATATAATTATAATATAATATAAATAGATTAATAATAGTTTAGTATATGTAAACATCATAGTATTTTTATCATACATAATCAAATATAGAAATAAATTAGACACTAGTAATGCAATAAGACTAGTATAATAAGTTAATAACACATAATACTAATTTATTAAAGTATAATAATAGTTAGACACACTAGAAAGTCTAGTATATAATCAAGTTAGAAATAAGTTAGATATTTGTATAATAGCATGTAATTAGACACGAGAAATAAGTCTAGTATAAAAATAAGTTAGACACTCGTATAATATAATAATATGTAATACTATAGTATGATAACATGTAATTAGACACTATAGTATAAGTCTAGCATAAAATAAGCTAGATATTAATATAGAAATAAATCAGTCGTGAAGGATTTAGTCTTAGTTTTTAATTTTTGAAAAAAATTAAAATTTAAAAGCTTACAAAAATATCTTTTTTAAAAATGGTCTAAATATGAAATTAAAAAAAAAGTCTAAATCCGACTCCAATTTTGGAGTCGGAGTTCAAATTTTGAAGTCGGAATTGGATTTAGGGAAGTCCGACTCTAATTTTTTTCCAAGCAAAACAAAAAAGGAAAAAAAAGAAAAGAAAGAGGAATAAAGAAATAGAAGAAAAATCCCTAGAAGAGATCTTGAAATTTAGAATGTATTTTTTTTAATAATATTTGAATATATGTCCCATGCAAATCTCACCCCTTCTCTAGTATTATTTATTAAGCATTTCATACTATATGTGGCACTTTTAACTAATATTTTTAAAGACTGATGATATGTACAAATCTCAAATATGTAAGTATTGTGCAGTCTCTTTGTAAAAATTGGACTTTACCATGAAAATTAAAGTATAGAAAAAATTAATTTTTTAGTGGGAGTTATTGTTTTTATAAAGGACTTGCGCAAAGCTTGCACAACTTAGACTTGTTCCTATCATGACTCTTTATAAAAATGATTAGATTATAAGTGGAATGACCTAAATACATTATATTTTATACTAAATAAATACTATAATCTTCAAGTGAAATAAAATGGTATCCTATTCGAAGATGAAGAGATGGTGAATGCCTTTTTGTTTTTAAAAAGAGGATAGTATCTAATTTTATTGATAGCTCTCACTTAAAGCAGAGAAAAATAGTGATTACATCTTGACACATGAAGTTATACATATTCAAAACTAACTAGAAAACCAAATCCAGACATCCAAACTTGTATCAAAACAACAACAAAATTACCAAAAGTAGCAAATGATAAAGATAAACCAAAATAAAATAAAAAGCCAAAAAAAATAAACAAACTTGTAACCAAACCTGTTATTTCTAACGAAGAACGTGTAAACTAGCTTTATCCATAAGAAAAAGTATGTCTTAACCTATGTACTACAAAGAAAACGTATCAACTTTATTTGCTTACACATATTACTAACATTGGCCTAGAACGGTGGATTTTGAAAATGATGCCCTTGAAGTTCCTCGCAAATCAAGCAACACAAGATTTGATTTATAAAAAAAATGTAATAATAAATTCAATTTTTTCTTGTAAATCAAATTATAGAAAGTCATATCAATAAATATTAAGCAAAGTAAAATTTTAAAGTTTGATGTGCCTGATCTTCTTTCTTCTATATTTAGTTTAAATCTAAAATCAATTAATCAAATTATATATTAAAAAATTTAAAAAATTCTTTTTTCTGCGAGTATACGACTAATTATAATCATATACGAGAATAGGATGACGATGCCATGGGAAATGCCGAAAAGCATTATGGGCCTGAATGCGAGGCCGATTTTTATTCAAAACACATAACTTTGTGATCGAGGGAATAGTCAGGCCTCAGGCGGGCCCTCGACTCTCAGGTGGCCCAGATCTCTCAAGTTCAACCATGGTTAGAAGCACACCATGAATCTGAGAGCTTGGTTCCTTCTCGCTTCTGGTTTAGCTTCCAGATCTGCTTCCTGATTAGGGTTTCTAGCTCTCGAATCTCTCCGTTGTAATTCTGGATCAGTTTGAATCGGATCTATGGCTTCTTGAAAGTTCCTGCGGATTCATCGTGTCATCTCTCTTGCGAGGAGGGAAATTGGAGAAAAATAAAGAAAGAAAAAGGGAAACGCATAGAATGATGGAATTCCCGCTCAAAAACATGGACAAGCGCCCGAGGAAGAGACCTCGTTTAGCTTGGGATGTGCCCCCTCCTCTTCCTCCTCCCAAGGTATTAATCTTCTCTCTGTTTCCTATTTCATTATACGTATTCTGTACGGTTTTACGGGATTTCGCTATCCTTGATTACTGATTATTGTTTAATCCTGCCAACGATTTCTTAATTTTCATCTTAAATTAAATGAGTGTTTTTTTTTTTTTTTTTAAATTCGAAAACTTGCTCTTGATGTGGTTTTACAACTTTTAGCTCATGAGAAAAAGCGTAATTCTCACTCTGTAATTACTGAATATTTTTTTTCACCTTTTTCATTATTTTGTAACTGTTCGCTAGATCTAAGAATTTTCAATTGGTTTTAATTTTTACGTAATTTTCTTGACTGGTCTGTTTTATATGAATGGTTGTGCTAATTTTCTATTTTGTGCTTTTCCAATCAGGTGATTCCAGCATACAATTATGCACATTCTTCATCTGTATTCTACAACAGGGGAATGCCTCGCTATGGCTCCCCACCTTGGAGACCGGACGACAAAGATGGCCATTATGTTTTTGTGATCGGGGAAAATATAACTCCTCGCTGTAAGCTTATTCCCAATCATTGTAAAATATAGCCCTTTAAATGTAAAAATGATAACATATCGCAGTGTGATAATAATTGCTCTTAGGTTTTGGGTGAAGTTGTACCTCGTGGTCGTGATTTATTCGTGCATATATGTAGGATGTTGATTGAATATCTTTCACAATTCTCCTCCCAAAATTTGGTGGGAGTGTTAAAACTTTATAAGCAACCATATTTTGTGGTTGTGTATGAGTGAAATGTGCTTCAGATTATGCTTGAATTGCCACTTGTGGACATCCTGCATATTTAAGCAGAAGTGTTACTGTGGCTTCTGGGCTTCTGATTTGGATGCGAAATAGTTTCGATCTCAATTGTTATAGCATGACTGAACACCTTGTCCATTTTCGGTATACATGCTTGGAGAATCATTCATATATTGATTTTATGCATGCTTTTGTTTATGTTGCTATTTTATTATAGATTCTTCTGATCCATGAGTGATACTGCTATTTATTACTTGTTCACTAGTATCTAACTTTGTACGTTTTTTTTCTTATTATACTTGCAGACAGGATTCTCGGCAAAATGGGGGAAGGTCAGTATTTCACTCAGTTTTTTTATTTTTCCTTCCTTTATCTTTATATGTTTCAATTTCATTTTGCATTTATGAAATGAGATCCTCTTTAAATGGTATTATATATGTTTACTATCTCTTGGGTACTTTTTTGGGGGTTGAAATAATGGAGTTGAATTTCTCTCTCTTGTATATTACATGTGTACTTGGGAAATGCCTAATTATGTGGATCAATAAATTTTCTTACTTATCAAAAAAAGAATAATGGAGTTGAAATCTATCCGCACTATTCAGGTTTTATATGGGATCTCATGTTTCTGTAATGCTTATAGATTTTATTTGCTGCTTGTGATCTTTTACCCAGAACTTTTGCAGGGACATTTGGGCAAGTCCTGGAATGTTTTGACAATGAAAATAAAGAAGTTGTGGCAATCAAGGTTGTTCGCTCCATACACAAATATCGTGAAGCTGCAATGATTGAAATCGACGTCCTTCAGAGGCTTGCCAGGCATGATGTTGGTGGCTCTCGGTAAGGATGTCATGTTCTCATTTTTTGTTTTTAATTGTTGAAATTCAAAATGATTTTGGTATAAGAGTTTTCATTCTTTGCAGTTGTGTGCAAATTCGGAATTGGTTTGACTATCGTAATCATATTTGTATTGTAAGTATTTATTGGTACTTCTGATTTGATTAATTTGGAGGGGCAATGACTGTTCCTTCATGCCTGAATATTCTGTGAGTTAAAGGAACTTGCGGATGAATTTAAATGGTTTGAACAGGTATTTGAGAAGCTTGGGCCAAGCTTATACGATTTTCTTCGCAAAAACAGCTACCGTTCCTTTCCCATTGATCTTGTTCGGGAGGTTGGCAGACAACTTTTGGAGTCTGTAGCATGTGTGTGGACAATTCTTGCACCATTTTATATGAATATTTATTCTTGATGCTCAAATAATTTTTCATATGAAGCTGAGATTTGGGCATCTACCTTCATTTCCAAATTAGATGATTTTCTTTCTCTATTTTCAAACCCAACAAATTTTTTCTTTTTTGGGATTGGCATGGTATTGATCATTGCTAATAATTATTTTCACCTCTTCCTGACTCACTTATGTGTTTATGTTTGTAGTTATGCATGATTTGCACCTTATTCACACTGATTTGAAGCCAGAAAATATTCTTCTCGTTTCCTCTGAGTATGTCAAAGTGCCAGATTACAAGGTATTGTTTCCATATGCATGTTCTTGCTTTCCATCCATATCCCTTTTTATTTGACTTTGGAGTGAGTAAATAGCAAATATGATTTGATAATACAATTATTCTACCCTATTTCATGTTTACCGCACAGACACGTACATTTCTTCCTTTTTCATTTTAATGCCTTTGTGTTGTATCTATTTTGATGTTGGAGTGACCATATGTATTAGATTTAGGTGTTCGAATTAAACACAAAATTTGGTAAGAGATGAGAGGTATGATGCCTTCTCGTATCATATATGAATTGATCATTAGGCATGGTTAAACTTCGAGCTTTGGGGCAGGATATGTGGTCAAGTTCAAAATTCTGATATATATTTTTTAAAATATGCATTGGGTGCAAATAAGTTTCTAGCGCGGTCAACAAAATATGGCTCCTATTTCAAGAATCTGCCTAAGTCGAGCGCCATTAAACTTATTGATTTTGGAAGTACAACATTTGAACATCAAGATCACAGCTATGTTGTATCAACACGTCATTATCGTGCACCGGAGGTTATATTAGGTGAATACCATTCCCCATAAAAGTACTTTTAAGAAGCATTTGTCCTTGATTATCTTTGATTACGTGCTGACTCGATATCTGCACAGGTCTTGGTTGGAACTATCCTTGTGATTTATGGAGTGTGGGTTGCATACTTGTTGAACTTTGCTCTGTAAGTACTTTCTTCGTATATGTCCCCATTTCTGTCACAACTAGTTGAACTAGATATGTCAAGTGCAACAATTACTTACCTGAACATGTATGTAGCAATCACCCTACACAGAATATCGGTTTTGGTGGAAATTGGCCTTTTAAGACGTATGACACCCTTGAAATTGAAACTGTTATTCCCTTAGTAAACTTTTCATTGTTGAAGCTTTACGTGAGGGGAAGTTACATGTTGCCCCTAAACTACCAAACCTGGTAATTCACAGCCTAAACTATCAAATTTTGGCAACTTACACCTTCGGTCAAGATTTGACAGTTAAGCTTGTGCCGCCGCATGTCCCATTTTTTTTTATCAACGTTGATGGTCAGATATTAACTGATGGTGAAAATTGCCAAAATTGGGTAGTTCAGGTTGTTTGTTGCCAATTTTGGTAGTTTAAGTTGCAAATCGAAAAAAGCATGGTAATTTAGGGTCTTCATGTAATGTGAATCTTGATCACCAAGAGGGCAAATTATTTTCCAGATAATTCTTTGCAAATAAATATGTATTTTCATTCTCTGATAGGTCAGAATGTTCGCTTTAAAAGCATGATCTTGGAGCAATCCCTTTCACCAAAACTTGAAGTTAATTTAATAATATTTTATAATTGGTTTTGGGAGGATATGACTATATACTTACAGGTAGGGACATCAAGTTTTGATGCATGTTTACCTTGTATATCGCTCTATATTGTTTATGAACAGGGAGAAGCCCTTTTCCAAACCCACGAAAACTTGGAGCACCTTGCCATGATGGAGAGGGTTTTGGGGCCAATTCCACAGCACATGGTGCTTAAAGCTGAGTAAGAATATATTGGTGTTTCTGCAATATTTGTATGTTTCTCTATGTGGTTGAAGCTCTTAGGCTGTGTACCTGTACCTAATCAGCCACCTCGCTGAGAAATACTTCCGGAGTCAATCAAGGTTAGATTGGCCTGATGGTGCTACGTCGAGGGAAAGCATGAGAGCAGTTTGCAAATTGCCTCGTCTACCGGTACTCACTCAAGATTTTCACCTTCAAATTGTATATAGAAATTTGCTTCCAGAATTCCCCAATTGATTTCTTTGTTCACCTTGATTTTCTTACATAGTGTTTATGAAACGCCTGGAGTACAGCAATGCTTAGTTGAAGTTTATATTACTGAGTGATTCTGGATATCCTTTGTTAGATAGTTTCATGTACCTGCAGATACCTTTCTTAGCAACATGCCAGTCCTACCGGACTTTTTGTCTCTGAGAACACTCAGTTTTTCAGTTTGTCTAAGAATTTTTGAAGTCCTGATTTCAACTAATCCCAATCCCATGCAGAAATACATAGATGCAATTTGGACAAATAAGATTCATGGTGTGTTAAGAACCATTCTGTGTCACTTTTCTTTTGGCATTTTTAGTCTTTTAAGTATCTGTTCTCGGGGATTTATAAATAAGAAATGATTAAAAGGAGATTCAATTTATTTGGTTCTGATAAGAACCCTTCGCAAGCTTCTCTTAATTACCTGGAGAAATAATCCTGGCTTAGTTTGCTGCTGTGCTAACATGTATATTTGGACAAATTGGATTGGCACTCTTTCAAGCTGTTTCTTAGCTAGATTGATGAACTTGCTTTAAACTGTCACAGAACCTAATAATGCAGCATGTGGATCACTCTGCTGGCGATTTGATTGATCTCGTGCAAGGGCTACTACGGTATGACCCAGCTGAGCGTCTCAAGGCAAGGGAAGCACTAAGACATCCCTTTTTTATGAGAGATCCTAGAAGGTTCGGCTACACCTTGTAATTTGAAATCCTCATCCATTTTAAAGTCGAGAATGAGCGATGGATGTGTTGACAGGCAAATTGCTTGTGTCGTTTTGATTGACCCATCGTTGTATAATCATTACTGTATAGTCAAGTGTATTCTTTTTCCCTCACCAATGTTTTTTACTGGTTTCATTATGGTATGGTAATCCCATAGGCACTGGATCCTACTGATTCCCTTTGTATGCGCATCACAAATTTCTCGTTTACTTTGTGATGCTTATTGAGAAAAAGAGAGCTTGTTACTTTGCTATGGGGATTGTTATGTTGTGTTTAAGTGTACAATTCATTCAAGTCTTGGGCTTGACAAGTTTTGAATCTAAAAGCTTAACCCAAATCTAGTTTGTCTGCATTTTACAACTATAATGGTCAAATACATGTAGAAACTATATGGGAATTTAAGAAAACATGTGTTCATGTAAAAAGAATAAACCTAAATGGAGTTGTTTTGTTTTTGGAATTCACCCTTGTATCCTGGTCCTTGGGAAAGCATCTCCTTGAGTGTTAGAACTTCTCTCCCAACACCAAGGACCTATAGAAACGCTCAATTCACAAAGGCATCTCTGGAGAGAGAGAGAGTTCAGAAATGGGAAAGACCTTGGGGTCAGGTTTTAGAAGTAAAAGTCTTCTCATTAGTTATTATTCATTATCTTATATCTTATGAAAACATCCCTATATCCAATGAAAAAGATTTCCACACCCTATAAAAAAAATTATAGGTGTGGGGTATGAGAGTGAATAGTAGTTGATGCATAGTAAGTTCAATTATAATATCAAAAAATAGTCATGGGCCTATTATATTTATACTCACTATAATTACCCTTTCTAATTTTAGATTGACAATGCTCAGATCAATGTCTGAAACCCATGTAGCCAAATTCTGCTCAGTTGACTGGGAAAATCCAAATTCTGCTTAGGAGAAAAATGGTGTTTTGAAGGTGATGGTAATTGGTAAACAAGAAGACGAGGTTGGGTGGAGCTTTAGAAAATTTTGAATCACCACAAAGATCAGGGAAGTAGAAATGCTTCGAGGACTGAAGATGATGTTAAGAGGAATGTAGTGACTCATTATTCATCATACCCTGAGAATTTTTTTCTTGAGAAACCTGATTTATTTTTCTGGCCAGAAATAATTCAGATGGCAGCATTGCAGAAATCCTTATCAAGTAAAAATAGTAAGGAAAGTGGGGGATTATGTGTAGAATTTTGTTCAATCAAATATAAGGACTCCCATGCCATGCGTTCCAACGAAAGGGGAAACAAATAAAAAGCATAAAGCGCATACCGTAATTGGAGAAGAATTCAAAACGAGTGAAAACGTAAGAGAGAGAAACAAAGGAAGAAGAAAGATGAGAAATGAGATCAAAGAACCACAATGGAAGGGGTAAAATGTCCCTAGCGCATGCTCACAAACCCCAGCCCAAAGGGGCTCCCATCTTAAGAATGTATTTTGTTAGGGATTTCTAGGTGACTTGAGAAAAAAGCTTCTTTAATCTTCAGATGAAAGCTCCAGTTTTATTTTCTCCAAACAGAAGGGGTCATCGACCCATTTGTGCAGTGAGCTACAAAAGACCATAAGAGACTGTAAAATACATCATTTATAGTGGATTTACCCATTTGTCCGTACGTACTTCCATTTTAGAAAACAGAAAATAAATACAACAAATATAAATGGGTAACGAAAGGAGGTGACGGGAAAAGGGAGGAAAAGAAAGAGAAAGGGGGGAATGAAAGGTGGTGACGGGAAAAGGAAGGAAAAGAGAGAGAAAGGGGGTCAAGCACATGAGAAAGGACATCGAAGTAACATAAAATTGAGCTCTTCACCAATTACAAACAGAGGCAGATAAAAGAGATTTGAAATCAAAGATGTAGGGATTTCTAGGCGACTTGAGGAAAAGGCTTCTTTAATATTTAGACGAAAGCTCTAGTTTTATTTTCTCCAAAGAGAAGGGGTCATCGACTCATTTGTGCAGTGAGCTACAAGAGATCATGAAAGACTGTAAAATACACCATTTGTAGTGGATTTACCCTCTAAACGACCTGTGGACGTAGGCCTTGTGTCTCATTCTCCATTTATATTTGTTGTATTTATTTTTTGTTAACTAAAATGGAAGTCTATATTGCCACTCCGGACCATTGCTATGGGCTCTAGACAACACTAACCAAGGCCTGAATCGTCATCATGGATTGGGAATAACTCTTTCTCCATCTTCGGCCAGATGGTTATAAAAACAGCCCTTAACAATTGGCGCCGTAAGTGAGATGCGATTATTCTCTACGTTAGAAGCGGGAGAAGGATTGTTTTCCAGCATACGAAATCATATCCCCGAATGAGCAAATCAAATTCCTCTTAGATAAGTATTCTCAACTTTCAATTTCTCATTTTGATTAGTGCTACTATTGAGAAATCAATGGGTAAGGACCCATGTCCGAGCATGTACCGTGCACTTAAAATACATAGCATCCCAAGGGCATACTATGCACAGTATGTGGCTAGAGGTTGTGCATGTGAGCACCATCTCGACCGAACATGGCATGCGCAGTGCCATGCACGGTGCAACACGAGTGCACACTACTGTGCACCCAGGAAGACACCACCCGCCCATTGTGGGAGCTGCAAGGGTGCTGGCGGCCACCACCTGGATTGTCGGCACCTTCTATCTCCACCACGGTGGTTCCCACCCGTGGGGGTTGTGCATAGCGTGCATGGTGTATGCAACAGGTGCATGTTTTTGTGCACCTAGGGGGCCATCACCCATCCACCGTGGGCAAGGCACAGGCAGCGACGACCACCACGTGGGCCGTTGGTGACTTATGCCACTGCCGAAGTGGTCCCTGAGCACAAAAGCAACGCCCACCACAACGACTAAGCGCATGTAAGTGCACAGGGTCGGAGTCTCCTTAATGACTCATCGTGGGACTGTCCCTGACTGCTGTGGCCGTGCAAGGCAATGTCTCAACCGTAGAGGTCATGCACATAACGTGCATTAGTAAGGCTCACGATGGCCAACTGTGGGCCAAATGAAGGTCCCGACATCCACAAACTAGATCGTCGATAGCTTATGTTGTCGTCGAAGTGGTCCCCGACCACAAAGGCGACGCTCGTCGCACAAACTGTGTGCATTGGACATGCACACCATCAAATCCCACCTTGCCCACTCATTGTGGGTTGGCAGGGCCACCACCAGCAAACCCCGGACCAATGACGATTTTGTTGTAGGTGAGGTGTCTCTCGGCCATGACGTCCCGCCACAGTGACGAGCTCCATATCTCTCCATGCACATGGGTGGGCGAGAGCTTGCTTGGTCAGAGCTCCTTAGGCATGATGTCTTGCCACAAAGGCAAGCTCTATATCTCGCTATGTACATGACCAGGCGGGACTTGCTCGATCACCCTTCACGACTCGAGCACTACTTGGTCTGAGCATGCTCGATCACCCTCCATCACCCAAAGTTACTCAGCCACACAAACCCTCGGCTATGTGGAGTTTCCTAGTAACAATGTTGCTCGAACACAGACAACAGTCTCTCATCACACTCCTCGGCCGCAATGAGTTCCTCAGCCCTGGCATACTATGCCACAAATGAGTTACTCGGCCAATGAGGATGACTCAAAAAATTTGCTCGTCACGGTCAATTTACTTGTTGCAGCAAGTTACTCGCCAACAACAGGTGCTCACCCATAGTGTGTTACCCACCATGGTGACACCATACACGACTCCTCAACATCTCACCATACTCAAGCGAGGTGGCTCAGGTTTGCAGATCTCAAAATTATCATTTGTATTATTTACACTGACCCGTTTGGATTTTTGTGGAAACAGCCCAGTGCGGTCGAGCTTTGTCTCCCACTCCACCAAATCGGTTGAGCTTCATCTCCCGTCATAGTAGTGGGATCGAGCTCCGTCTCCCATCGTGGTAGTGCAATTAAGCTTTGTCTCTCATCATCATATCACCTTGGAGCTCCATCTCTCGTTGCAATAGCACGATTGAGCTCTATTTCCGGCCTCAGCAACGCGGTCGAGCTCTATCTCCTATCATAGTAGCGTGGTGGAGCTCTGTCTCCCATCGCAACAGCACGATCGATGTCACTCTCTCATCATAGTAGTGTGGTCAAGCTCTATCTCCTACCCCAATATTGCGGTTGATCTTTGTCTCCCGCCCCACCAAGTCAAACGAGCGTGGTCCCCTGTCTCAACAGTGTAGTGGAGCTACGTCTCATGTCATAGTAGAATAGTCAAGCTCTGTCTCCCACCCTGGACGAGCTCCGTCTCCTGTCGCAGCTAGGTGATGGAGCTCTATCCCTTTGCAACAAATGTAGAACACCTTCTACACTTACAATCATCTTACGAGTGGTGGTTCAACTATTCTCTGTGTAGAAATCCTACTACACTCACAAGTGTTACACACATCCTTTTACTGTTTATAAAACAACTGATAGTGAGTAGGATATTAGAGTACACTCCCTAATAAGTGAAATGAAAATAGGACAACATAAATTATCTTTCTCTCAAAATGAATAAGTGTTAAGGCTTAATACTTAGAAAAGATAGATTGAAACTTTTGAAGAATGGATGTTGTAAAGTTTATAGTTGATGTGTTGTGTTATCATTTTGAAAATCTTAAATGAGCTATTTATAGATATATGAGAGTTTATTTTCAAATTACAAAAAATTCAAATGTAAAAAAGGAACATCACTCATTCTTCAAAGATTTCAAATAAAAGTTTCTCCTTTTTGTAATTGTCAAATACAACATCATTCACTTTTCAAATTTTCAAACCAAATCTTTTACTTTTTGCATTTGTCAAAAAGAGCATCAATCACTTTTTCAAAAATTTCAAACAAAAGCAACTACCTTTTGCATATGTCACAAAGAGCATCAATCACTTTTCAAAATTTTGAAACAAGAGAACTAGCTTTTGCATATGTTAAAAAGAGTATCAATCATTTTTCAAAATTTTGAAACAAGTGAACTAGCTTTTGCATATGTCAAAAAGAGCATAAATCACTTTTCAAATTTTGAAACAATCAATCATCTTTCAAATTTTTAAAATTCAAAATTTCAATCATGTCATGCACATGTGAAAAGTGCAAATTGATACTTTATGAAAAAGGATTATTTTTTAGCCTTAATCAGTTTCAAATTTTGAAAGAGATGTACAAAATTACTCTAAGAGCTTTATTTGTAAACTAGTTCCATTTTTTGCTTATGCTTGATTTGTTGTAGTGCTTGGCTAGCTCCATTATGTAGATAACTTGAGTTTGAGACTCCTTTATGCTTGAACTTATTTGCTATCATCAAAATCCATATATAGATATATAATTATATGATACTTGAAATTTTGAGTTCAACAATCTCCCCCTTGTTGATGATGACAAACACTTAGTAGAATTCTGAGATCTATAGTAATACTTAAGATCCCTTGAGAATGTGCATTTATTTTTCAAGAAATAGATAAACATATTTACAAGCATATATAAAAAAACTTAATAATTCAAGGGATGCTAAATTAGGCAAAAATATGTTAATGCTCTATCCTAAACTTCTCCCCTTTTGGCATCATTAAAAAGGACCGTAGTAACTAGTGGACATATGAAAATAGTGTATTAGTAGAAACTGTAGAGAGCTGAATAATTGGAGTTGCCCGGGTCCCGATAAGTGCTACAAAACAATTAGGCTCTATCGATTTAATATAGAAATAGATTCAAATCCGCTTGATGTTTTTGCCAAATGAGATTTTTTAAAAGATTGGAAAGCTTTGGATTTCTGTTTAAACAGATAATCCTTTCCCATCAAATACTAAAAAAAAATTTTCGCATTGTTCCTTGACCTAGTTTTTGTTTATCCAAAACAATATTATAACTGAGCAACTCTCTTTCGTTAATGTTCTAGATTTGAATCAGGAACTTTTCACGCCTTCGAAAAAAAATGAACACTTGGTGTTTGTAAAAATGTCTTAAACACCGTGAGAGTATCGAGAGCCTTCTCTTTGTATATATAGTTGTATATTACAATGTGTTTATATGGTAAGAAATTACATAGCCGTTGGAAGACTACTCTGTACAAGAAAATAATCAACTAGAGTATAAACCATATTTAGGAACTTTTGCTAGTATGGTCTGATATGGCCATTGGAAAGGAAATCATCGTCATAGTCGTTGCTAGAGAAGTATGGGAAGTCTTTTTTGTTTGGATTTGGGCTACCTCTTCTTCTTGATTTTGGTTAATATGCCCCCTCAAACTGTGCTAAAAGAAGAGGCCAGATTGGATTGAAGTGAAGTGAGAGCAAGACGATTGAGAGGCTTGGTGCAAATATCGACAAGTTGAAGAGATGTACAAGCATGCTTAGTATGCAGGAGTCCAAGGGTGACACACTCACAAACTTAATGATAATAAATTTCAATGTGTTTGCTACAAGCATGAAACATCAGATTGACAATCATGTATAGGGCATTGAGATTATCACAAAAAAGAACTAGCCGAACGGATAGAGGAATATCAAGATCCTGAAGTAGAAATGTCGTACAAGTAAGTTCAGCAGTTGTATGAGCCAAGGCTCGATATTTGGCCTCAGAACTGGTTGAGAAACAATGTGTTGCTTCTTAGTAGACTAGGAGATACAGTTGACACCTAAGAAAATGCAATAGCTAGTAGTAGAGCGTCGTGCTTGGGGACACCTTGCCTAGTTAGTATCTGAAAAAGCATAGAGATCAAATGTAGAGTTGGAAGTTTAATGCATACCTTGTATTATAGGAGTACCTTGTAGGTAACGAAGAATACGTTCGACCATTTTAAAATGAGCATCAGTGGACGAATGCACAAATTTAGACACAAAATTGACACTAAATGAGAGGCAAGGGCGAGTAAGCATGAGGTATTATAGGGCACCGACAATACTATGATAATGAGCAGGATCATAAAAAGGTATGTTACTTGTAAGACCTTTGGTCTTGGACATCATTGGTGTGTGCATGGGTTGGCTTTCATGCATTTGAGCATGTTCTAAGATCTCAAGGGCATATTTGGCTTGAGATAGAATAAGACCATCGTGGCTAAGGATAACTTGAATACCTAAAAAATAATCTAATGGCCCAAGGTCTTTCATAGTAATGTTTTTACTAAGGACATAGAGGAATTCAGTGAGGAGGGTTGGTTTAAACCTAGTTAAGAGAATGTCATCAACATATATTAATAAAATGAGAGTTTCACGAGATGACTTAAAAATAAAAAGAGAGGAATCAATAGTGCTACATGAGAAACCATAATCAATTAAAAAAGTGTTGAATTTATCAAACCAAGCACAAGGTGCTTGTTTGAGGCCATACAGAGCTTTATGTAATTTGCACACATGAGAGGAAAGAGTAGGATGGATGAAACCTGGAGGTTGTTCCATGTAGACTGATTCATGGAGATTACCATGTAGAAATGTGTTCTTGACATAAAGTTGACGAATATCCCAGTGATTCACCAAAACCAGGCTGATAACTGTGCATATGGTAGCAGGGTTGATAACATGAGAGAATGTTTCGTTGTCATTGACTCCATCTTCTTGATGAAACCCTTTAGCAAATAAGCGGGCTTTGAGGCGATCAAGAGAACCATTGGCATTGAATTTAGATTTAAAAACCTATTTACACCCAATAACATTAATGTGAGGTTCTAGAGGAACAAGAAACCAGGTGCGGTTGTCTAACAAGAGTTGTAGTTCCTCATGCATGGCTTAGGCCCAACCAGTATGGTTGAGGGTCGAGCACACGGTCTTAAGTTCCTTTGGTATATCGAGAAGGGTGTGTAGATGGGATTAGTTTTGTAAGTGCCAACTTTGGATCAAGTAATCATTTGGTGATTGGGGTGGGTGGGAGGTGAATGAATGTCAAGAGAAGGGGGGTCATTGGTAGGTAGTGGGGGTGAGGTGATGAATCAGAGTGAGAAGTAAGAGGGGTAAGTCAGAAAATTCAGAGGAGTGGGTGTTGGCACATTAGTATTTGGAAAAAGGGAAATAATGCCAATTTCCATGGAAAGATGTGTTGTAGCAGAAGGGTTGCCATGCAAAAATAATCATTAGTAATATGTGAAACATTAGGAGAAGGGGAAGGGGAGCACCATTTCGTGAAGACTGCCAAGGTAAGAGAAGTTGGTGGAGGTAGGTGGAGGTTGCTGGGTTGTTTTAAAGGAAATTTTAGTTCATCAAAGATAACATGGCAAGAGATGAAGGTGCGGCGGGTCGGAGGGTGGTAGCACTTGTAACCCTGGTGACAAGTGTTGTAACCCATAAAGATGCAAGGTAAACTTTTATGATCAAACTTATTATGTTTTGAATCCCAAGTGTATGGATAACATTTAGAACTAAAAACATGAAGAGACATATAGTCAAGAAGAAACCCGTAAAGTAGGGAAAAGGGGGATTGATAGAAAATAGACGAAGAGGGCAATCTATTGATGAGAAAAATGGCGGTGGCAAAAGCTTCAACCCAAAAACATTTTGGGACACCACTGTGAAAGAGCATGGTAATTCCAAGCTCACGAATGGTATGGTGATAGCGTTCAATAATACCATTTTGTTCTGACATATAAGGGCAGGAAAATTGGTTAACTATTCCTTATGTTTGCAAACTCACCACCACCATCTATTTGAAAAGGTTTAATTTTTTTATTGAACTATCTGCCAACCAGGGGTGATACTCGCCCCCTATGGGGTGAGGCTACCCCCTCCCCGTAGGGGGCTGGGGCCCAGAATCTGTTTTTGGGCCACTTTGGGCCTAGAATTTAACTAAAAAAAATTTGAAAAAAATTATATATATAGATTGAACTATTAATTATATACTAAGTTTCAACTATTAACTAATTAAGTAATAATCATCACTAACGCACTAAGTTAGTAAGCTATTACAATTTACAATTATACAAATTGTAGAGAACTAATAAACTATTACAATATTACAAACTCCTTTAAAAAAATTAAATATTACAAATTGTACTATTAACTATTGTAGCAACATTACAATTAGTTGTAAATTAACAAAATCAAAACTTTTCAATTTGGGATGGAGCCGTGGCAATGAGTTCACTGAGTGGTGAGTTTGTGTCGACTGCTGTGAGACTGAAAATCAAGATCATAAAATTAAAAGTTAATAAGTTAAAAGTAAAACAAATTAGAATTATAAAGTAATAAAGATGAAACAAACTTTTAAAAAATTTAAATACAAAATATTAAAAGTACTAACCAAGATGAGATTGGGATTGGGCCATTGGAATTTGGGAATTGGGATGAATATGAGGCAGATGAATCATGAGCATAGATCGGTCATTAGGATTCGGCATACATATATTGAGAATATAAAAGCTTAAAAACAGACAAGCAAAATAATTAGATACTAAAATATTATATAAAATTATAAATGCAAAAACAATTAAGGGAGAAATTGTGCAAACCATGGCAATGGTGGGTCCAATGGATGAATACAAAGTCAAACTGCATCGGAGGTAGCCGTAGACATCGCCTCATGTATCACTATAACAATTAAATTTGAAATGAAATTAATGAAAACCAATTAAATGAAAATAAATATATTAAAATAAGAAATTAAAAAATGAAATTAAAATTAATATCAGACCCAGACTGATCAGCACCCTCCTCCTCGACATCGACCTCCTCATACTCAAGAACATTCGGGACATGAATTGGAGTTCCCTTGATCCAATTTTGTGTGCAAATCAAAACCTCCATAATGGTAGGAGCTAGTAAACTCCGAAATGAATCTAATACATGCCCTCCGATGCTAAAGGTCGACTTTAAGGCTACGGTGCTAACAGGGATGGCCAAAAGTATGCTGGCTATCTCTTATGGGATACTTTACGGCATTCACCTTCCACCAGCTTAATATATCGAAGTCTCGTGAAAAAGGTAGAATCTCTGCTGCAAAGTATCTGTCTATCTCTGACTGTGCCTCTACAGAACTCCGGAGGAGTGGGGTCTGCTCAAACCTCTCACCCTAATCCAATCTACGTCTTTTCCCAACCTCGACTTCTGAAACCTGTGGGGGGTAGGTGTAGGTGCCGCAATATTACCATCTCGCAGGATGATAAACTCATCAAATAATATATGAAGGGTTTCACGAACCCTTCCTGCAATAATCTCTGCCCATGCTTGCCCGTACGTAAAGCCCAATCAAAATACCATGCCATCCACCTTAAACTTCGGGTCAAGTACAACAGTTACATATAACAAAATATTAGCCATAGTTAAATCACCCCAATACTTGTCGTACTTTGACCTCATAATCAATGCCATCTCCTTCATGCTAATGTGACCACCCGCGACCATGTCATCTAATTCCTCTTTTATCGTACATATTTGCTTATAGAATTGATGAGATGTAGGGTACAAAGTTCCAGATAGCGTTGTGGTGACCTAGTAAAAAAGCCTCAAAAACTCTACAAAAGTATATACAATCTCCCAATCATCATCTACAGATTTTCCCAATTCCCCGTGATCATCAAAATATTTAACATATTGGATGTCTTCATCACCCAATAATGCAAATGCTAACTTATATTCTTGGGCTGCCTCCAACATACAAAATGTTGAGTTCCATCGTGTAGGCATATCAGTACAAATGCCTTTTTTGGATGTTAGGCTCGCAGACTTCGCAGTAATCTTAAACTTCTCCAACCTTGAAAGAGAGGATCTCACCCATCTCACAGCAGTCCTGACCCGAGAAATCAAGTCATGAAGATCCCTCAAACCATCAGTGGCAATTAGATTAAGAATATGTGCCGCACATTTCACATGCAAACACTCACCACCCATGATTGTCTTATTTGCCTCTCTAAAATAAGTCTTTAGATGTCTCAATGCGACATTGTTAGACGAGGTATTATCAACTGTAACTGTAACAACTCGGGTCAACCTCCACTCCTTTATTGCAGCCTCCAGGGCCTTCCCAATTGTCTCATCCTTGTGATCGTTGATTTGACAAATTTTATAATTTTTTTATGCAATGTCCAAGATGAATCAACAAAATGCACAGTCAAAGACATAATTAGAATTTTGGACTGATGTCTAAGTATCAGTGGTGAGGCAAACAAATTGACCTGCCAATTGACCCCTCAACTTCTCTTTTTTAGTGTAAAAATATTTTTTTACATCATTTGCCACCATGTGGCGAGAATGAATATTAAACCTTAGTTTCAAGTAGTGAGAATACGCTTGGAACCCTTTCCCATCAACAAGTTGAAAAGGTAGTTTGTCCATTATGATCATACGAGCTAAGTGCTTTCTACACTCATCAGGATCATATTTAGTATACTCCCTCAAAGTTGCACCCCCACTAGTCTCATCCGCCATTTTTTGAAATCCAATTTCTAGCCTAGATTGGCTTTTTTCTTGTAATGATCTTAATATTTGACTTTTTTGAATTGCTCTTCTAAGTGCACCTTTAATTGTGATGTGCCATATTTCCTATAGTGACACCCATAAATTTTTCCACAATGGTTACACTTGGTTTGGGGGTTATTAGGGTCACCACCCTCTACTTTGGTGAAATGAGCCCAAACTATTGAAACAGGTTTCTTGCTGGGCTTGGGGGCGGGGCAAGGGGTAGGGGTAGAAGTACGAGTAGGAGGGGTAGGTGTAGGTGTAGGGGTAGGGGTAGAGGTACCCTCGGCCTGGAAAAGAGAGCTCGCACTAGAATCTGCTGGCACATCCATGAACTCAAGCAAACAAGAAATCTGAAATTATAGCAAACATAGCAACATGCCAAACAATTAACGTCCTGATAATCTTTAATTTCGGACACGATAAAAAAAATAAAAAATTTCATGATTGAAAGAATATAAGCATAGAAAAAATTTCATGATGCCAAACAATATAGTATTAAGTATTATAGTTTCTTAGACTTGAAAGAATATGCTTATAGCAACTATATAATGAACATAAAAAAAAGTAGAATAAAAAAAAAGTATCACTTGACATTCATATATATATATATATTTCATCTTAATTAATTATAACTTAATCTCTTGTAAAGATTAATTAATGGATGATGATTTTGTTACAATATTTATAACTAATAAGTTGGTAAAGTATATTAACAATATAGTATTAAGTATTATAGTTTCCTAGACTTGAAAGAATATGCTTATAGCAACTATATACTGAACATAAAAAAAAGTAGAATAAAAAAAGTATCACTTGACATTCATATATATATATATATATTTCATCTTAATTAATTATAACTTAATCTCTTGTAAAGATTAATTAATGGATGATGATTTTGTTACAATATTTATAACTAATAAGTTGGACTTTCATTAATTTATGTTTATTGGCTTTTTGTTCATGCAATACCTTAATTTATAAAAATTGTAAATTAAGCCTTAAGGTACTGACTAGTGACTACTGCAGTCTACTGCATTGCATGAAAATTTTACAATATTCAGTAAATATTGTAAATTTCGTTACTGAATATTGTAAATATTGAAAATATTGTAAATATTATGAAGAGATTGTAGATATTGTAAACATTGTAAATTTAGGATATTTCGAAACCCTAAATTAATTTAGGGTTCCAATCCGAATTAATTAGACACATATAATATCATGATTCAGTGATTCACACACATTACATAATGCAAACAAAAACAAAAAAACAAAAGCAAACAGACGGGATCATTCAAAGTTCAAATCACATGCACAATCTAAGCTCCACAACACACAATTTACAATATCGAGAAAATGTAATTTACTAAGTTTGCCTGATTGGCAACTCTCACATATGGGAGTGCCCTTATTTTTGCCAACAATGTGAATAAGACCTTGCGGCTAAGAAAATGCACAGTAGAAGTTTAAGGATGTTCCAACTATTGATGCGACACTTCTTCAGAAATTGACCAAAATTGGGTTAAGAAGTGAGCTTTGTGGGCTAGAGACAACACACACAAATTACCCTTTCCGTCGCTCGGTCAACAGGACGAGGTTGGTCTCCCGTTCCTTAATAAAACCATCACCAAAAAAATTACAGTTAGCAGGATAATCAAGGGTTAGTTGTCCAATAGATCAAATATTTTTGGCTAAGTCCGGAACTAATAAGACATTTTTTAATTTAATTTTAAAAGAATTGGATCCAATTATGAATTCTCAATGTGTGTATTTCATGTGTACTGCTATCACCAACTAGTACTATATCAGTACCTAAATAACAATAAATATTTTTATAGTATACCTGGATTACCAGTCATGTGAGCAGAGGCACATGTATTAGTAGTCCACTCATTATCTTGCGAAAACTTTTCAAGTGTCAGTACTGCAAGAGCTTGCAGAATATCGTTAGGTTGCAATTAGTGATTAAAGTGAAGCCAACACTTGAGTGCCATATGGCCTTTCTTACCACATATTTGACATATGTCGGCTCGTGTTGATTCATGTGTGGGATTCAGTGTAGCACTATGAGTAGAGTTATTAGCAGACCGTGGTGCTTGTTTCACGGGAGTGAAGCCACGCTCCTTTGAAGAGAAGGGCCGATTGTTCCCATTGGTGCATTGTCCTTTAGATGAAGGACCTCCTATTTTCTACCCATACAAAGCAAATGTTGGATTAGTAACAGCGTCATGTAAATGAGACCTTATCTCAAACCCTTGCAAGAGAGGAACAATTTCTGCATATGTCAGCATCAGAGGCTTGAGCATGGATGTTGTGAAGGGCTCATATTTTGGGCCAAGGCTACTGAGGAGGGAGAAGACTTTCAACTTGTTGGTAACTGGCTTTCCAAATGCTACTAGGCTGTCACATATGCCCTTGAACTGCCGCAAGTGATCAACTAGGGTGGTAGAAGTCTCCTTCCTCAAATACATTAGTTGCTGGGTTAAGTGAAACTCCCTTTCTTGGGAGTTATGTGCATATACATCCTGAAGGGCATGCCATACATGGTGTGAAGACTCAAGGCCAACAACAAGACCAAGAGCCTCTTCAGATAGTGTCCCGATGATCCACCCACAAAGAAGCCTGTCAGCCTTGCGCCAGTAGAGGTAATCTTGACTAAGATCAGGCTTGCCACTGGAACTATTACCATTAGTTTGGTCATATTGAGGAGGGGCTATTGTGTTGGCAATGAGGTAGTCGACGAGGTCTTGGCTCTCTGTTAAGGCTAGAATTTGTTCTCTCCAAAATGAATAGTTGTCAAGCTTGAGAATGAGAGTGACAAAATTTCTAATATTGAGTGATATAAATGCCATGGAGGAAGACTCTCTAACTCTCAAAATGGCTTTGGTACCATGAAGAAAATGAGCACTTGGAGTTTGTAAAAATGTCTCTAACATCGTGAAAGTGTTGAGAGCCTTCTCTTTGTATATATAGTTCTATATTACAATGTGTTTATCTGGTAAGAAATTACATAGTCACTGGAGGACTACTCTGTAAAAGGAAAATAATCAACTAGAGTATAAATCATATTTAGGAAATTTTGCTAGTATGGTCTAATGTAGCCATTGGAGAGGAAATCATGGTCATGGTCGTTGCTAGAGAAGTATGGAAAGTCTTCTCTGTTTGGATATGGGCTAGCTCTTCTTCTTGATTTTGGTTGGTAACCTTAACCACCCATTTTCTCTATTGAGACTATTAACACTATGATAGGAGTAGAAATGTATTTTTCTTGCAGGACTGATTTTAAGAAGAACTCTCAATGCATATTATGCTGCCTCTGTTACAACCATATTTCAAAGATTATTGGAGAGAGTGACTGAGGTTGATTAGCTTAACAATCAAATTTCTCAATTGTGTCGAGAGCTTGCTAATAAAGACAGAAAGAACAAAAGGTTAAAGCAAGAAAACAATGAGTTGAAAAAATCTGCGAACTGGTATGCTCGTGACCTTCAATCACAAATAAAAGAGCTGGAAAGAGAGAAAGTGAGAGTTCAAATTCAAGACCAACATCAATGAATAACTGCAGAGGTTCAACATTTACAAGAAAAGTAGGTACAAGCTGCATTTAGTCCCACTGGCCTTGTAAAATAACTTTTGACCAGATGAGTCCAACATATCTTGTAATTAAAAGTAGTCTCCAGCTATCTAATTCGCATCCAATCTTCTTCACATATCTATAATCAATCTGCATTCTCACTCTGCAAATTTTCTCCTTTTGTAATGGTTCAACAATCTTCTTCCAACAACCCTTTCATTAATATATGAGGTATTCTACACCTTAGTCACCAAATATCTCAGCATCTACCATAAGTGTCATGATGCAACATGAAAGAAATATGACTAATAAGTCTGATGATGACACCATTTATGAACTAGTGGGTCTTGGTACTTAGTACTTATTGTCCATTGTTGCATTTTCTCGACGGCTACAGTCCAGAGCTCGTGAGGTTGGAAAACTTAACGAGAAGATTTATGTACATCAACGACTTGTTCACTAGTCTAACAAAAAAATATGGGACTTAAGACACGAGAATAAAGGATTTGAAGTCCTTGTTAGACTCTTCATTTCGATTGTCTAATCCTTTAAATAAGGATAGCATGATGATATATAAAAACCAAGAGCGCTTAAAAAATGAGGCTAGTTTTTGTAAATTATTTGAGATGATAAATATTTAATAGATTTCCACGGTATGCTTCATTCTTGTTTCTCTTCTAATAATGCATAATTTATCTTTTTGCGGAGGTTTTGTAAATATATCTATTAACTGGTCTTGTGTGCTTGTGAGCTCTAATGCAATGTCACCCTTCTGCACATGATCTCGTAGAAAATTATATATAATTTGAATATTATTAGTCCTAGAATGTTGTATTGGATTCTTTAAAGATTTATAGCATTGGTATTATCACATTTGATTGAAATGTGATTATAGATGAATTTAAAATTCTCAAGTTGTTACTTCATGTATAGAACTTGAGCACAACAACTAGTCGCAGCAACATATTTTGTCTTAGCAGTATTTAATGCAACAAATTTTGCTTTTAACTAGACCATGAAACAAGTGTATAACTTAAGAAATGACATGTTCCACTAGTGCTTTTTTGATCAATTTTAGAACCAGCATAATATTCATATAAGTAGATAATTAGATCGAAAGAAATGTACTTAGGATACCATAACCTTAGGTCAATTGTACCAACAAGATATTTAAGAATGCGCTTAATTGCAGTCAAATGAGATTCTTTCGAAGATAATTGAAAATGTGCGCATAAATATACACTGAACATAATATCCAATCTGCTAGCTATCAAATATAATAGACTACCAATCATACCTCGATATACTTTTGAGTCAACTGGCTTACCACTTTCATCTTTGTCTTTGTCAAGTTTGATAGATGGGCTTATTGGTGTTCTAATTTCCTTCGCAAATTCCATCTCAAACTTTTGAGTAATTCTTTGATATATTTTGACTAAATAATAAATGTTCCACTTTTTGCTTGCTTGATTTGCGATTCGAGACAGAAGCTAAGTTCTCCCATCATGCTCATTCAAATTCTTTTCACATACTCTTAGTAAAAACTTGGCACATCTTTTCATCAGTAGTACCAAATATTATATCATTTACATAAATTTGAATCACAAGAATATCATCATGTTCATGTTTAATGAAAAAGGTTGTGTCGATTTTTCCACTTGAAAAATATTTTTCAATTAAGAAACCACTGAGTCTCTCATACCAAGCTCTAGGACCTTGTTTGAGTCCATATAAAACTTTTGTGAGCTTAAAACCATGATTTAGAAAAATATGATTTTCAAAAACTAGAGGTTGCTCAACATATACCTCATTATTGATAAAACTATTTAAGAAAGTACTTTTAATATCCATTTGAAAAATTTTGAAATCTTTATAATGAGCATATGCAAGTGGCATTCGAATAGCTTCTAATCTTGCGACGGGTGCATATGCCTCATCATAATCGATTCATTCCTCTTGATTGAAACATTGGGTTACAAGTCGAGTCTTATTTCTAGTGATGACTTTCTTGTTTCTAAAAACACATTTTGTTCCAATAATAGTATGATTTTTGGGTCTAGGAATAAGTATCCAAATATCATTTCTTTCAAATTGATTTAGCTCTTATTGCATAAATAGAATCCAAGATTCATCAAGAAGTGTTTCATCAATATTTTTAGGTTCAATATAAAAAGTAGTATGATTGCAAATATTTTTAAGAGATGATCGAGAACTTACACCTCATGATGGTTCTCTCAGAATTTGTTTCATTGGATGATCTTTCACAAGTTTTCACTATTTGGTTGCATTTTGCATTAAGTTTTAATTATCTTTCATGATGTTTCTATGTTGGACTTCTTCTATTGTATTTTCTTTATTGAGTTTGAGGCTCTCCATGTGATTTATAATTTCTGTTTCTTCATCAACATATTTCTTGAAAAGTAGAGGATTAGATTCATCAAATACTATATACATAGATTCTTGTATAGTTAGCCTTTGGATTGAAGACTCTATAAGCTTTACTATTAGTAAAATACCTGAGAAAGATACTTTCATCAGATTTTGTATCAAACTTCCCTAAATTACCCAAATTTTACCTATTCCCACGATCTTTGCTTTCAACTTGTCTTCAAATGTTACGTTCCCTCCATCTTTGGATATAAGATCAATGAATTTAGTCTTATCTCATGTCACGTGTCTTGAGCATCCAACTTATAGAAGACTTCATGCATACCTGCAAAATAATTAAAAATAATTTATTTTTATATCTAAGTTCTTTGAGTCCCTCATTTATTAGTGTTAGAAGAAATACAATTTTTAGGCACCCATATAATCACTGTAAGGTTTTTTTTAATAAGACAAGTATGATAATTATAATAATTTCTATTACAAAAGTTGCAGATATCGTGGGACATATATGTAGAACTTGAGTAATTGTAATAGTATATTTATTTTAAAAAGTTGTTTTTATAAAAAGAGTTCTGAATACCAGACCTTGATTTAGAAAAATTATCAAATGAGTTTTTATAAGTTTTGTATTTTTGTTTTGGGATATATCCCAAACCTACTTTGTAAAAAACAGATCTTTGACTACGAAGAAGTTTTTCAAAATTTCATTTTTCATTAGTAAAGTTTTCAATAATCTTTTCTAAATCTATCATTGTTTTTTTCAATTCATGATTTTTATTTTTCGAATCGATTTTTTTTTTAAAACATCAATTTCGTCTGTTAAATAAAGATTTTTCTTTTTCAAAGAAATATATTTGATACCCAATTTCTCAAGTTCCTCATATAACTATTCAAAAGAATTATGCAATTCCTCATATGAAAGATGCTCAAATGAAATGTGATAAAGAATTGTCTTTAGCCATAAGACAAAGATTTGTCATTTCTTCATTACTTGTTTTGCTATCTAAGTTACTTGAATCATCATCTCATGTGGCTTTCATTACTTTCTTGCCATTATTTCAGTCTTCCTTTAGTACAGGACATTCCACCTTGATATGTTCGAGCTTATTACATTTGTAAGAGTTTTACATGTATCTCTCTTGAAAACCTTTTTGAAGGTTTCCTTGAAAGAGCTTTATTTTTGTTTAAAAGTTTCTTAAACCTCCTTGTTAACATAGCAAGTTCTTTGTCTTTGTCGTCAGTTTCCTCATCTTCATCACTTTCACTTTTATGAGTAACAACTTTAAGTGTCAAGTTCTTCTTTAGCTTTCTTTCTTCTTCTCCTCTTTTCAATGTATACTCGTGGGTGATAAGTGACCCGATAAGTTAATTTACTTGAAGTTTCGTAAGGTATTTGGCTTCAAGAAATGCCGTCACTTTTGGTTCCTAGCATTTTGATAGAGAATTGATAATTTTTCTTGTCAGCTCCAAGTTGGAATAGACCTTTTTGAGAGCTACTAAGCTATTTATAATGTTAGTAAAACAAGTGTACATAGTGAAAATAGATTCATCATTAGTCACAATAATAATATTTGTAAACAAGAATGTAAATTTTTTACTCTTTGACTTACGACGTCCCTTCATAAGTTACTTCCATCTTATCCCAAATTTTATTTGTCGACTTGCAAGTTATTATTCTATTGAATTCATTTCCATCAAGAGCACAATATAACAAATTTGTAGTCATTGCATTCAATGTTAGAGATTTATCGTCTTCATGATCCAACTCTTCTTCTTTTATGACCTATACTCCATCAACAGCTTTTGTTGGGATATAAGGTCATTTTACAACACTTCTAGCTTTCCAGAATGTATAATTGTCTCAATAAAATAATGAAAGCCGACTACTAGATTGAACTTTACCAAAGGTAGTTGCAATGTTAGCATAAGATCTTTAACTCAAAAGATAATTAATCTTACAAAAGAGTCTTTGTTCTGATACCAATTGTTACCCAAATGACTAACTCAAGAATGGGTGAATTGGGTTATTTTAAAAAATTAACAATTATAAATCAACTACACAATGTAAAATATAAATAAAATACTAAGCAACAGTAAATAAAAAGAGTAAAGGTAAGAGAGATGCAAATTCAGTATTTTAACGTGTTTCAGCCCTACTGCCTATGTCCTCTCCTCAAGCTACCCTTTGAGGATTTTCAAATTCACTATTCAAATTCCTTCATATGGAGATAGAAACCTATTACACCTTTAAGCAATACTGTTTCAAAGAATCCGTGTATAACATCTTCTATACTTACAATCACCTTACGAGTGGCGATTCAACTATTCCCCATGTAGAACTCCTACTCACTCACAAGGGTTACACGCACTCTTTTATTGTTTATACAAGAGCTGATAGCATGTAGGTTATCAAAGTACACTCTTTAATGAGTGAAATGAAAACAATACAGTGCAAAATATATCTCTCTCAAAATAAACAAGTGTTAAGACTCAATGTTTAGAAAAGAGAGATTGAAATCTTTTGATGAATAAATGTTGTAAAACTTGTAGTTGATGTGTTGTATTGTCATTTTGAAGATTTCAAATGAGCTATTTTTAGACTTATGAGACTTCATTTTCAAATTTCAAAATATTCAAATGTTAAAAAGGAGCATCACTCATTTTTCAAAATCTCAGATAAAAGTTTCTCATTTTTGTAATTGTTAAAAAAAATTTCATTCACTTTTCAAATTTTTAAATCAAATCTTCTACTTTTTGCATATGTTAAAAAAAGTATCAATTATTTTTCAAAATTTTTGAACAAAAGCAACTATATTTTGCATATATCAAGAATAACATCAATGACTTTTGAATTTTCAAACATATCATGCACATGTAAGATATGACAATCAATTATCTATCGAATTTTTAAAATTCAAAATTTCAATCTTGTCATGCACATATGAAAAATACAAATTAATACTTTATAAAAAGATATTCTTTTTGAGCTTTAACCATTTTTCGAATTTTGAAAGAGGTGTGCAAAATTACTTTAAAAGTAATTTATTGATAAGTTTGTTCTATTTCTTACTCATGCTTGATTTATTATAGTGCTTGGCTGCATTATGTGAATAACTTAAGCTGAAATATTGGGTTCAACAAGGTTTAATGCTTCCGACTTGTAATATATATAATATTCAATTGGTGTTGAGAGGCTTTTTTATTGAAGTCTTTTTTCCGTCACTGTTCATCCCCAATAAGCTGTCAACAAAAATTACTACGGAACTCTATTGAATTTCATTGTGCCAAACAAATGGAGGGTAGGATTCATGCTAACCAGGAGCGGAACCAGGAATCTTTTTCTTCGGAGGGCCAATCGTAGATTTATGAGTATACGTGTATTACCAATGATCGACATATTCAAAAAATTTAGTAAAATGTTATTACCGAACTCATTCAAGTTTGATCAAATCAATAAAAAATTAAAAAATGTTCCACAAATACATCATAATGCACTAATTTTTTATTTTTTTTTTAAAGAACGAGCAGTCACCTGTACAATGGTGACCCCCTCCTAATTTATTAAAAAAATCTTTACTCATAACGGAGGAATACCATAAAACAAAAAAACAAGTAAAACCAAAATAAAAATAAAGTCTATATAATATAGATTGGGAATAGCCATATTAATTAGCCATTAGAGATTTGTTGTCTTCACTCTAATTATTAACTTAATGGTGACCTAGATGTAACGAACAAAATCCGCCAACATAAACTAGTGGAAGACTCAAAAAGAAAAAGTGTAAAAAATAAAAATAAAAATAAAAAATATATTTCACAACATATGTTTAAAAGTGGAGATATTTTTATAAAGTGATACTGTTTTTATAAACTATTTTATTAAAATATCTTTCATTTTAAAATATGATTACGTAATGTCTTGTAAAAAATGATTTGTGTTTATCATTTTTTAATGTGAAAAGAGTTTATCGAATTTGAAATTTTATCAAGAACGAATAAAAAAAAGATGGAGGGGGCCATGACCCCCCAACCACACGTGATTCCATCCTTGATAGTTGATGCTAACATGGCTAGCGAGACGTACATTGTTGACGTTGTGAGATGACGAGGAAGAGGACAAGGATGAATGTTTAGAGACTGGTTAACGGTAGGGACATAATTTTGTACTAAAAATAAAAAATGGTACAAAGATTAGGCCCACCGTGCCATTTCAAACCAAAAATCCAAAAACAATGATACAAGCATTGACAGAAGTAGATCTTCTTTGCCTCTCCGTAAAATTGCTTGTACATGTATCACGGCTCATTCAAGAAACCCCACAACCAGTTTGCGGGACCGCTTAATATTATTTTACCAGTATTATAAAACGACAAAACGATCGAAAAATTATAAATTTATAATTAGTCTACAACTATTTTACCAGTAAACTTAAAATGAAAGGTATTTATGTAAAATTAAAATTATTTTTAAATGAAGTGTCACAATTACATTAATTTATTTAAAATAAATTGTAAAATAATTATAATAAAATTGTATGTATATCATTATCCTTTGTCTATTAGCAGGCCGAAGTCTAGGAAGAGAGAGAGAAAAAAAAAAAAAACAAAGTTCTTCCTTATTTTTTGTCTATTTAGAGCACTCCTAATAGATTCTTCATCTTATCTTTTAAAATACATCACTTAAATCTTTTTTTTTTTTATTTTACATACTGATTTTTACAATAAACCATACATCAGTTTATTTATTTTTTCTTCATATCATTTAAATATTATAGTTTTTAATATTTTTTTTATTCATTTCAAATATTTTCTCTAACTATCAATAATATCTTCAAATATTTTGATATTTGTAATATCTCTCTATATATAATGTCATATAATTATATTCTATCTTAAATTAATCCAAATTTATAAGCTAAATCAAAATATAAATTAATTCAAATAATAAAAAGAATAGATTATATAATGAAAAAAATAGATTAATTCAATTTTAGATTTTGTCTTTGGTGCCCAGCAAAGAAGAAATTGTGGGAATGAGAGAGCGGATATGAAATAAAAATAAATAAATTTTGAATAAATGAGGAAAATCAAATAGTAGGAGAGAAACTAATTTAAAATGTTTACAAGGATGAATAGTTTTCTCTGCATTTAGCATGCTACTATAGCAAAATGTAAAATAAATTATGAAATACAAGATCCATTAGAGGACACTTTTAAGAGAATTTATTTATATTTTAAAGAAAAATGTATTATAGAGCATCCATTGGGAGTGCTCTTAATACTTATATTTAGGAGTGTAAAAAAAACCAAAAAATGGGACCGCACCGAACTGAACTGGTGGGTTCAGTTTGGTTTGTAAGCGGTCTGGTACGGTACTAGTTTTTAAGAATAAAAAACAGTTCTAAACCGGTGCGGTACGTATATGAAAACAAGTTTAAACCAGTCTATATATTTATAATTTTTTTTATATTATATTACTTGTTAAATTGTTAATTCATATAATATGAAATTCTAATCTTATTATTCAAGTCTATTAATCTTCTAACATAAAATTAATATAACATGTGATATAACATAAAATTAATTTTATAATTTTTAATATAACATTTAAATTTAATCTTATAATATAAAATTAATATTACATAAAATTTTAATCTTAAACATAAACACTAATATTAAGTTATTAATATAAACTTACTTTGATATATATCAATGATAAATACATTTTTTTGACATAATAAATATTCTTTTTGTAAATACAATTTTACATATTTGATTATATATACTCATATAAAATTATAAAATTCATATAGACTATAGTTAAATTCAATATTATACTAGTATGTATTAATTATTATAAAATAATATACTTATACTATAATATAAATAGACTAATAGTTTAGTCTATATAAACATCATATTATTACTAACATTAATAATCCTTAAAATTGAAAAAATTGATCCGGATCAATCTGAAATCAAAAAAATTTAAAATTTTAATTTTGATGTTGAACCTATCTATTATCAATTCTTATGTTTAACTGTCTAATTTTAAAAAATATACAAAATCAAATCAAATCAGACCAATTACACTTTACTTATATCGCCCATGGGGAGGATTTCGATATAATCAAAGACTTACTACAAATTATTATTCCATGAGAATGATAGATAAGATGATGAGCCAATGGTACGGCTGAAAGAGGGACAATGCACGAGCGTGGTACAAAGGCTGTAATACATGTCAATTCGACATTTCAGCCATTCCAATCGTTTATTATAGTTAGAGTCAGAAAAATTGGAAGGATATGTAGGGAAGATAGACTTGGGAAGCCGCTCTGAATGGAGTGGCTCGTGAAAGTTACTCTCATTTATTGCGATGTGTGCCTTCGCGCGCCGAAAGGAATCGATGTAAAGTTGGTTAAAGGGACAACGCGTGCATACAACAAGAAAAAATTAATAAAACCCAAAAATTAGAATCGAGAAGAACAAATAGCGAAAGAGAAGGGGGCGATGAAGGAGGCTTGTAGATTTTGGGAGAGGAGTTGTGATAGAGTGGAGCAGGAGAAATACTGACAAATTAGGAGATGGACCCGGCTACTTAGAGTACAAACACAAGACTCGTCGTGGCGAAATAGGTTGGAGAAAGGCAAGACCACGTAGAGTGCAGGCGCGGGGCTCGATTTGACGAGATAAGTGAGAGATAAGCTCGACTGCGTAGAGTGTGAGCGCAGGGTTTGTCTTGGCGAGGTGAGCAGGAGATGGACACAACCACATAGCTCGTCTTGGCGAGGCTAACAGGAGATGGACTCGATCGAATAGAGTGCGAGCGCAGGGTTCATCTTGGCGAGGTGAGTGGGAGATGGACTTGATCGCACAGAGTGCGAGCACGAGGCTTGGCTTAGCAAGATATGTTATCTACTACGTAAGATGCGAGTGCAAAGCTCGGATGTGGCGGGAAGGGTGAACTCGACCGCGTAAGATGCGAGTGTGTAGCTTGGCTATGGCAAGTGATGTACTCCAAAGCGTAGGGTGATAGCACATAGCTCGTCTATAGCAGGAGATGTACTCCAACGCATAATTTGCGAGTGCGTAGCTTGGGTATGGCGGGGGATAAGTTGCAAGTGCATAGCTCGAATATGATGGGAGATATGCTCGACTACGTAAGTTGCAAGCGCGTAGCTTGACTATGGCAAGAGATATGCTTGACCACGTAAGTTGCGAGTGTGTAGCTAGACTATGGTGGGGGATATGCTCCAACATGTAAGTTTCAACCACGTAGCTCAACTATGGCGGGAGATATGCTCAACCGCGTAAGTTGCGAGCATGTAACTTTGCTATGGCGGGGGATATGCTCCAATGCATAAGTTGCAAGTGCATAGCTCGACTATGGCGGGAGATATACTCGACTGCGTAAGTTGCGAGCAAGTAGCTTGGCTATGGTGGGAGATATGCTCAACTGCATAAGTTGCAAAGGTTGAGCAGTCGAGTAACCTACCCACCTGTTGGGGGCTGGGGGGGCGAGCAGCCTTTGACCCTTCTCATTTGTTGACTTGTTGTCGAAAATAAACCAGGAGAGGCGATCATGGCTCGAGTGTAAACACTTTGCATTTGCTGGAGGAGATGTTGTCTCAGGAGAAATGTCTGGTAGCCAAAAGACTGGATTTGCACTTCATCGTAAGGCAGACCAAGCCATCTCAAGGCTGGACTGACCTATTGACCCTCAACGGGAAGATAAGTAGGAGATGTTCAACCGTGCTACAAAATTCAAACTGGTCCATGTAAATATTCTCTAATCACAAGTGTAAAATTTGCAAACCTAAATCGTTGTCCTGGAGTAAAGCGAGGATCAGAGGTTCGGCATTTGGTAGAGGAAATACAATCACTGGAGTAACTTCAAGCAGTCAAAAGACTGAACCCGCACCTTGCTGTGAGGAAAGCTAGGCCGCCTTAAGGCTGGACCCGCCTGTTGATTCTCAACGGGAAGGTAAGTAGGAGATGTTTGATCATGCTGCAAAATTCAAATCGGTTAGTGTAAACAATCTCCAATCACAGGTGTGAAATTCGTAAACTTGATTTGTCTTGCTAGGGTGGGCAAAGGTCTGAATTGTTACTCATTTGGAGTCTCGTGGGCGCGCAAGGGCACTTTTCATGGCCCCTAGAGACAGGGTCCATGGTCATGGAGCCAAAAGCCGTCGGCAGTCCAAATGGTGACCGCCGGCGGCCCAACTAGACTCACAGCGTGGTGCCGTCAGACTCGGGAGCACCCTGGCGTGTTCTCAAGCCATGTGCATGTGCATGCATAGTGGTTGTGCATGCTTGCACGTCCAACATGCATGGCACTATGCGTGACACTATGCACTTAACTGCACTGTGTCGACCCATGCATGTACTGCACTTTTATATTGCCTTGTGTGTTATTTGCTCGCTAGGGAGTGTAAGTGCCCAGGACTGTGTGCTTCTCTCTTTCATAGTGCGCTAAAGTGGACTGAAAACAACGACGAGGAGCTTGGTTTCTCGCTTGGGTGAGGAAAAAATTAAACTTTTTCCTCACCGTCCACCTATTTTTTGTAATGTAAAAGTTTTTAAAAATTTGAGAATATTCATCTGGGAGGGTGTTAACAATTCGTTCGATGATTTATTCAGTGTGCCGAAAATCGTCCTTTCCCACCTCCGATGAAGAGAGGAAATCAAATCCCACGGACGGCGCCAATATTGATACTGTAAAAATTGCACAACGTGCCAGAATGAGAGAAAAAGTCCTTTCCAGCCCACTGGGTCAACTAGGTCTTGATCGGTGATGTTTGGAGCCCTTAGTAGTGTTCCGATGTGGCTGTACGATGACAATGTATACGTCCATGGCAGTGAATGAAAAATAAACGTAGGGAAAGTAAAGAGAGATGAACACCAAGATTTATATAGTTCAACACCTAGCTTATGTCCACGGGGGTTAGGGAAGAGAAATTTTCACTATAATATATTTGTTTACAATAACTAATGGCCTCTTATTTTTCACTATACAAAGGAAGTCGGAGCTCTTCATTACCAATGGCCTATGTCCACGGGGGTTACATTAAATGACTGTTTCATTACCAATGTTACTAAAAATGACTGATTCATTACCAATGTTACTAAAAACATTGATAAGTGTAATTGTTACATGATTTTTATTACTCTTTTACTTATTAAAATTGATAGTTTACTTTTATTTCTTTTAATTTAATTTAATTTAATTTTTATTTATTTGCTTGTGTTTGATGGAATGAGAAGGTTTAGTACAAAAAATGGCATTTTGGTACATTCAAGAAAGGAAACAAAGGGGTTTAACGTAATCTCGAATTGGAAGCCTCTCTGCATAGTCTTGAATATTCTCACCATATTTCTCGCGTTAGAGATCCGAATGAGCTGATTCAAAAGGAGTTGGAAAGCTAACTTAACGAGCTACAATTGTTCCTGAAATAGAGGTTTTGTAGTTCTCATGTTTCCAAGCGAAAAAGGGCTCTCAATCTAAGCCTGAAAATCTACATAATTGACAGCACGGATTAATGATTGATTTTCTTTCCTTGTGAGGATGACTTGAACTAAAAAGAGAGGATCAAGAGTCTATGACTTGGCTTTGGAGGGGAGTAGCCGACATCAAGGAAGAGCTGGGTTTTTTAGTTTTTTTCCTTTATTCTGAATCTCTTTCAATTGTTGGATGTTAACTCTTTAATTATGTTTTTATTCAGTTTTATTATGACCTAAATTTTATTTTCTAGGGCTACGATGTAGTCTAAATAGGATTATGTGAATCTTTTTTTAATTCAATTAATTTAGTATTTGTTTCATATTGTTGAGTAGTTCATTCTGGACTTAATATTTGTGAATGATTGATCACCGTTTACATGATTTGGAATTCAATTTGAGACTGAGAAGTAATACTTGTTTCAACCTATGTTTGAGATACCATAAGGAATCCGTAGGATAGAGATATCTATGGACTTGTCTAATCTTTATGACGATTTCTTTGTTCTTAATGAATTTGGACAAGTTTAGAATTTTCACAGAAATGTAGAAAATTTGCTTGTTGGGATATTTTGTTACTGCTTAAGAAAGATTAATGAATAAATTAGAGAGAGTTGATTATCAACAATAGGAAATAATTATAATTAATTCAGTTAGGAAATTAGCATAGGATTAGTTATGATGAATCGGAAACCCTAGAATCTTGTTTTCTTGATCTCAATTTGTTTATTTAAATTTGCTTATTTTAACTTTTCTAGTTCAACAATTCATTCATATTCGAATGATCAAACAGACCATAATTTAGTAAATTTTGATGCTTATTAGAAATTTTTCAATTCTTATGAGACGATACTCTTACTTATTCACTTTATTACTTGTTATGATTCGTGCACTTAATATTTCAACCAACAAACATCTCTCTAATTTTAGGCAGTTCTTTTTCTTTTTGTTTTTTAACGGAGATAGCTGCATGTGGATACATGAACGGGGGTAGTTTCGAAAGTTGAGATCACTTTTTTACACGTTGGACTATTTTTATGCAAATAAATTTTTCGGTTCAACAATAAAAATAATTCACGAAGTCGAGCACACAATTTTTGTAATGCGTACGATATGAAAAACATTTCAATATATGATATTGTAAATCCATTTTATTTTAAGAAATTCCCAAGGCCGCCACTTAAACTTATTTTTTTTTATTTTCAAAGTATTTTAGCCTCGTGAGTTTGTCCCCTCAAACTTACCACTAGTGTTTTTTTCTTTTTTTTAGATATTTTTTTAAACATCTTTAAATATTCTTTAAAAATAAAAAGAAAATACACAACTTCACTTTCTTAACTATTAAAAAAAAAATCAAAATAAAATAAAATACTCAAGCGGTAATTTTAAAGGAGCAAGCTCATGGAACCAACTATCATTTTCCTATTACAAATATCTATAAACTTTGTAAAAGGTCGGAAAACAACTAAGAAATAATGTTTACTTGATAATGAATTTACTTTTTTATCCTTATTATATCTTTTCATTTTGGTTAGGGTTATAATTGAGCCGAGCCGAGCCGAGCCAGTCTTTGGCTTGTTGAGCCCGGCTTAATTCAAAATACTCGAACTCGAACTTGACATTTTTATTTTTATTTTTGTTCGAACTCAACTCGATAAGCTAAAGTCCCAACTTAATTTCGAGCTCGAGCTCGAGCTTGGCTCGAATTGTTTATTTTTTTTATTTTTTTGAATAAGATTTAATAATTAATAAATTAGATAAATAAAAAATAAAAATTTAATATTGAATTTGTATAACTAGCAAGTAGAACTTTTATTGAATTCTAATATTTTAAAATTTTATAAATAATTAATATCTAACTAGTTGATATTTATCCATAATAACAATATATTATATGTCTACATATATTATTAATACATATACATAATATGATAGCATATATCTATTTTATATATGATTTCCACGTACTAGTATATGAAATTATTAAATCTTATTGACTAGTTATTGTACAAATTATAAAATTGGGCTATTAATAGGTTATATATTATATCCTTAATTATAAAGTGCTATGCTTATATTATTAGCTAATACATATATATATATATATATATATATATATGTATGTATATATACAAACAGTACTTAAGGTTACTCCATCCTCTTCTGAAGTGACCTCTAACTCATTAATGAATCAATGATGAAGTAGCTCTCATAAAAGTTCTTAAAAATGGGGATCCCGTTAAGAAAAATAAATGTATTTGCGGATTCCCTTTTATCTTTCAAATGACTGGCAAGTTCAAAATTTGTATAAATCATAAATTATCATTTTATTCTCACTTAAATAAACTTTGACTAAATTCAACTCATTAATGAATCAAAATTTATTCTCACTCAAGGGAATGTTCACATAATGAGATGAGAATTCCGTAATAATAATAAAATAATTTGTAAAAAATAGTGAATTTGTCTGAGATGTTTTATTGAATTTTGAGAAATATGAGAGAATAAATTGAGTAAAAATATTATAATATTATAATATTATTTTAATATAATTTTTGTTTTGAAACTTGAAAAAGTTGTATTATTATTTTTATTTGAAAGTTTGATAAAATTGTAATGAATAAATAATGATTAAATGAAAAAATTAAACGTTTAAAATTGAAAATTGTTTTGAATTTGAGTGATATTTAAAAATAAAATTATGAAAACTTTTGAGATAAGATCCATTGGGCAAAAAATTTCCTTAATTTAGATGAAAATGTGTATAAAAAGAAAAATGGGCATAACGTTAAATCTTAAGATTTCAAAATCACATAAAAGAGTAGTCTCGGTCATTGAAAGTAAAAGAAAAAAATCATTTATTATTTTGTTAATGTTCATCCTCTCACCCATTGTTAAATGATAAGTAAATTGTGATAAATAACTTTTCAATCACTTATATCACATAAGTGGATAAGATGAAAATGCGAGAAAAAATGATAAAAAGTTTAAGGAATTTTTCCCACTTCACAAATTCACTAGATCTTGACCCGATACCTGGCCCTGGGGTCTAAGATTACCCATGAAGCAAAGCGCCTACAAAAAAAAGTAATCAAGCGGCAGATGGGATGAACATGATTGACATTATTTGACCACACTCCAATTATGGGAGCTTGTAAAGTGCAGCGCAAGAAATATGGAAAACCCTCGATCACCTGATATGTGAACATTGACGGACCATCAAAGATAAAGTAAGGTCAGGGAACCACGCCATATTAATGGCACTGCTACCCGAACCACATCCCACATTAATGACATCATCATAGAACCACGCCGCATTAAATAACTCTGACAAAAGGAACAGTACAAAGATATTGATTCTATGGGAGCAGACACAATCAGTCCCTCTCCCAGGCTCATGGTATAAATAGCAACTCTCAGGTATGAGTAACTCTCTCTGATCCCTAGACTCTCTTATTTATTTACAAACTTTCAAGAGAATTTATTGATTTTGACATCGAAAACTCCGCGATCCTAAGGCTACCCTCTCCGAGTTGCATTCTTCTCTATTTTTACACGTTTAAATTCTGAAGATCTGAATTGCTGAAATCTGATCTAATGTCGTACGAAAGAGACATTAACAAATAGTATTCTAAAAAAGAAATGATATGATTAGGTTTGGTTTGGTTACTAAGTTCAAACATAAAATTTTCATCTCATATAATCTTTTCATTACAATTTTTTCAAATTTCTATACAAAATATAATAAACAATTTAACTTTTTCAAATTCTAATTTAACTTTTTCAATTCTCAAAATAATAATAATATTAAAATGTAATATTTTAAACTTTCATCTAAAATAAAAAATTCTTATTTCACTCCCCAAATCTAACTTAAACTTTGCACAATAATTTTAAATAAATAAAATAAACAATTCTGCTATATACAGTCAGGTTATGCAGCCGGTGTGCAGTCGGATGCCACGTTAGATTAAAAATAATAATAAATAAATAAGGTTACGCCCTATGCGTTTATCACTCCAATAAAAAAACATGCTACAGTTCCATTTCGACTGCAATTCGTCATCTTCAAGCTTCGTCTACACTCGACGACAAATTAAAGTCAAACTGCCCGACCGTTCCATTGGATGTTGACCCACGAGAAAGACTTGCCCACGAGAAACTTAGAAAGTGCTGTCGTCAGCCACACCAGGGGGAGTCGAAGCTGCCGACCACCACAGAAACCACCGACCACAACTTAGCTACCCACAGAAACGGTCGACCACCACACAGCCACCCACAGACGCTGTCAACCACCACAGACAGTGCCAACTGGCACAGAGGCATCACTCGGAACACCCAAAAAACATTAACAACCACCCAGGTGATTACTCTGAGAAGACACTCAGAAACGTGTGAGAAAACACCCAGCTACCCACAAAAGTGCGAGAAAACACTCAGAATCTTAGAACCTCACCAACGTGCGAGAACAGAGAAGAAAAAAAATTCCTCTCACCACAACTCATAAAACTCTCAAAGATTAAGACCACAGAAAAACGATAATTAGAGTAGGGGCGTCCTTTCGTTTCTGCAACAGGCAGTACTATTTAGTGATCGATTTCAGATTGCACTAGGATTGGGGGGTTGGTTCTTAAAATTACTAGTCTAGGGAATTGATTTCTGGTGGGGATTGGCGATCTCAATTTTCGTACCTATAATTCTTATTTCTTAAGGCTGCAAGTTGGGGTTTTTTGGGTAGAAGTTTTTTGGTATGTGGGTATGTATGCAAGGTTCTTCGGTTGGATAATTCGTTATTGCTTCTGAAAAGCAGTGCGCGTAGAATGATGACTGGTTTGCTGTTGAAGAGAAATCTCTTGAGATGATAAACGATTGAGAGGATGGAAGGAAGGAGCAGCTGGAGAGAGAAATAGAGAAGTCTTTGGGGTCAAAGAAACACAAAGAAAAGGAAGGGGTTACTCAAAACACAAAGAAAGAGATTAAAAAAATGAGGCAAATTGTAAAATTTGAAAAACTTAAAATGGCATTGTTTTTCTTTTTCCACATCAGCACCAACTGCCCACCACTTACGCAAACAGACTGCATACAGAATTTTTCTAAAATAAAACACACCTCGATCTGAACTTTCAATTTTTTATAATAAACGTCACTGTTGTTTTAAAGTTTCTCTACAAAAATAAGTGTCTAGACAAAAACCGAAACAACGGTCCCACATGCTGTTGCCTCGGAATGTGGCGTATCTCCTGCTGTTGGCATGTTAAAAAATAAAAATGAACGGCTAGATGGCCGCGCATGTGACGTGGGCAATGTCTTTTTGTACTGCAAATAAAATCTCCTCTAATCCCCTCTCCACCAATCGCCGTCGTCCTCCCACGTGGGAACTTGGACCGACACTACCATTGAAGGCATCATCTCAACTCCGATTTTTTATTTAATTTTTATTAATTTTCTAATAATTCCTAAATGTGCATTTTTCTAGTAATTCTTGTCACATATAAAATGTTGGGTGTGCATGTTCGATAATTTTTAGGCCAATTTCAAATTATAATACTTTCATATCATGACCCTATTAAAAAGATATTTATTTTAAATTATATTTTCTTACAAGTTAATATCTTCTTGAATATTTATCTGAATTTAAGAATTAAAAACATAAATATAAAAGGTAAGTTTTTTAATATTTATTATTCGTAATGAATATTTTCTAAACAATAATAATCAATAAATATTACAGAATTCACATATATATAGAAATATTTTATTCATAAAACGGTTTTATTAAAATAAATTTACAAATTAACACATACGTTAAATTGTAAAATTATTTTTATTATAAAATAAATCTAACGTATCATATGAAATTATGATAATTTATAAATTTTTTATAAAATCTGTAGTTGTAGCATTTCTTATTAATTTATATATATATATATATATATATATATATATATATATATATATATATATTCTAACTGTTTGGCTCTCTGTTTTGTATATTATTTCATGAATATGCTCCTCCCTTCTGTTTATCATTCTGTACACCATCTTATCATCTCATGCTTTTAAAACTTCTGTCTCGATCTTCTATATAGTTGTTTACTTCGGTACTCATTCTCCAATTAATTTGTGTTTGGCCCTATACATAGGAGGAGTATCAGTGCAGGAGAGATAATCATGGAAGACTCAGCTTCATATGTCCGGATGGTAAAGATCACTTCACCCTATGATCTCTTATTTTAAAGCTTCGATATATATATTTATATATAAGCTTAAATTAATTTGAGATATATTTGCAGGTGCACCACCTGATAGAGGAGTGTATTTTATTCAACCTGAGCATGGAAGAATGCATGGAAGCCCTCTCCAAACATGCAAATATCAAACCCGTCATTACCTCCACAGGTCACTACTCATGATCGATCACCTTAATTTCACTCATATATATATATATATAGAAGCTTTGTCTTTGCTGAAATCAAAGGATAGATATTGATGATGTTGGAAGCTTTATAGTGTGGAAGGAGTTGGAGAAGGAGAACAAGGAGTTCTTCGAGGCGTACGCCAAGAGCAGGGAAGAAAGGGCAGCTACTGATCAATTAGCGGGCATTCAGAGGATACTTTCTCATGTTAATTCTGATGAATCCAAAACACAATCCCTCGACTAGCTATTCTTCCTGCGAACGTCGCTGGGTGATATATGCCGGATCGGCTTGTACTTATTTCCGTGATAACGCTGGAAAGGAAGGTCATGTACTAATGATTTGATAATATTTAGGTTGCTTTTTTTTTTTTTTTAATAAAAATGTCAGAGACATTGTCAATGGTTGTTGGGAAGCGTGACAGTTCGTGAGCAAAACGTGTGGCCGTGTGGCCGGTGCCTGCTTGGAAACGCAACACGTTGGGAACATGTGGCCAAGTCCGTCCTGCATGCTGTGTTCCTCTGGTTGCCTGCCTCGAGCACTGAAATGTAATTTGTGAATTGTAATATGGATCAATTTCCATATTTATGGCATTAATTATAAAGTTGAATACTTTCAGTGTGGGCCATTTGAAAATTGGAAGTGTTTGTCAGCGTCAGGACCTTTCTCTTGGTTTGGTCGATTTGAGAAGGTGACACCAACGGTGCTCATGTGCCGCATGGAAACTGTCACTACAATAAAATTGTTTAATTCATGTGATTCCAAAATATTTTCTGTAAAAATAATTATTTTTTATTAATATGAATTTATTTTCATCATAAAAATTCGTTTTTCTTGATTATCTTCTTTTGTCTTCTCTCTTCTTCTTCTTTTTTTTTTTTTTTTTGTTTTCCCAACAAAACAACAAAATAATGGAAGGGAAAAGGCCAGGGTCTAAACGTCATGGGCACCAGTACTTCACTAATAGGTTTCGTCTCGCGCGTATTATTCATAGATATTTATGTCAGTTTTTTAACCTAATGGACGACAGTAATCGGATAGTTTGAATATATGTTGGCGGAAAATAATTGTGACGTACGCTTTTAATTTATGAGTTACATTCATTTATGGGTCTAGAGAGTATAAATCTACTACAAATAGAAACTAATGGGAGGCCACAAGGCACGTGCCTGGCTCCCTATATACATTTAAAATTTGAAAAAGAATAAAAACAGAAGTAATTTTTTCAAAACATCACGGGAGGCAAGCAAAAGTTCCCGCACCCTAAAGCTTGAGCAAGAATGTTGGCCACCTCAAATTTTGGGATGAGCAAAGAGAGCTCGCACCTCAAAAGAGCAATGAAAGCTCGAGCTCGGGGTTAAGCAACAGAAGCTCGACCCAAACCTAACCTGAGCACCATAACAAGAAATAGTACTTGCCTAGACTTGCCACCAAGGCGGCATGATGACAAAGTTCTCCCCTTGGTGCAAGCACCTTGGAGGGATAGGCAAAAAAAGCTCGACCCCAAGGCCAAAAACATGAAGAGTAACAATAAAGGACATGCATTGTGAATGTTAAGGGTAAACAAAAGTGTTCGCCACCAAGGTGAGGACAGGATGGAAAAATGCTCCCCCCAAGTGCAAGCACTAGGGAGGGGCAAGCAAAAGTGCTTCACCCCTGGATCGACCAAGAAGTGCTTGCCACTTAGGCCCTCACCGAGCATAAAGCACAACAAAAATGCTTGTTATGCTCGGCGAGTCAAGTCAACATGGGTCGATATCTCAACCCCCATATCTGCCATGGGTTGCACCATGGTTGATCTCTATCGTGGGTCACATAAACACAGTCATCCAACTCTCTCATGGTCCATCCCTGCCGTGGTCATGGGTGCCATGGTCAATCTCTGCAACAATCGTGGCTCATGCCATGGTCATAGGATCTTTTAAATCTATCATGGTTCACTAAGTCGATGATGTCATGGTTGTCGATGTGTAGTGGGTCATTGGGTCAACGTTGCTGTGGGTTGCATCGTGGTCCTAGGACCTCTTAACTTTGTCACAAATCACTATGTCGGCTATCGTTGGTCATCGATTCTGGAGATTTCTGGTCTAGTTCTAAGGCAAGCAAAAGTACTCTACCCTAGGATCTTACCTGGGGTGAGCACCATTAGGGGCAACAAAACTAGCCCCCTTGAAGAGCAATAATGCTCAACCCCTTGACAAGCACTGTAGAGGAGCATGAAAGTTCGGCTGTGGGCAAGAAAAAGTGCTCGCTTGCGTAGAAGGCGAGCAAAAGTGCCAACAACCAAAATTGCTCACACCCTAAGTTGAGCAAAGAGAGCTCACACCCCGAATTGAGCAACAATAGCTTGAACCTCAAGGTGAGCAACATGAAGAGTAACAATAAAGGACATGCACCATGAATAAGTAAGAAGGTTCGCCTAGGGGCAAGCAAAGGATGGTAAAGTGCTCCACCTGGTGTGAGCAAAAATGCTTGACCCTAGGGGTCGACCAAAAAGTGCTCGCCACCTAGGCCCCTGCACGAGCACAACGAGCAGCCAAAATGCTTAGTGGGTCATGTCGATGCAGGTCGATATCCCAGTATCCATCTTTATCGTGGGTCACACCATGGTCCATACCTTCCATGGCCAGGGTGCCGTGGTCCATCGAGTGGGTCACTTGTGGTATTGCAAGCCAAGTTTAGCTACTACAAAAGTTTTGTGAGTGTTTCTAAATTGATTGTAACAAACTTATTTTTTATAGTAGATTTGAGGTGGTGTCTTACACCCGGAGTAGTTTTAGATTTTGAAGAGGTTCTTCAAATGAGTTTCCACTTCGTGACCAAATCTCTATGTTGATTATTTGTGTGAATTGTTTAATTGTTTAATTGCTTGTTTGTCAATATTTTTTATTAGACTAGAAAAATTGAGCTACACATATTCACCCCCCCTCTAGGTGTTGTGTTGGGTAGAACCACTGCCTTTTCAATTGGTATCAGAGCGGGTTCACTCCACTAGGATTTAGTTCCTGAGTGTAATCCTGCTATAGTGATTAAAATGGATAGATCTCAATTACTCACATCGCCACCGTATTTTGATGGTAGCAATTATGCCTATTGAAAAGTTTGAATGAGAGTTTTTCTGAAATTCATAGATGAACGAGTGTGGGTTTCCATGGTAAGAGGATGGAAACTACCTGTTACAGTCGTTGAAAGAGTTGAAAGTCCAAAAATTGTGGAAACTTACTCCAAGGATGAAGTAAACGAGTGTACTTGGAATAGTAAAGGCCTGAATGCAATTTTCATGGCCGTATCTCAGGAGGAGTTCAAGTGAATCTCTTTGTGTGAAATTTGCAAAGAAGCATGGGATATTCTTGAAATTACTCATGAAGGTACCAAGGCTATAAAGAACTCTAAGTTTCAAATGTTTTCTACCAACTTTGAAGAACTTAGAATGAGGGATGATGAAATTTTTGATGTCTTTCATGCAAAACTGAATAACATTGTCAACTCTCATTTTAATTTAGGGGACGAACTTCCAGAAATAGAATTGTGAGAAAAGTTCTCAGATCTCTTCTTGAGAGATTCCGTCCCAAAGTCACTGCCATTGAAGAAAGCAAAGATCTAGACAATATGAGGATTGAAGAGCTGGTGGGCTCTCTACTCTTCCTGTGGATAAGAAAAATAAGTCCATAACCCTCAACACTATTAGAGAGTCATCCAATGAGTCATTCGATGGGTTGGCTATGAGTAACAGAGAATTAGCTTTTTATACTAAAAAATTCAAGAAGATGCTTGTGTCTAGAAATAGAAAGAACTGGGGACATAAGAAGAAAAAGTTTGAGAGAGTCAAAGGAAATTCTAGTTCAGGAAACAAGGTAATGAGCTCTAAGGAATACACTAGAGCTACCAAAGACAAGGTACAATCTGATATATAGTGTCATGAATGTCATGGCTTTGGGCATGTTTGCCTTGAGTGTGCAAATTACAAAAAAGCCAAAGGGAAAGCAAATGGTGCTTCCATGAGTGATAATGGTTCTGAGACATTAGATAGTCATTCTCTAAAGAAAAATCTCAACTACATGGCATTCACTTCTTCTATCGGTGGTCAAAGTCACATAAGTGAATCAATGTCTGAAAATGAGAGTATATTCGGAAGTGAATCCAGGGATGAAGATGGTTCCAGGAAATCTATGAGAAGTTGTACAATGAATGTGTAAAATTGAGGAAACTCAATAAAGCACATATTGAGAATATAGATATTTGTAAAAGAGAAAAGGAAAATCTTCAAGGTCAATTGAATGAAGTCATTTGTCTAACCGACCAGTTGCAAAAGAGGAATGTGTCACTCGAGGATAAAGTAAAAACGCAGGAAAGTGAGTTGATTTTGTTAAACGACAAACTGAAAAACTTTTCTACTAGGAAACAAAAACATAACAAAATCCTAAACTCAGGAAAGTCCTCTAGTGACAAGAGAGGTATAAGATATGTTGAAGGGAAATCTGATTTGGCGTCAACTTCAAAAACCTCCTATAAAAATATTGGAAAATTGTATTTGTTCCTACATCGAACGAGAATGACAAAGCTCAACCATTTGAAAAGGGTAAGAAAACCCTACATGTGCAATAGTCTATCCCATCTCCCAAGGGATAAAGAACTCGTAACATGAGCCCTATGTGTCATCACTGTGGGAAGGTTGGTTATGTAAGACTAGATTGTTTTTAGTTAAAAAGTCAATCTGTTCATGTTCCCGCTTTCTCTAAAAGTAGGACTGCTTATACTTTTAAAATGGATAAGAATTTCGTGAATGCCCCTAGGTATGTCTCACCCTCCATGAGACAAAAAAACTCACAAGGCAAACTACGTCTGTCACAATTGTGGTAAGATTGGTCACATTCGACCAAACTGCTTTGAGCTTAAGGGCCATCCCAAGAGAATGGAAAAGCGCTACTCAAGAAAATGACATCAGAACTTGTGGAGCCAAGTCATGGTCTTGGCCAAACAAAATGAGATGATCAATGTGAAGATAGACCAATTGACTACTAGCCATAAGGCTGATAAGGTGAATCATCCAAAAGTAAGACAAGTATGGATGAGGAAGGGGGAGGAGCAGACCAAACATGGTATTTATGGTATAGACTAATGGTCATGCATTCGTGCATTTTACACATGTTTAGGTCTTGTATAGTTTTTCTTTATTTTCTTGTTAAAAGCATATTGTGTGTGTTCAATTCTTACATAATTTTGTCCTTGTGTATTGTTGTACGTGTTCCTAAAAAATCATGCATAATGTCTTGCACGTGAATGTGATAAAGAGGACATTAGTGGTGAAAATTCTAAAAATCTAAGTGCATGTGTCTTTTGAAAATTGTATCATATGCCTATGTGTCACAAAGGTTTGAAACATTTGTATTACTTGTAATTTGTGATCTGCATCACATACTACACTTCGAACTCGATCAATTTTCATTTTACCGCCTATGAGTTTTTGGAGAGGCAATCAAAGGTGCAAGGGAGTTCTACGTGTATACAAAATTGACTACGGGCTAGATGACATCATTATTTTTCTTCTTGTGGAAAATTATTATATATCAAAAGAAGAAAAAAAATGGTGATGATATTAAAAAAAAAAAAAACGAGGTCATATAGTGCTAAATAGACCAATACATATACAGGAATTCAAACAGAAGCATCAAGGTCCTAGCAGTATTAGGTTTGGCTTTCTGTATCCTGAAAGAGCTTCCCAAACATTATTGGTTTCTTGTTCAGCCCAACCCCACTCACGTCTTTTGGTTGAAACTTCTTGATTGAGTAAGGATTCTCTAAATACGCATGTTCATGCTACCTGTGATATTTTGTTTTTACTACCTGCGTGAAGTGCGAAAATATGATACTCTTTTACATTAGATGTGATTTTTAGATTTCAAAATTGACTTCATTAAAGCTTGAATCACATAATGAAAGATTAGAGGTGTTTTTGAAAAGTCTGGGATTTTCACTTGAGCGATACTTAAATTCCGCTCGAGCAAAATTGTTTTGAAAAGCCCAGCACCGCTTCCTTTCCTTCAAACTCAACAGTTCATTTTTTTTCTTAAACCTCCCTTTTATGTGTGGTTTTATTCTTGTTTTCTCCTGTTCTTTCCGTGTGGGTTACTAGTTGATTTCTCCTATGTAATCCCCTCAAAATCACGGTATGCATTTCATGTTTTAATGGATTTCATAGCATTTCATGTTTTTCCCACGGATTTCATTTTTTCTTTCGTAGCATTCCATAGCATTTCAGGACTCATTAGGTTTAGGAGTTACTAAATGAAATTATTGGGTTGTTGGAACCCATGGATTTCCATTGGTTTTTGTGTTTGTATTTAGGAGGTTCATGGAACTCTCATGGAGTTTGGAATGCTGTTTTTGCTTGCATGCACTCCAAGTGCTCGGTGAAATGCCTTAATAGTGTTTCTTGTCTCATTTTCATCATGTTTTAGCATTGCATAGTTCTTTTGCCTATTTCATAGTTATCCTAGTGTTGGGATGATTTTTGGCACCTTGGTGCGTTGGCATGCACATGATCTTCTTGTGACTTAACAACATGGAGGAGTGCCTCGGTGATGATGATGATGGTGACAGTCATAGTGTTGGTGATAATTGAGACTATTGGCCTATTGTGACAAAAAGGGGGAGTAGTATAAATACAGGGGGAGTGGTATAGATGTAGGGGAAGTAGCAAGAAAGAGAGAAGGATAGGTATTAGTAACACAATTTTTTGTGGGGGAGCAGCTTTTATTTTTGTATCACATGCTGCTTGTGCTATTGTTGTTTGTCTAATTGAACTTAATGTATGATTAATTGCTTAGTGAAATGTTTTTTTATGAAAATTGTGCTTGTCATGTCTATACATGTATTCTGGTTTGTGATTTGCAAACAAACATTGATTATACTTATGAGAATATTTCTTGCATATTTTTGTTGGTACGTTTAACCGTTTGCTAAATGTTTGCAGAAATATCTCAACGTGTTCAAAACTATGCTTAAATATGGTAGTCCTGTGTGGGGTGTGTCAGGATTAGGTCCTATGTATATGTTAGAGGTTTTGTCACAGAAATGCCAAAGGGGGAGATTGTTAAGGGAAAAATTAGTTGATTGGCATATTCTTGTGAAAACCTGTATAAATTTGTATTATAACAAGTGTTGAAGTAGTGTAACATGAAAAGGATTGAAGTGTGCTCATTACGGCTCGAGCAGAACTCAAAACAGAGAGTTTGCTCAACTTGCGCTCGACTAGCGCTCGAGCTAAACTCTCCAGAGTGGTTAGCTCGACATAGCGCTCGAGTGAAACTCTTACAAAGAGGTCTGCTCGATGTGCGCTGAATGTAGTGCTCGAGCAGAACTCTTCCAAAGAGGTTCGTTCGATGTGTGCTCGAGTGAAACTCTTTCAGAGAGGTTCAATCAATGTGTGCTTGACGTGTTGCTCGAGCAGTTTCTGAAAGACTATGTGCGCTCGACACTTTGCTCGAGCCAATGTTTCAGACAACTTAAAATTTAGGGCTTTGAGCACCATGTTCACTTAGGACTATAAATAGAACATTTTGTTTTTGTTCTTTGGTGTGGAGAAATAGAGCAAAAATCCTAGGTGCTTCCAAGAGCTATTGAGAGAAACTTTTTCCCACATTGTGAATTTCTCTTAGACAAATATATCTCTACCACACCACACTCATGATCAAACTTTATTTGAGTCCATTGAATTGGACTTGTTTATTGGCCAGGAAGAGTCCAGAGCTGCTGTTGATGCAGAGATCAAGAGGTTCTCATGGAAATGTATAGAAAGGTCGGAGTTTCGACACTACATGGGTGTAGAGATCGAGTGAGTCACTTGTGGTGTTGCAAGCCAAGTTTAGCTACTATAAAGGTTTTGTGAGTGTCTCTAAATTGGTTGTAACAAACTTATTTTCTATAATGGATTTGAGGTGGTGTCTTACACCCAGAATAGTTTTAGATTTTGAAGAGGTTTTTCAAATGAGTTTCCACTTCGTGATCAAATCTCTGTGTTGATTATTTGTATGATTTATTTCATTGTTTAATTGCTTGCTTGTCATTATTTTTTTATTAGACCAGAAAAATTGAACTACATCTATTCACCCACCTCTAGGTGTTATGTTGGGTAGAACCACTGCTTTTTCATGTTGGGTTTCAATTTTATCGTAGTCAAGCCTAATCCTAGAAACAGTTCGCCTAAGTCCTATGAACATGTAGATATACTCCAGGAAAACAAAAAAGAGATATCCACTAAAGCCTATAGCAGTAATGAGAGTAAAAAGAAACTTGATATCCATTATGATAGATAATTATGATTAATATTGGTAAGTCTGATGGAGTTCACATGAATCTGTAAAAGCTTTGATTTAACCTGCCTACTGATTGCACCCGTATTATCAAGGAATGTAGTCTATGACCTTTGATTGCATGCCTCTGTTCAATTTACTCACATTTCCCCATTGCTGTAGTTTTGTAATTTATATATCATTTTGAAGAAAATTGAGAGGTTACAGTAATCTCAAAACTAAATTTGATTTTGATGTGTTAAAATACTATTTTTAATGTAATAATTGCTCCTAGTCAAAAGAGTTTACTGCTGAGTTACAAGCAATTTACTTTCAGGATACAACAAAGTCACTAATTATAGACAACAATTTTGAAGTTTTTCTTTCCCGAATTTTTCTAAAAATTTATATGATTGAAAATAATGAGAGAATATAATGTTTAAATTCATGGATTATATCCTCTATTTATAGAGAATGCAATTAGTGTCTAAAAGGTATAATGTTTCATGTAAAGACCAAGAGGCATGCCTGGTACAATGGATAGTCGACTCTCTTCCCCAAGGGAGGTCATTGGTCTAAATCTCTCTAACGAGACTTCCAATTGAGTAAATTAGAAGCCCATAAAACAACTCCACTACCAAGGAAGAAACCCAATCAGACGTAGCCTTGTTATCACTTGCACTAATAATCTAACTAGCATCACAATATTCCTCTGGTACAACAGAAAAATTAGTATAATATAGTTATACCGAACTAGTTCTTTTAAGGTACCCAGTAACTCTATATAATTATTGCTTTCCAATGTGTTGTATTAGGATTACCCAAATATCTAGAAAGTTGGTAATTGCAACAAAATATATTTGTCTTTTTTTTTTCTTTTTGTTTTGAGAATGAAATATATGTCTTAGCGCAATTCATTGCTTACATTAAGTTACCAATTGCACTAGCATATTCTAACTAAGCAATTGCTCTGCCAGCACTCTTAGTTAATTTAAATGAAGAATCATATAGAGTGTTTGCTTATTTACTTCCTAAATGTTGAAATTTAAAAAGCAGTATTTCAACGTAATGAGGCTGACATAAAGTATAACCCCCACTATATTTATTTACTCTAACATCTAAGATAGTGTCAACTTCATTAAAATCCTTCATTTTGAACTTTGAAGTCAAATACTTCTTAATTTCATATATCTCTTCCATATTTGTTCTAAATATAAGCAGATTATCAACATAAAGACAAATTATAATACCATAACCACTAGTGAATTCAGAATAAATACATTTATCAGTACTTCTTAATTTCATATATCTCTTCTGTATTTGTTCTAAATATAAGCAGGTTATCCACATAAAGACAAATTATAATACCATAACCACCAGTGAATTTAGAATAAATACATTTATCAATATTATTATGTCCAAATCCATGAGATAAAATTACCAAATTAAAATTTTCAAGCCATTATTTTGGCGTTTGCTTCTATGTAAACCTCTTCATCCAGATCACCATTTGGGAAAATGGTTTTAACATCTATTTTGTGTACAAATAAGTTATATTTGAAGCCAGTGCCATAAGCGCTCTAATGGATATAAATCTAGTCACTAGTACATACGTATCAAAATAGTCAGTGCCCTCTTTTTGTTTAAAATATTTGGTTACTAATCTGGCCTTAAAAATTTGAAGAGATCTATCTGTAATGTATTTTCTTCTAAATACCCATTAACAACCAACATGTTTTGATCCAAGAGGCAAATTAACTAAAACCCATGTATTATTTGACAATATTAAGTCCAACCCTCAAATCTCAAGCCCAAACCATATTTGTTTCACAAAATTTAATCAAAGCGCAATTGTAGACTTTCGTCAAAATCATACCTCTAGCTATCACTAAGCCCATCTACATAGTGATGATAATGCCGTAAGAATATATAATTTAATCTCACAATCTACAATTAATTTAACATATATATGTTTCCAAAGTAAAGAGATGTAGTGTAGATTTTTTTTTTTACCAGTATTGGGTGTTCGAGAAAAATTAAGTCTCGACAATTAATTTTGAAAGTGTATGAGTTCTCTTTCGAAAATGATTTTCGTACAAGTAATTACTTTATATAATTTAAAGAGAAATTCTCATAATCCAAAAACTCCAAAAATATAAATGCAGAACTTCAAATTCAGAAAGTCTTATTTATATATGAGAAATAATTTTTGCAGTCTTATGGTGTGGAAGCTTTGCACAATCCCTTTAAAAAATAGATAAATATAAAATCCATATCAAAAAATATTTTTAATGATGAATAAAAAAAATCTTTTAACCAAAATATATAAGGCATTAAAAGCCTGTTTGAGATTGAGTTTGAAAGTTTAAAAAGTGCTTTTAACTGTTTAAAAGCTCTTTTAAAGAAAAAAAATGATATGTTTGGTAAATTTATAATAAGTGCTTTAATCACCTAAAAAAGTTGAAAATCTACTTTTTTAAAAAGCACCAAATTGAATTTTTTATCGAAAAGCTCATACAGATAATTGTATTTTTAAAAAATTAATGTAACTAATTTTAAAAGTATTTTAGATACATGGTTATCAAACAGTAAACAACTTTTGAAATATAGAGCTTATTATTTAAATTATAAGCTATAAGCCCTAAAGCTATAAGTTATATTTTTCACCACAATTCCAAACATGCACTAAGTATGACGGTAATGATATCCTTACACTTCCTTTACTATTACTTTACTATGCAGTTTTTTTTTCTCTTTTTGCTATTTGAATCGAGATTAAAAATCTTAAAACATTAACTTCTTGCATAATCTAGAAGAAAATAAATTCAATTAACTAATGTAATCTTGTAATTTAATTAAAAGTAAATTCAGTTTTATAAAAATTAACTAAAAAAGTAAAAGAATGTCAATTTTTATAAAATTGAATTTATATTTAGTTAAATTACATGATTACGTTGGTTGATTGAATTTATTTTCTTCTAGATTATGCAAGAATGTTATTTTCTCAGATTTTCAATTTAAATTCAAAGATTAAAAGGAAAAAAAAAAGATTGTAAATAAATAAAAAAATATAAGACATATGGGGTAGGAGTGATTCTTCGAGATCACAATGGTGATGTTCTAGTTGCTTGCAGTAAAATGGAAAGGGAGATAGTGTCTTCTTAATTTATTGAGGCTATTGCTATGCTTAGAGGATTCCAATTATGTGTTCAATGGGGTGTTTCAAAGTTAATGTTTGAATCTAATTGTTTGCTTCTTGTAAATGCTTTGAATAATCTTATTAATTGTATTACAGATTTTGATTTTCTACTTCAAGATATCCAAAGAATGATTACTTGCTTTCAAGAAGTTTAAGTTTTGCATATAAACAGACTAGAATACGACAGTACATCAGTTGGCAAGGCATGCTTAGAATGTTAGTGATATTGAAATGTGATGGAATTGTTGTCTTTCTTTTAAAAGTCAAGCTGTTTGGTTTGACAAAAGTAATTTGTTGTAAGGCCTTTATTTGAATCAATGAATGAGATGTTGGTTAAAAAAAAGGGTTTTGCTATTCATCCTCCCCACACTCCACACTCCACATTTTTTAATATTTTTAAAAAAATTGTTTTTGAATTTATTTTTTTAAACTATTTATAATTTTTTATTCACTATTCATATAAAAATATATTTGATAAAAAAAATTAAAAAAAAAATTAAAAAAAAGATGGAGTGTGGTGTGAATAGTAGGAAGTTGAGTAGAATTTTTGTAAAAAAAAAAAGTGTTATAATCGCCCTACTACACCGCCCCCTTCGGATTATAAAAATGGCTGCCTAATTTACTAGACCAGTAGACCTTACTTTTCTGCAGTTAAATTCAAACACCCCAACCCCATATATGATAATTAATTCAGGCCACCGCAGTACTGTAGATAGTTGGAGGTTTAAGTAATGCCAGCAGATCGAGATCAACAGAAAAGGCAGCCTATGAAAGTCATCTAGACCTACCATGCCACCAAAGCATGCACCTTAGCGAGTGATATATATTTTTTATTTATAATTATGAGCTGATCAGTATTAATTTTTATATCTTATTTTCACAGTAAGAAAATGAATATTTGTGACGATTTATTTATGATAAAAATGATTATTTATAAAGAGATCAATGGACTCGTTTCGACAAGAAATAACTGATAGAAAATAAATAATTTTCAACTACTTGTCGATCCAAACTTTTCTATTAGGTCCCGTTTGAATATAGAAACGGTTTCATCTTATCTTATCATTATAATTTTTTTAAATTTTTACACAAAATATAATAAACAATTCAACTTTTTCAAATTTCAAACATTAATAATATTAAAACATAATATTCTAACAATATTTTATTTAACTTTTAATTTTTATATAAAACTATACCATTTTATCTCACTATCCAAACGAGACCTAAATTATAGGAAGCTCTCGGGATAAACATCTGCTCAAAGAAAATGGAGAAGATTCTAGCTTTTTGGAAATTCATATATATCTTAATCTGTTGTATTAATTAAGAATCTGAGAGGCTAGCTAGGGCTAAACTTTTTCTGAGTGGAATTTTAGCTAGCTAATTAACCATATGCATAATATTCTACCATGCATCTAGCTAGCTAGCAAAATTCAAATGTAGCTAATTTTAAAATGTAATTAAGGGATGAGAAAACGATGGTTAACATGAGTACTTAATTAATCAATGAATTTCTCCTAATGTTGCTTTGCCAAATGTCATGACCACTCTTTGAGTCAAACTCATGTGGTTGAAATCTCTGTGCATGTTAAACATTACATGCATCGGTTCATGAACTAAGTCCAAACCTTGTCAAAAAGTTACAAAGAAATTTACAGGCATTCAAAAGCCATGATTGTTGGTTTCGACCTAATTAATTAAGACTGATCGCTTTTTAATTAGCTTTTTCTTTTATTGTGGTTCTTTTTCTCGAAGTCTCTTTGAAACGACCGATCTGTCGATCTCTAGAAAAATCATTTTTCTATTTGTTTTTCGAAAGCTTGTTGTTACGCGCTAAACATCTTTGAAACTATAGGACATAAAGAGGCATATATATATAACAAATGCTGTTTTGGGAAGAAACGTCATTATAAATTGGAGCACTTACCACAAACATGATACATAATACAAGAATTTAGGCTAATGCAACAGTATGTACTCACGTGTTAGATGTCGAAAAATTTTATTTACAAACTGGCGTGGAAAGCGAAAACACATTCTATATGTATTCGCTCATGTTTTGGAAAGTGCTCCGACCGAGAAAGCGAATTAAAAAGGTTCCATCTAAGAAATTGCCGAAAGATGCAAACTGTGACCCATGAAAAATCAATCATGTACAAATTAAATTCGTCCCCAAATTATTAACACAAGTCAAACAACATAAAAGAAACACACAGATATATGGGTGACCGGACTGCATGATTATGAATGGTGGGACTGTTAGACCTCTTACTTTCACCTGCATCTTTTGAACAGCCTTAATTATATATATACGATCAATGATCTCATTATGAAAATTAAAGTGTCGATCGATCGAAAAGAAAGAAAACATTGAAGCGCCCGGCACACCATCATCATGATCACTGTGATTCAATGGAAGACTAGTACTGAATTACTAGCTAGAGCGAGCTGGCTAGCTTTAATTAATTTAACTTTATGCAATGTTAGGTATTGGAGACGACAATTAATGATCTCCTTGTTATGCTGTCTTTTGCTTTTCTTCCGTGTTCACGTACACAAATTATTACGGTCATGCTCAGCCAGCTAAACACCAAAATATGCATGGGAATGCGAACGTGGGTGAGCATCATCGATCATATCATATTCTATACGTACTCAGCGTCCTGCGCGCACGACCATAATATTTTCTAGTAATATCATATCATGCATGCATGCAGACTGGCCGCTAATCAATTATTTATATGTATGAGGCTTAGACGGTAAACCTACTAGAAAATTTTAATAGACTACAATTAAGTAACACTTATATCTTTATATTGTTTGTAAGTATTGGGTCAATTAGTTTACTATAAAAAAAATAAGTATTTATAATGAATTATTTATGACGAGAATAGACTCAATTTAGTAAAAAATAGTCATTTTAATAATAAATAATTAATCACAAATAAATAGTTATCTTGTTAGACATCTATATATGCTTGTTTTTTAAAAAATAAATAAATAGTTAATGACTTATCAAAATATTAAAATAAGAGTATAATATAGTATTATAATTTAAAGAAGATACAAAAACTATGTGCTCGCACAAGCAGTACTACCAAAAGATGCAAGGTTGAAAACCTTTCATTCTTGCTTGTGACATTACCAGTACATGCATTAAACTTGCAGAAGTAATCATAAAGTAAGCTGTCTCCAGTACGACAACATGATAGGCAGCGTCTAATTTTAAATCTTTATATATAAATGCTAGGTAGCTATATATAGATGGCGCGTCTATTCACATCAATATTTTTTCAAGAAAAAATCTATTCAATTTCTACTATTTGTACCACACTCCACACTTTACTTTTTTTTTTAATTTTTTTATCAAATATATTTTTATATGAATAGTGAATAAAAAATTATAAATAGTTTTAAAAAATAAATTTTAAAAAATATTAAAAAATATAAAATGTGAAATGTAGGGAGGATGAATAACAAAACCCTTCTCCCAATAATGGATATGTATAGAGAGCATGCTTCTATTACGTACGTACAAACCTCAACCAAATCATTTAGCGGATAGTCAAATTTCAGTTTTTGTCATCGAGCATTAGTATTGATCTATATATATATATATATATATATAATTACATTTTTTACATATCTATTTTACCATTCAAGTAAAACTTTTACATTGGTTTATACATATTTAAGGCATAATAATAATAAAATATTATTGTATTATTATTATTAATTTTTTTTCTAAAATCAATTTTTTTATATATATTTTACAATTAGCATCCACTACATACATTTGACATTAATAATACAAATATAATAATAAAAAATATAATTTTTTTATATATTATATTAAAAATATAATAAAATTAATATATATATATATAATATTATAATAATAAAATGAATGTGTAGATGAATGTTTGTTATGTTGTTGAGGGAGGGAGAAGAGGAAAAGATTGAGAGAGAGAGTAGGAGGAGAGAGAAATAATTAGTAAAATAACATTTGAAGAGTGAATAATAGCTATCCAAATTTAGATAAGAATTGTTCATAACTAGCTAAATATATAGATATGTATAAGTCATTGTAGAGGAATTTCAGCTCATATTATACAAATATGATTTTACATATGCATATGCATAGATCAATGTAGATGCTCTAAAAATTTTTTTTTGTGAAAACAGAAATCATGCATGTTGGTCCATGGGATCATAAAGCTATCTGTTCTGGACTAAGAGGAGGTTTAGATAGTGAGTTGTGATGAAATAAGACAAAATAAAATTTGAAAGTGAAAAAAAATATTGTTATAATATTATATTTTAATATTATTTTTATTTTCATATTTGAAAATATTGAATTATTTATTGTATTTGATATGAGAAATTGAAAATTTTATAATAATTAGATGATCAGATGAGATGAGAGATTTTTTATATCCAAACCTCCTCTTGGATCAGCTTATGTAAGTTGCCGCACATGCACGACGTTACTTAGCTTTTAAGACCTGGTTTGGTTACATATATCACATGCAATAAGATGATAAATTTGTAAATAATAGAGATGATTTGTGAATAATAATAAAATGATTTGAGTTAAGATGTTTTATATAGTTTTGGAAAAAGAAAGAAAAATAGTTGAATAAAAATATTATAAAATTAAAATATTATTACAATACAAATTTTTAATATTATTTTTTATTTGAGATTTGAAATAGTTGAATTATTTTTTGTTTTGTTCGAAACTTTGAAAAAGTTGTAATGATTAGATAAAAAATTAAAAAATATTTATATTTGAATAATGTTTGAATGTTGAGTCTGTAGAACCAAACAGGGCCTTAACATAAAACATACCAATAAATGTTACACACAAACCAATAAAATGATCGATGGTGGATCGTGAGTTATCATTTGTTTCAAGTTATCATATGTCTTTTTCCTATACGAATCATGAATTAAGGATCCATGTCTCAAAGAATCCCAGGCAAATTTGTCAATTTTTCATGGCTTAAACCATGGTAGTACTGTTAATTAGAGCCACATTTCCACAGACGCGCGAGGCAAGTCATGTATATATGTGCGTGCATGCATGCTCCAGCTAGCTAGCTCCCCAGTGGCCAGAGCAAAAGACAAAAAGGTCAAGTCAACTTCATTACCCAAAACAAAACATCAAAACCAAACCAAGAACAATTATTAACTTGCCTATATATACAAGCCTACGGCCTTATGGCTAGCTAGGTTCCCTTAGATTTTTTTTTTTTTTTTTGAAGAATGCTAATCAATATAATTAAATCATCTTTCAATAATGCAAACCAAGTAGACCGCTTCAAACTATCGCCAGCGTAAAATCATCTTTTCATTTTTTTATAATTTTTTTATCATTTTAAAATATATATTTTTTTAAAAATTAATACACTAATAATCAATTATTTAACTATTAACTAATAAAAAAAAATACATAAAATGTCAAAATGAAATGTCAAACTAACATTATTCATATAATTAAGTACTAAGATTCCTTGATTTGTTTGGTCTCTGCGTCATTATTCATATATGAGAAATGTCACATAAAAGTTACTATTTATTCTCGCACTCAATATTTATATATATTTTTTTTCATAAAATGTGAATTATAAAATAGTAAATAATGATCGATAAATATGAAAAATAAAAAGAAGAGAAATGCTACACAACCTCTTACTATTCACCCACACTCCACACTCCATACTTTTTAATATTTTTTAATATTTTTTTAAAATTTTTTTTTGAATTTTTTTTTTAAATATTTCAAATTTTTTATTCACTATTCATATAAAAAATATTTAATAAAAAAAATTAAAAAAAAAAGTGGAGTGTGGAGTGTGGTGAATAGTAGGAGGTTGGGAAGATTATTTCTATATGTATTCGCTCATGTTTTGGAAAGTGCTCCGACCGAAAAAAGCGAATTAAAAAGGTTACATCTAAGAGCACTAGTATTGGATTCATCAAATTCATCTTTAAAATTTGATGAAAAGTACATATTTTCCATAAATATAATATCTTCACATCTATAATTCCACATTAGATTAGTCATTGGATTCATCAAAATAATAATATAATATTATTTTTTTAATAATAATATTTTTATTTTTTTTCATATTTTATAATCACACTAATCATATGTTAATTAATAATTTAATTTGATTCTTACATTATTATTACAAGATGGTTGGAGATTAAATGTGAATAGAAAAGACTTTTAGAGATTAAAAGTGAATAAAAAATAGATTTGATGAGTGAATAGTAGCCCTTCAAATTTGAAGAAACCTATAGATTTACTGTAGCTAAAAGCTTTACATTTATGTCTTTAGCTAATCCAATGCAGCTCTTTTTTTATGAGATTCATCAAATTTTGCATTTGGCTAGGCTTTTGATGAAGCCAATGCCAATGTTCTAAGAAATTGCCGAAAGATGCAAACTGTGACCCCATGAAAAATCATGTACAAATTAAATTCGTCCCCAAATTATTAACACAAGTCAAACAACATAAAAGAAACACACATATATGACACACAGATATATATATATATATATATATACTAGAGAACGGTCTCGGATACATTGGTCCTAGGGTATACTTGATATAATGATTTAAATAAAAAAAAGTAAAAAAGTTAGTAGTTTATTTTTCTGTAAAAAGAAAATACAAGGTTAAATAAAGATTAAAAAAAATCTAAATTTCAGCAAAATATGAGTATTGATCTGTATTTATATTGGATTATCTATTTACTATCTATATAATAATAAAATATTATTAATTTTTTATTTTAAAAAAATTGAAAAAAGAAAAGAAAAGAAAATGAGTACACTGTCAAAACATAAATGACATGAAAAAGAGACGTTAATTAATGTGCGCTGTGGGGCTATTAAAAGTCTTTTGGTAAAACATGAACCTTCATTAAATTCTACAAGCGAGTTACATGTTAAATGGTTAAGGGTTTTAAGGACATTTTGGTAAAATATGATATTTCATTAAATTCCACAATAGAGTTACATGTCAAATAATCAAGAGTTTTAAGGACTTTTTGGTAAAACAGGACTTAACCAAAAAACAAAAAAAACTAACAAAAAAATAACAAAAGTTACTATTCATAATTAGATAGTCACTTATTATAATAGAGTAGATATATATATATATATATATATATATATATTTAGCTGGGTGACCGGACTGCATGATTATGAATGGTGGGACTGTTAGACCTCTTACTTTCACATGCTTGATCTTTTGAACAGCCTTATATATATACGATCAATGATCTCATTATGAAAATTAAAGTGTCGATCGAAAAGAAAGAAAACATAGAAGCGCCCGGCGCACCATCATCATGATCACTGTGATGCAATGGAAGACTAGTACTGAATTACTAGCTAGAGCGAGCTGGCTAGCTTTAATTAATTTAACTTTATGCATGCTTGGTATTGGAGACAACATGCAATTAATGATCTCCTTGTTACGCTGTCTTTTGCTTTTCTTCCATGTTCACGTACACAAATTACCGCCATGATGCTCAGCCAGCTAAACACCAAAATATGCATGGGAATGCGAACGTGGGTGAGCATCATCGATCATATCATATTCTATACGTACTCAGCGTCCTGCGCGCATGACCATAATATTTTCTAGTAATATCATATCATGCATGCATGCAGACTGGCCGCTAATCAATTATATGTATGAGGCTTAGATGGTAAACCTTATAGTACTCGAAAATGTTAATAGACTACAAGAAGTAACACTTATATCTTTATATTGTTTGTAAGTATTGGGTCAATTAATTTATTACAAAAAAATAAGTATTTATGATGAATTATTTGTGATCAGAATAGTTTCATTTTAATAAAAACTAGTCGTTTTAACAAGAAATAACTGATCATAAATAAGTAGTTATCTTTTAATGCATCTATATATGCTTGTTTTTTTTAAAAAAAATAAATAGTTAATGGCTTATCAAAATATTAAAATAAGAGTATATATAATATAGTATTATAATTTAAAGAAGATACAAAAGCTATGTGCTGGCACAAATAGTGCTACTACTAACTGCGTTTGAATATTGAATTAAGTTGAGTTGAGTTGATAAAATATTATTAAAATATTATTATTATTTTGAGATTTAAAAAAAGTGAATTATTTATTATATTTTATATTAAAATTTAAAATAATAATAATAATAATAAATTAAAATAAGTTAAGAGTAGTTTAGAATCTAAACTTACTTAAAAGGTGGAAGGTCGAAAACCTTTGATTCTTCCTTGTGACATTACCAGTACATGCATTAACCTAGCTGAAGTAATCATAAAGGGAGGAAGCTGTCGCCAGTACGACAACATGATAGGCAGCGTCTAATTTAATCTTAATATATAAATGCTAGGTAGCTATATATAGATGGCGCGTCTATTCACATCAATATTTCCCCAATAATGGAAATGTATAGAGAGCATGCTTCTACTACGTACTTACAAACCTCAACCTAATCATTTAGCGGAAAGTCAAATTTCAGATTTTGCCATCGTAAGAAAGTTTTTTGTGGAATAAGAAATCATGCATGCTGGCCCAAAGGATGATAAAAGACTTTGGGGAGGTTTAGATATTGAATTGATGAAGTGAAATAAAATAAATTTTAAAAAAATATTATTAAAATATTATATTTTAATATTATATTTATTTTAAAATTTAAAAAAATTAAATAAGATCATATGAGAGATTTTTTTGTTAATGAACCTCCTCTTGGAGCAGCTTATGTAAGTTGCCGCACGTGTACAATGTTGCCTAGCTTTTAAGACTTGATTTGGTTACATATATCATAAGAGATAAGAAGAGAAATTTGTAAATAATAAAGATGGTTTGTGAATAATAGTGAAATGATTTTAGTTAAGATGTTTTATGTGATTTTGGAAAAATGAAGAGAAAAAGTTGAATAAAAGTATTATAAAATTAAAATATTATTAAATATAAATTTTTAATATTATTTTTTATTTGAGACTTGAAATAGTTGATTTTTTTTTTGTATTTTATTTAGAAGTTTAGAAAAATTGTAATAATTAGATAAAAAATTAAAAAATTAAAAATGAAAAATATTTTTATTTAAATAAGATTGAGATAAGATGAGATAATATGAGATGAATTGAGATAATTGTGGAGCAGCCTTAACCTAAAACATACTAATAAATGTTACACACAAACCAATAAAATGAACGATGGTGGATCGCGAATTATCATTTGTTTCGAGTTATCATATGTCTTTTTCCTATACGAATCATGAATTAAGGATCCATGTCTCAAAGAATCCCAGGCAAATTTGTCAATTTTTCATGCCTTAAACCATGGTAGTACTGTTAATTAGAGCCACATATCCGCAGACGCGCGAGGCAAGTCAGGTATATATGTGCATGCATGCATGCTCCAGCTAGCTAGCTCCCCAGTGGCCAGAGCAAAAGACAAAAAGGTCAAGTCAACTTCATTGCCCAAAACAAAGCATCAAAACCAAACCAAGAACAATTATTATTATTATTATTATTATTGATAAATAAACCAAGAACAATTATTAACTTGACTATATATGCAAGCCTACGGCCTTATGGCTAGCTAGGTTCCCTTAGATGAATAATGCTATCAATATAATTAAATCATCTTTCAATAATGCAAACCAAGTAGACCGCTTCAAACTATCGCCAGTATAATCTTTTCATTTTTTTCTAATTTTTTTATTTATATTTTTTTATCATTTTAAAATATATATATATTTTTTTTTAAAAAATCAATACACTAGTAGTAAGTTATTTAACTATTAAATAAAAAAAAATATGAAGTGTCAAAATGATGTCAAACTAACATTATTCATATAATTAAGTACTAAGATTCCTTCCTTGCTTTGTTTGGTCTCTGCGTCATTGTCTTAACTTACTCATGACTCATGAGGATGATCACGATATATGGTAGTTGGGTTTCAGTGCTTCAAAAGTCTAATTAACAAAACCCATGCAATATATGTTGTTTAGTTAATTACGTAACGTTAAACATTTCTTTTTTTTGTAATAATGGGCATGATTATTGTATATAATAATGTTGTTTAGAACGTCCACATCCACATCATGATCAAGTAATGTGAAATATTAATTAATTAATCCTCTACTTGGATAGATACATGTATAGACCAAGAGAAATTAGGATGTAAATTACGCGTTAAAATTGGTATATATATATATATATCTATATTATATGTAGGGCTAGCTAGCTGTGCATAAAACGCTAACCCGTGAAGCATAATTAAAAGCGCGCATGCATGGTGATTAAAATACATACTATGTGCTATATATATATATATATATATATATATATATATATAAGCAGAGATTATTGGTTCAATGCATAATATTTTAGGTGTGACAGTACTCCTTATGTACATTCACAAACCATAATATATATAAGTTATATTATATAGTACGGTACTTACATCTCATTTTCATATTACTATATTGACATATCATTATTATTTAGGGGCGGAATCAAAAAATCTAATTTGGGGTGACCAAGTTAAAAAATAATAATTTTAAGGGGGTTAAATACTAATTTTTATATAGTGTACTTTATAAAAATACATTCTAAAACTTAATTTTCATCGAATTTTAAAAAATTTGGGAGGGGCCAAAATCCCCAAAGCCTTAAGGTAGTTTCGCCCCTGTTATTATTGTCTATATAGCACCCATATGTTGATTTTTTTTTATTTTGAAAACAGAATCGACTCAAGGGTTATGAATAAAGTCATGTCAATGTATTAATATATCATAAAAATGAGATGAAAGCGTAAGATATAACATTTTTATATGTGTATGTGTGAATGATAAACATGGTATTAATCATTAAATATTAATGCACACATGCATGCGGGACATATAACACATGCATGCAGGTGATGTTGAGTTTTCTTGGATATCTATTTGAGGGTACAGTTTATGACTTTATTATGTAGATTTGATTACATTCATGAGGCCGGGTTGATAGAGACGCAGGAAGTTGGTCATTAATTATTATAATCGGTGTGTGAGACGTTATGGACTCCGGGACTCAATAGCTACGGTTTGGATCGAGAGACTTATCTTAACCATCTCATCTCATTTTATTATTGTAATTTTTATAATTTTTTACACAAAATATAATAAATAATTCAATTTTTTCAAATTTTAAAATAATAATAATATTAAAAAATAATATTAAAATAATAATAATATTAAAAAATAATATTAAAATAATAATAATATTTTATTCAATTTAAAACTTTAATTTCAATTCAACTCATTTCAATTTACTGTCAAAACCTAATTACCAAACCTAAACTAGTGGGAACCAGAAGCGTTTCTCCACACCCTGACTGAAATCAAAGTAAGCCAAGTTAAAGTTGCGTTTGGATGTTAAACTGAGTTGAGTTGAGATGATAAAATATTGTTAGAATATTATTTTTTAATATTATTATTATTTTAAGATTTGAAAAAATTGAATTATTTATTATATTTTATGTTAAAATTTGAAAAAAATATAATGATAAGTTGAGATGAGTTGAGGATCCAAACGAAACTTAGTATCAGTTTATTTGAGACCCCCATTTACCATTGTATCTAGGATTCTTTGTGCATCAAGAACAAAATTTTGAAGGAATACTATTTAATTATAATCTTTTCGTTTATTATAAGTTTATATGATATTAAGTAATTAATAAATAAAAATAAAAAAATTATTTTTTAATTATTCAATACTATTTTAAAAAGTGATTAAAGGAAAATAATTTAGAGTATATTTTAACTTTTTAAATATGATTTTATTTATTTTTTATTCAGAGAAATAATAGATCTATAAATGAATGTTATAAAAATAAACTTATAAATTAATATAATTTGATATAAAATATCAAATATATTTTATAATAAATATAATTTTATAATTTCATATATTATATCAAATTATATCAATTTATAAATTTAAATTTTATAATTTTTTTTCTAAAAGTGAGTCATTTTCATTGATTAACTTAAAAACAGCCACGACACCACCGCCAAAAAGAAACGAAAAGAAATGCCAACGTGGCAAAGGAATTAAGCGGGGAGACGTGGAGCAAATGGCAGTGACGCAGAGTGGAAGGAGACAACAGAAGACTTGCCCGCCAAGAGGGGTAGACATGGCTGTCAGTACTTCCCTATTTTTGAATGTTCAAAAACCCCACACTCTCGCTCAGTCTCTCACATTCACGGATTCCCTCTCTCGCTCTCTCTCGTCGACGCTTCTCACTAACTAAACTGACCCATCTTTAATGCTCGTACTTCTCCCTCTCTCTTAAAGATCCGGCCTTTAGATTTCGTCACCTTTTTTGCAACCCACTCAGTTCCTTTTTTCCTTTCTCTCTCGATCTTTCTTTCCTCGCGAGCGTGTTTCCGAAGTTTCCAATTCAGGTTTCTTCTAATGCATTTCGCTTTCGGTTTCTTTTGTTTTGAAAGAAACTACTTTTGATGAGTGAGGATGGACAATTTCCGGGAAAAGGGGCCCAAAATTGCAGACATTGCTGATCGGAGCTCCGGCGGAAAATTTTTCTCGACGGGACGAACTCCCCGAGGAAAGCTCGTTTTTCCTTTTTTTCGAACAATTGTTATGTAGTCTTCGCTCTGGTTGGTTGCTGAGAAACGTGAGGAAAAAAAAGAGTTTTCAAATTTTAAATTTTCTTTTCTCTGGGCCTTTTTCTTTTTGGTTTCTGGTTTGGAAACAAAATGAGGAACTGACTGCTGAGCCAGAGATTTGAATTTGGCTCAGGTGATAGAAAAGAGTTATAATTTTTTAGTACCCTTCTTTTCTTGCTTGCCTTTTCTTTTCTAACATATGAAGCCCGTTTGGTCACCGAGAAAGTCGAGAAAACTAAAGAAGAAAATGATTGAAACTCTTTGTTTTTGTCCGTTCTTTAGTTTTCCGAAAATGAAATAATTTTAATAAAACAGTAGAATAATGATAAAGATCGTGGAATTCAGGTTTTCATTTCTTCGAGTTATTTCCTCTAAAGATAAAGTTCCTAGCTCATTTTCTTCTTCTTTGATTGTTCTGTTTGTGCAATGTAGAGATCATCAACTAGGGTTAATTTTGGTTTTTCTTGTGCTTTTCGTTAAAGTCAATTTTGGAATTTGCAAGGGTGACTTTTCTGTAGTGGCATCAGCCATGATTTTGTTTGCTTCCTTAATGAGTTCTAGGGATATGATGGAAAATCATTGCATTTCCAGCTTAACTACCGATTACTCTTAAAAGCGTTATTTTTAATTTATTTGCTCTCTCTCCAAGTCGTCTTTTATTTTTTTCATCGCTTTTCCTCAAAGATGAAAATTTTTCCTATGGTCTCTGCTTGCTATTTCCTTGGATTTTGACTTTTTATCGATTGATTTGCTTTTGTGTTTCCTTCGTTCGTTTGATTCTCTTAAAAATAATGATTCTTGCCTCGGGTTTCCGTCAAAGAACAGGGAAGGTGCTTTTAAATTGCTTACCAAAATAATTAGGTTTCCAAGCTGTTGCTAATTTCTTTTCATTTAGGGGTTTCGGTCGCAATGTATTTTCGAATAGGCGTACACTGTTCACTGGATATTTCTTGGCTTTGGATTCTTCTAATTTTTTAAACTTTGTTTTCTTCAAAAGGTCTCGAGAAGCTCCTTCCCCACTTTTACTAGTCATGGATGGTCATGCTAATGTCATTATGGGCATTCATTTCCAGGAAACAAGAAGGTTCAGAAGCAGAGAAACTTTCTGAAATTGGCCTCTGACTCTACTTCGTGCAGTTGTGGTACCACGGAAGAAAACTCGGTGCGCTTGTTTTCTTTTTATTTTGTTTGTACTGAAATTTACTGATTGATTTGTTTTCTTGTCATAATTTTTACTGAAATTTTATAACTAATTTGTTTCTCTTTTTCTTCTTAGTAAATTTTGTCAGAGCAACAACTTTTCCAAGTTTTATTAATTTCAATCTCTCTCTCTCTCTCTCTCTCTCTCTGTGTTTTTTGGTCTATCTTTTCTGTTCTGAATTTAACATATGCATAAAAGAATCTGAACTAAGTGTTAGGTGAAATGCATTTGGCCTTTGCAGTTCACGTTTGAACCGGGGTGGAGATATTTAAACCAAGCCATTGGGAATCCGATGAATAAGTTACTAGCTGAAGAGATTTTGAGAGAGACTGAATACAAAAGGAGGTCTCCAAGTGTTATTGCCAGATTGATGGGTCTTGATAGGCTGCCACCTCAGCAGCCTGCTCAAAAACAACAAAAGAAGTCCTCGGAGAACCATATTAAGAGGACAACATCAGTAGAGAAAGCTCCAAAGAGTGGATCATTTTATGACCATCGATCATCTAGAAGGAACTCAAAGGAGCAGGAAGAGTTTAAGGATGTATATGAGGTGGAAACATCAAAGATAGAGAGTAGCAGTTGTTCATCACTGGGGCCTACAAACTCAAAGCTTTCCGATGCTGAGATGGCATTTATTCAGCAGAAGTTCATGGATGCTAAACATCTTTCAAGTGATCAAAAGTTACAGTATATGAAGGAGTACCACGATGCACTCGAGGTACCAGACTCCAATAAAGATCGTCTGCTCAAATTTCTACAACAACCAGATTCATTGTTCACAAAGCATGTGCATGATCTGAGAGGTGCTCCCCCCCAAACTCATCGGGGTTGCATAGCAGCTAAGGATTTGTCAGGTGCTCATAAGTATGAAAGTGGTGAACTTGGGAAGTCAGTGAGACGAACTCTTAGATCTCCCCAGAACCATTGCGATGGTCTTTTTGCCTACCCTGACTGCAGATATGCTAATGCTCTCAATTCGACAAAAACTCCATTTGAACGGAAGGATGAGTTGGCCCCTATACCTACAAGTATAGTTGTGTTAAAACCGAACATTGGGAAGGCCAGGAATTGTACCAGCTGTGATTCATCACCTTGTTCTTCGCATGCTAGCCTGTCAGATTGTAGGGTGCACACAGAATTTCCGAGTAGCAAAAATAGGAAGGGAGATCTAAGGGGGGCAAAGAATTTTCCTGATAGTGTGGGGCTTTCAAGTCATAAGTCCAGAGAATCTAGAGAACTTGCGAGGGAAATAACTAAAAAAATGAGAAATAGTTTCCGTAGTGGTTCTATGAAAATTTCGTCTGCTGGATTTACAGGATATGCTGGGGATGAGAGTTCATGTGACATGTCTGGGAATGAATCAGAGGCGATTACAGTGGAATCAAGAAATTCATTTGACTTGAGTAACCGGTACAAGCCTTCATCATACCTTTTGGCTGAATCCTCTGTGAGCAAGGAGGCCAAGAAGAGACTGTCGGAGAGGTGGAAAATGACCAACAAGTCTCAAGAGCAGGGAGTTGTTAGTAAGGGCAGCACACTGGCTGAAATGCTTGCTATCCCTGATAAGTACTTAATGCCAGCAGATTTAAACGGCATGATTGTTGGGGACAAAATTAATGACAAATTTTCAAGTAATGATAGACCAAATGGGTGGGTTGAACCTCTGGGAATTAGCAGTAGGGATGGCTGGATGGATGGATCTATCAGAAGCTTATCAAGATCTAGATCTCTTCCTGCTTCTTCTAGTGCTTTTGGAAGTCCCAAGACAAGCATACACAGCGAAATGTTTTATGATAAAACGTATCTCATGCCAAAAGAGTCCTCGAGGAAGGAAAAAAGGAAGAGAATAAAGGGTAATTCTGATGGGAGGCATGGGCCAGTCCCTAGAAAATCAAGATCTAGTAGTAAGAAATCTCATTCTTCTAGCTGCACAGTCAGGGAAAGTAAAGATTGTTTGGTAGAGGTTCATACAAGCCAGAATCAAGTGGAGGCTAGCTTTGAAAGGATTGATCCATCTGAAAAAGATGTTATGATCTTTGAGTCATTAGTTAGCATTGACAATCATGCGAGTCCAGTTCCGGGGGAAGTGAGAGAAGAGACTATGGCCATGCCCTCTGAAACTCCTGATGAGTTGCTACCAGAAATATCAGGTGGCAAGGGTGGCAAGGACGATATCTCTGCTGGTGGCCAAGATATCTTAATTACACAGGTAGTCTTTAACCTATTATATTGTTTATTTCTGGCTGGTGTTTAAATCTTCTTAGCATATTTCTGATGCATTCATGATAGAGAAACTGTGGAAATCTATTACTTCCAATATACCATTAGCTCCTGATATGTGAATCGACCCACTAAATCTCTTTTCATTTTTTCCCTTTGTAATTGGATCTTGCTTTTCAGAAATTAGTCAGCTACATATGTACAAACATGTGAGAGGCCTTTAGTTGCATTTTATTCCTTTTTATTCAATTGAACATTAATATCATTTTCATAAATGTTGAATTGTATCTTACAGAAAACCTGGCCATTGTACTTTCGCTATAAAGTTCTTTTGCAATCTTGAATGACAGATTTTCTCTCTGTTTGCCTTTTTTTGAGGACCTGTTGTGCACCTTTTGTTCTACTAGGAACTCCAGTTTTTCAACTAGCTGCCACTTTAGACAAATCTTGTTTTCAAGTTAGATTGATTTATTATTGAAGAATTCCAAAACACTTATTATCCCTACTCCTACATCAATACTTTATCATTCCTTTTGCATAGAAAAGAAAACAAAGAATAGAGAGGGAAAGAATCCATGTCTTATTTTTAAGGTCAGGGATGCTCTTTTGGGCATTGCAGTAGGCTTTTGACCTACATGAAAGGATTTTCTGAAGATAAGTGCTACAGCCACAAACGATTACACAAAAGTAAACTTACAAACTGATGTACCACATCAGCCACCTCAGTTTGTGAGTTTACTTTTGTGTAATCCCTTTATAGCTAAAGTATTTCTCTTTTCTAATTACTGTGTCTACCTGTGCAGGCTACATACATTGGTCAGTTATGAGATAAAAAATGACTCAAATTTTTTTTCTTGAGAAAGTTGCAACTCTTTAACTACTTCAAACGGCTTTTGATTTAATTCTTATTCTATGACATCTAGTTTCCTAGTTGAGGACATATTCAAGGAACACCACTAGTCGTGCTACAACAAATACAGGCCTGTAACCTGAATTTAGTTTTTTTGTTAATGATATCTTCAAACTGACTGCAGATCTAGTACTTTCTAACCGTTATTAGAATCATATTGCTTAGATGTGGGCCATTGTGCACAGATGCTGAACATATCTGCAGGGATGTTGTTTCTGTTATAATTAGTTATAATTAGTCAGTGCATGATTTACAACTTGCTTGGAATGTCTATTTTTCCTTAGAATTACAATCTGCATGCAATTATTTAGATGTTTGTTAGATATTTTAACCCACTCTATCCATGAATTATTTCTGCTAGTGAGAATTAGCTCAAATGGTATGCCCTCTTTTCATAATAATTGGGAGAAGGGGGTGGGTGGATGAGAGTGAGTTCAAAACATGCAGGGTCCATCTGCAGCTTAGATATTAAGAAAAATCTTTGCGTTTTTTTCTTCTCAATATAGAACTCCTTATATTTTCAGCTCAGTTGAAGGTATGGCATCTTCAATTTTGCATCAGGATAGCTTTGGTTCTCACCATTTCGTGATATTCCAGGAACCATCGATGGGGTCATTTGAGGAAGGTTCGGTTTCCTTGCTTCATCCTCTGCCTGGACTAGAATCGCCAATTAGCTCCAAGGAGGCTGATCAGCCCAGTCCAGTTTCAGTTATGGAAGCTCCGTTTACGGATGATCTGTCATCATGTTCCGAATGCTTCGAGAGTCTCAGTGCTGACCTCCATGGTAAATTTGAAGTTATTTGCTTCTGAATTCTCAAGTGTGCGGATCCTTCTAGGAATTAAAGTGCATTTCGTGTTCCATAGAATATCTAGATGCTTGTTTTCCAGTCAAAATGTCTTGAAAGCAATTTTTAAACATATAAACTATTCATAGACCTGTGTGCTGTGCTAGAATAGCTAGATTTATTAAATGAAAAATATTTTATGTTACTAGGGTAGCCTACCTCGAGGGATAATGAAATAAATGCAACCTTTAAAAGAGTGTCAATATTAGCAGTTTGATCTCCAAGATTTAAGTTAACTTGATCCTTATATAGTGTGTTGAAGTAACCTTGGTTAGTTTAGTAATAACAAAAATGATGGTGTGGCTTTATAGTATTGATTTTCATTTATAATAATATCTTTTTTATAATATTGTAACATTTTCATTTAATAGTAATATAATGGAATAGTTTATTACGTGGCTTCATAATATTAACACTCTATTCATTGAAGATTCTATAGTATGTAGATGGATAGATTAGGAAAATATTGTAATTTAGAATTACAGTGGTAGTATAACGTTTGAAGTCAATTACCGGTCGAGTAAGTAATAACTGTCCGATCTAAATTGTGGGCCATTGTTAAACTCAAAGTTACTCAAAGTTTAGTGTAAATGCTGTTAGATCTTAACAGAAATGCTGTACCTCGTCTGATACAGACCAGATATGCCAGTCCTTTTTCAGCATTTTGCTTTATGGTCCTATTTCCCTTTAAATCATCATCCAATATACTTCCTTGTGACTTTATCCTGAATATCTTGACATTAAACTGATTCATGTGGCACCTTCAAATAAATTTTTTTCACTCCTTATCTGACCCCTTCATCATTTTGTCTAAAATTTAGGCCGCTTTACCTATATGGTTCGATTGCTTTATAGTTAAAAAATTGAGAAATCAATATTGTTTGAATCCTCCTATTCTGTATGATTGCAAGTTCCTTTTTTTTTTTCCCTAGATTTTCAGCCACTCATATTTGTTGCCTTTTCTGATTCTAGGTCTTCGGATGCAACTTCAGCTACTCAAATTGGAGTCAGAAGCATTTGCAGAGGGACCCTTGCTCATATCTTGTGATGAAGATGTTGGTGAAGGATCCGTTTTGAATGAGAAAGGGGTTTGTGGAACTGAAGAGAGCTGGCAGCCTACCTACATAACTGATGTCTTAAATGACTCCGGTTTTAACGATTGTGATCCTCATACGTTCACAGCTATCTGGCACTCTTCAGAATGCCCTGTGGATCCCATTGTATTTGAAGAACTTGAGAAGAAGTACCATGGCCAGACTTCTTGTGCAAGGTCGGAAAGGAGGTTACTCTTTGACCGTATAAATTCAGCACTCCTGGAGATCCACCTGCAATTCCTGTGTTCACCTCCATGGGTGAAGCCTGCAATGATGGCTGGTTCTAACTGGATTAAAGATGGGTTCCAAGATCGTTTCTCTGTGTTGCTAGCAGAGCAAGAGAAGAAATCGAATGAAGATATTCTGGGGAATGTCCTGATAAGGGAGTCATGGTGGTTGGGTTTGGGTGATGGCATTGATGTAATAGGTAGAGAAATCGAAAGATTGTTGACAGATGAGCTAGTAGCAGAGTTCTTGGCTCTGTAGTGTAGTGATTTGGAACCACGGCTCTATTTTGTTCAGGGCATTACGCGTATGTAAATGAAGCTATAAAATGCTCATTTCTCGAGAGAATGAATAAGAGGATCAAAATCAAAATCCTTTCACCAAAAAGAAGAATCAGGCTGTAGGAATGAAAGTGGGATACCAAAATGAGAAGGTGGTTGTTATAAAGACATCATTTTCTAAGGTGGCACCCTTATGGTTATAAGGGTTGAGGGTTCAATCCAAATTCCAAACCTAACCTAAAAGTTGATGTAACAAATAATTGACACGTCATAACCACTTTTGACTTAAGCATATTATGTACACAAAAGTAGTATTTAAAAAATGCATATTATGCCACTTTTGACTTTAGCATAAATATGAAAAAAATGGAAATAAACAAAAAAGAAAGGTAAAATACATTTTGGCCTTTGTTTAATTTTGTCTTTCTTCTGAAGCAAGGATTTATCTTCCATGTTTGAGCTCTGCCGCTTGGAGTTGGTGGGCATTCAAGATTCATTGCTTGGAAGAAAAATAATAGATTGGCGTTTTTGTTATTGGTGTTTTTCGAGAAGATATTTGTTGGATTCTAAATTTCTTATAAAAAAAAAATAGTCTTTAATTTTTTTTTAAAGCGATTATGCGGCGGTTGTTCAGTTTACGATTGTCAATATCTTTTCTTTATATTGTATTGTATTGTATTGTATTAGGGATATTTCTATCAATTTTTATGTCGAGATTCATTTTGTTATGCACTGTATATACGTATTTCTAGCAGCTAATTGCAACGTGAATGATCATCTAGAGGACTTAAAACAATATGTTTTTCTAAAAATGAATTTGAGCACTTGCTAGATTAATGGAGGAGAAATTTCTCAAAAGAATGAAGGAATTAAAGGCACTTGTAATTATCTAATTAATGCAACTAGATTTCTCATCATATTCTAATTATCTTGAAATCAGTGCAATTATTAATTTGTAAATTAGATGAATTAGATCTTCACACTTCATTATTTACCATTTTATAAGAAAATCACCCCTTATTCTTTTTTAAGGAAATTATTTGATTTTCTGACAAATAGAGTAGCACACTCTTGTCTCATTTAGTTCTTTCCATTCATTCTTAAAGTCTCTTTTGTTAGTACGTAATTTCTGGATTTTAGAAGTACTTAAAAAATGCCACAACAATCCAATTCCAAATAAATAAATAAATAAATAGACCCTTATTGAGAGAGAGAGAGAGAGAGAGAATTCCTATGCTTTCATGGATTATAAAAAGTGTTTTCAATATTCCATATTGTCCTTTCTAGACCTCTAATTTTGATGTATAATTTCTTTATGTTGGAATATTGTCCATACGTCTTTAGAAGTTTAGACAAACCCTTCAACACAGTGCAATGTAAATATGGGAGACTATGAATAATGAAAGCCAGCCGGCAACATATAGGCTTTTCTATCTGTCTCTAAAGCATATGATAATGACGACTTCTTCATGGATATATTTTGGTTTGAAAAATGCTTTAGTAAGCGAAAGTGAATTTATATATTGACGTGATTTGATATAATATGTCAGATTATAAGATTATTTTTATTGTAAGATAGATATAATATATTAGATAAAATTACCTTAATTTATAAATTTATTTTTATAAAATATTTTTGTAGCGGTAACCCTTTTTGATTACTTCATGTTATCATATTCAAATTTTCTTTGGATTTTGCATAAATTACGGTTTAATTATCAAATTTACATTCTTTTGGGGGCCGAGATATCCATATAAGTAGGTTAATTATCAGCTTTTTTGGGTTTCGTCCTTCCAATATTATTGTTATGATCCTTATTTTATCAATCCTCATTAAAGACGTATATAAATTGGTTTCTAAATCATGTATGAGATACTTCAGATTTTTTAGGTAACTTTATGATTCAAATTCTTGAAATTGAAACATTTATTTGTAAATTAAATAACTTAGATTTTGCGACTTAATTATTTACCATATTTTAAGAAATTGGTGTAATTAGCCCGAAGTTTTTTCATTTTAAGAAAACTGCTGATTTTACATTGTTCTTCCATTAGGAAATGATTTAATTTTACGATAAAATACTAATAAAGAGATTATACAAATTACAAAAAATAGAGAAATAATATTTGTAATCTTGAGTATGCAAGCGCCGCACACTCTTACACCTTAAAACTGTATTTAACATTACTCCAAAAAAATACGTGCGTCTTTCAAGCTTTAAGTCATAGAATTATAAAAACTTTATGGGATTAAAAGCCTTGTTAATCTTAAAACTTATCTGTCAAAAAATTTTGAAATTTTATTTTCTTGGTCCAAAAACAATCACACTACATGATCTTACCCCCCATACATACAACCAGGCTGAAAACACAATAATAAGGCATTACCGGAAGAGAAATCATTGTTGCAAAGACATCGAACAATATTATTATGAATATAAAACATGAACAATACTCTTTAACTTTTAATTGGGAATATTTTCTTACATTTATTCTTGGAATAAAACAACAGAAAGACTCAAAAGATTTACTTCAAAGTGCATGATTAGTGCTTGTAATTGCACTACTTGGGTGGATAAAGTGGGCTGGACGCATCTTTAGAACTTCAATTTGGATTTCTCAGTCTCTTATGACAGGAGGAGGTGGACTAGAGTCAGAGGTCCTTGTGCTAGGCCCAGATGGAGGAAGGGGTGTATATTTGGGTAGCATCCCAAAATTCAGCCTGTCTAAGTTACTCCATTCTTGTGAGAGAAAGGTAGGAGGAGGTGGAGTAGAGTCGGAGGTCCTTCTGCTAGGCCCAGATGGAGGAATTGGCTGATACTTGGGCAGCATACCAAAATTCAGCTTTCCGGACACATCCCGTTTTACATTTGCATCATCCTCCAAAAATATTGCTAGCTTTCTCGCCTCGGAAGGAAGTGCTAGTACAAGCACAAAGGCCATCCAGAGCAACTGTTGTCTTGCTACAACCATCTTCTTCAATCTTCTTTCTCTGCCTTAATTCTATTTGCCTTGCCTTATATATATATATGCATATAACAGTCGGCAATCCCTCCATTAAGAGAAATCATTACCAAGGAATAAATAGGAGATCCTCAATCACAAAATTTAGCCTAATTCCCAAAAAAATGTCCTTAATGCTCTCATTTGTTATCAAAAGCTGTCCATATTTTCGATTTTCTTTTATTGTTCCACGTTATCAAATTTGTTGTCCAACTTATTTAACCACACAACATTCCTTGTTTATTTGGTTTTCTAGGCAATTGGGGTTAGGTGCTTCAAACTAGGAAAAATTTTAGTTTGCCCCTTGGATTTGACTGCTAGTGCATTTTTTTAAATAGGCAATAAAGTTATCACTAGTAAATTTATGTGTTTGTTTTTTTGAAAAAAAAAAAAAATTATTAAAAATAAAACATAGAATCAACTAGCGGTATGGCCCAGCGGTCACTTATGCAGCATAGTAGCATGACCTTAAACTAGAGACATCCCTTACCATCCTATTTTTGACATAGGCAGTGATGTCATCAGGCTAGAAGAAAAACTACAGAGAGCAAAAGAAAAGAAGTATGAGATCCAATTACGAGTCCATCACAAGGGGGTGGCTCATATTCGTTTGTGGGCTGAGCCCAATGCCCATGCTACTTTCGTAGTGGTGATTTTTTAATGAGTTATTTTATTATTAAATTGGTATGTAAAGTATATTATTTACGCAATTTAAATTATAAGATTTGATTTATAAAATTTAAAATTTATACTAGGTGGACTCTACACATAGAATTGAGAATGTTTGAAAAATGCTATTCCCACATAATTATTCTACCGAACGCCTCAATCGAGTGATGTGGCTACCGTGGAAGAAAAACTTTTTCTACCAAACATTCATCTCTCATTTCGATTGATTTCTATATTTGAAACCCTAAGTTGTCCCTCCCATCTCTCATATCCTGTGGTTGAAACCCTAATACCCCCTTCCATTTGAAACCCCAATACCCCTTTTCAATTTTTCTCCCTTTCTCCCTCGCCGAATTCTGGGTTTCTCTCTTCCCTCGATTTCTCTCTTCCATTTTTCTTCTCTCATTTTCTCTCTTCCCTCACCGAACACTCAATCTCTCCCCTTCTCTCTATTTTTTATTTTTGATTTTTGATTTTTTTTTCCAGTTTCCTTTCACTTTCTCTCCCTTTCTCCCTCACCAAACATTGGGTTTCCCTCATCCCTCGATTTCTCTCTTCCCTCTCTGAACACTCCTTCTCTCCCATTCTCTTTATTTTTTTTTTCAGTTTCTTTCTTCTCTCGTTTTGTCAATATTGTATGCTCTAGACTTGTTGAGGAACACTTGACAGCAAAAAAAGAAGGTGTGCAACAGAAAATCAAGGCGTGATACCACCAAGAATTCTGTGATTTTGGCTTGAGAAGAAAAGCCCTAGATTGCATCTCTCTATTCGAAGCCTATTGTGCTTCACAATGGTAAAAATTCATGACAATTTTCTTTTTTCAATTTCTATTTCTAATGTTTGGTTGATTTTTGGAATTGGTATGATTTGTGGTGGTTGATTTCTTGTAATTGGTTGTGTAAGGGGATTTTCCCCACTTTATAAAGCCCACAGGGCCTCGGCCTAGTATTTAGCCACAGGGTCCCAAGACCACCCAGAAAGTAAGGTACCTACAAGGGCAATGGATCAAGTGACTAGCAAGATATACCAGACTGACATCGCTCGGCCATGTTCTGGACCTGGGAACTTGTACAAACATAGCAGAAAATACGGAGAACCCTCGATCTGCTGATACGGGATCATCGACGACTCATAAAGAATAAAAGCAAGGTTAGAGAATCACGCCGCATTAGTGGTACCACTACCCGATCTACATGCCATATTAATGATGCTGTCGTAAAGCCACACTGCACCACAGAAGGAAGGTGGGCATACGTTCGCGAAGAGATGCTTATGAATGGTGGGCGGGGTAAGCGAGGTGTGCCCTACGATGGATGATTGCACCTTGCCACCACCTTCTGACTATACATTGGTCGAAAGCGAAGTCTGAGATGAGCAGAGACTCAGAAAGGCGAAACCAAACGAGCCATTGGAGCTTGTCCCACTCAACCCAAATCGACCAGAAGTCGTGGCGAGGATTGGAAGTGAAATGGTATCTGAAGCCCAGAGTGCCAAGCAACAACTCTTCCCCGAGCACTATGACATATTTGCTTGGAGCCACGAGGATCTGCTCGGAATAGCCTCCGAAATCATACAGAATAGCCTTAGTGTAGACCCAAAGGCCAAATGAGTGAGACAGAAGTGACGAAGCATCAGTAAAGAAAAGAACGTCGCCATAGCCAAGGAAGTAGACCCTGCCTGTTGACTGCTGGATTCATTTGGGAAGCCCATTACCCAGAATGATTGTCCAACATGATGCTTGTAAAGAAGCCAAACGGTAAATGGAGGATGTGCGTCGACTTCACCAACCTCAACAAAGCTTGCCCGAAAGACAGCTTCCTACTTCCCCACATCAACCTAACTGTTGACTCTAAGGCGGGTCACTGTATGCTCAGCCTCATGGATGCCTATTATGGGTTTAACCAAATTCGTATGAACCTCGAGGACGAAGAGAAGACTTCATTCATCACCGACCGATGCTTGTATTATTACATAGAGATGCCTTTTGGGCTTAAGAATGCGGGTACCACCTACCAGCGGTTGGTCAATCGCATGTTCAAAAATTAACTAGAAAGAAATATGGTGGTCTATGTGGACGACTTGTTGGTTAAGAGTGGGACCTTAGAATAACACTTGAACGACCTGAGGGAGACTTTCGCAATACTAAGGTAGTAACAAATGAAGCTGAACCTGACAAAATGTGCCTTTGGTGTCGGATTTGGGAAGTTCTTAAGATTCATGGTATTAGAACGCGGAATCAAAGCCAACCCCGAGAAAGTGGAGGCCATCCTCAACATGGCCCCACCCTGAAACATAAGCGGGGTGCAAAGGCTAGCTGGACAAGTGGTAGCTCTCAACAGGCTCATATTAAAATCTACCGACATATTAAAATCTACCGACAAGTGCCTGCCTTTCTTCAAGGTCCTGCAAAAGGCACAGGTATGGGATGACGAGTGCGACCTAGCGTTTAAAACTCTCAAGAAGTACCTCAAGAGCCCACCACTCCTCAGCCAACTCCGGTGTGGGGAGATAGTGACCTTGTACCTGGCAATCTCCCCCCAGGCCGCCTCCCCAGCGTTGGTGCATGAAAAAAATGGAGTCCAAAGGTCGGTCTACTACACCAGCCAATCATTCTGAGGGGCTGAAGCTAGATACCCTAGCATAGAATAACTGGCCTTTGCATTGGTAGTAACTACGTACGTACTTCCAAGCTCATCCAGTAAGGGTCCTCACAGAAACCCTTCTAAAAAAGGTAATACAACGACCGAACGGCTCAGGCTGGCTCACGAATTGGGCAGTGGAGCTAAGCAAATTTGACATCGACTACACACTACAAAATACCATCTAGGGACAAGTGCTAGTGGATTTCGTTGTTCAGTTTACTGATTTCTTAGTAGAAAATGATAATACACCTCTTGTGAAGCCCTAGGAGTGCATATAGTTACATCCGAGGGAGAGAAGTACAATTACACCATCAAATTGGCATTCAAAACAATGAACAAAGAGGCGGTGTATGAATCACTGCTATCAGGGCTAATGGTGGCCAGGTCTCTAAGTGCCATCGAAATTGAGGTACTGGCCGACTCTCAGGTAGTGGTTAATGAAGTACGAGGGAAGTTTGCTGTAAAAAGTGAAAAATTGAAAAAATACTTAGCACTAGTAGAAGCCGAGAGCCTCCATTTCAAATACTTCCAGATTCAACAAGTACTAAGGAAATAAAATAAAAAAGCGGACAAGCTGGTACGCGCGGTGTCTGGACAAGGGGACTCCCCCTTGCTTGAGCAAATGATGTGTCGAACTATGGAAGTGCCTATTGTGGGAATCGAGGTAATGGAAATACTGCGCAGAACCTCAAAGGCTTGGATTGGGCCGAGGACATACTCAAATACTTGGAAACCAATGAAGTCCCCGAAGATAGATGCGAGGCCAGGAATATCATAAACAAAGCATCGCGCTGCATCCTAATTGAGGGAATTATGTATAGGAGGGGCCACTTGGTGCCCCTTTTGAGGAGCATTTCCCCTGAAGTAGCATAGTATGTGTTGGCATAAAAACATGAACGAATTTGTGGTAGTCACTCAAGAGAAAAGGCGCTGGTCGGGAAAGTAGTAAGGGTGGAGTATTACTGGCCCCGAGGCCTACGAGATGCCAAGCAGTATGCAGGAAAATGTTGGTGCCTAGAATACACTAAGGTGCCCCATTGCCCATCAGAAGAGTTAATGTCGATCACGTCACCTTGGCCTTTCGCCCAGTGGGGGATTGATATGGTCAGACCACTTCCCCCTAGTAAGGGTGGAGGAAAGTTCATGGCAGTAGTTGTGGACTACTTCACCAAGTGGGTCGAGGCAGAGGCTTTAGCAACCATCATGGCAAACAACATCACGTGATTCCTATGGAAAATGGTGGTTTGTAGGTTTGGCATCCCGCGTACTATCATATCGAATAATGGGAGACAATTTAATTATGATCACTGCCCTAATTGGTTTTGGGAATTGGAGATCGAGTTTTGATACTCATTCCCAGGACACCCTAGTCTAACAGGCAAGTGGAGGTGACTAACAAAACACTAATGGGAATGCTCAAGAAGTAGCTTGGGGATAGAAAAAGGGGCATGGGCGGAAGAACTTCCCAACTGTCTTGTGGGCGTACCGGGTCACAGTGAAAACGCTGACTAGATAAACTCCTTTTACCCTTATCTACGGCCACTAGGCGATGCCGCCAGTAGAGATCGGAATCCCCACCTTTAGAGTTCATCACTTTGAGCAGAAGTCCAATGATTGGCGGCTGGAGGAACAACTTGATTTGTTGGAAGAAGTCAGACTGGAGTTGAGGTAAGAACTGCAGTCAATAAAAGAAGGGCTGAGTGATGCTTCAACAAGCGAGTGTGCCAAAAAATGTTCAAGGTTAGAGATCTTGTACTCAAAGAGACAAGAACAACAACGCGGGAAGAGGGAAAGCTAGGCCCCTGATGGGAAGGCCCCTACGTGGTCACTGCCATAAACCGCCCAGGTTCCTATCGTTTTTGAGACTCCCAAGGGAATGAGCTGCCACACCCTTGAAACACTGAACATCTACAAAAATTTTATTGCTAAGCTAATTCAACTGTTGTAAATTCATATTTCCATGCATGTGCTACTGGCCTTAATAAAAGAAGTGTTGTATTTCAATAGCAAATTTTAGGGACATAACGTAATCTCCACCAACAAACTCTCCATCAACAAAATCAACGTAGTCTCCCCCAGCGAAGCTAACAAAATCTCCATCAGCAACTTATCTCCTTGCGAGGAGAAATGGGTGAGTATAATGTCTAAGGCTTCTCTACCCCTCCCACGAAGGAGTACGGGTCGGCCCTCAGCCTCTCGAAGACAAAAGACTTACCTTCCTCGAAGTGTAAACAGGCTGGAGTGAGTCCAGTAACAGACTGCCCAAACGACTTACCTCCCCACGAGATACCAGAGGGAAATGTAGGCCTATAAATTACCTTATCCCTCCCCCACGGTTGCCAGAATAACTTACCCCAGCCTCCACTGCTATGAAGTGTGGGATTAGCACTAACTTAACCCAAACTTACCATTCCTTGCGATATCAAAGGGCGGCAGCGGATCTAGTCCCAAACTGCCTGAACAACCTACCTCCCCACAAAGGATGATAGGTGACTCAACCTCCTCTTCCAGGAGAGCAGATCTTGCCCCCCTAGCTGCCCGAATGACTTACCCTGACTCCATAATGGTGAAGGAGTAGACCAGCCACATCGCTGTCCGAATTACCTCTCCCATGGGGCACCAGAGGGAAAGGTAGGTCTAAAGTTTGTCTTATCCTTCTTGTGCCGGAGTGCGGGTCGGCCCTCAGCCACCAGAAAGAAAAAGACCTACCTTCCTCGTAAGCATTAACAGGCGGGAGCGAGTCCACTAACAGACTGTCCGAAAGACTTACCTCCACATGTCAACATGCGGAGAGCAGGACAGCCCCACGACTACCCGAACAACTTACCCCAGCCTCCATTGTGACGAAGTGTAGGATCAACACTAGCCTGACCAAAACTTACCCTTTCCTGCAGTGTTAATGGGTGAGAGTGGATCCAATAGCAGACTGCCCAAGCAACCTACCTCCAGCGAGAAACAAAGGGGTGGGCTGAGCCTAAGACCGCCTTCCTCCCATGACGGCTGAGTGGGTCCAACCCCGAGGCTGCTCGAGTACTTACCTCGACCCCCTCCGCTGTGAAGGCATGGACAAACCACATCGTTATCCAAATTACCTCCCTGGGGGACAAAGAGGTAGTTTGATGTGAGGCATTCCGACCTCTCCCCGATGGAGTGCGGGCTGAGTCTATTGACCGCTGTAATGCCGCATCAAAGAACACGAACATTGGCAACACAGACATCGGCATCACGGACATCAGTGACATGGTAGAAAACTACATAGGCCAGGAGGCTCAGGTCCGAGTGGCTTACCTCCCCGCGGACCAAGGAGATGAGCCAAGCCAAAGGCCGCCTTGTCTCCCCGTAGTGAAGAACAAGATCAGCCCCTATGGCTACCCAAAGAATAGATTTCCGCCATCATCGCGGTAAAAAGCAGCTCAACCTGTTCATATCGAACATTCACGACCAAGGCACTACTCGGGAGGGGCACAAAGGCAGGTTAGCAAATGCTACTTGGTCTCTCCCCCGAGGAGGCAGCTGGAATTCCACCACTACATGTCAAAGTAAAGTGCTGCAATGCATAATGGGAGAAAGAAAAGACTAGGTGGGTTAAAGCACGTTCGAAAGACGCATGGTGAAAAGAGAAAGTCGGAGTAATAAAAAGGTGAAGAGACATCGGCCGTGACAAACAAAGTCACAGGAAACCTTGAGAGAGCAACTACTTAATAAAGGCAAGCAAAAATAGTATGGGCAGGAAGGACGTCAAGCTACAAGGTCGTTAGGAATAAGCTAGGCGTAGGCATAGGTAGGGTGGAATTCTTGCAAGTTCTTGCAGAAAAACCCCCGACCAGCCAAAAAAAAAGAGAGAAAAGAAGAAGAAGAAGAAGAAGAAGAAGAAGAAGAAGAAGAAGAAGACAAAAGAAGACGATGAAGGAAAATGTGCAAAGAAAAATAGCTGGGCACAGCAGAATATGAGGTGATATCATTAAGTCGTAAAGCCCCAGAGTTACAAATAACAAGTTACAACATAGAGCCGCAGTGTTACAAAGAACAAGTTACAACATAAAAGCCATAAAGCATCAAAGAGGAAGATGCAACGTAAGGCGGCTCATCACAACAACGTACAACCAAAGTGGTAGGATGCAGTGAACAGAAGCCCGATCAGATCATATTCTAGTAGAAGTGGTAGACAGAGATCTCCATCACTACGACGTGTCGATAACGACCAAGGTTACCTCTAAAAAAAATCAACAGTGATGTAATGAGGCAACTAATAGAGTCATATAGGGACAACGACCACCAAAACGCCACCAGAAACCCCCTACCAGCCGATGAGAGGTATGAAAAATTGTTGGAGGAGGTGAAGGCTGCAAATAGGAACAACCTCAATATGCAAAAGGGCGAGAACGAGAAGCTAAAGAGGAGAGCTTAATAAGAGAAGGGCGAGAACGAGAAGTTGAAGGGTAGCCTGAGGCCACAGGGGGACATGGCAGGTACACCGCAACTTTGGTGCTGTAACCTTCAGAGTCTACTGCCCCTTTGGTAAGATGGGGCACCATGAACTCCACCTTCAAAGGAACCCTGTAGGTCTCCCTCAACGACTCCAGTTTGGCAGGAGTCACCACTAATCGTCAAGAAAAATCAGCAAACTCCTTCAGAATAGTGCCGCCTTGGCCACCAATGACACGGGTACCGTTAGAGGGCCCAACCGATCTAGAAGGATGCAAGGATTTCTTCGGGGCCATTAGTAACCAAAGGGAAATTAGGAAAGAAACTAGAAGAGAAGGATGCAAAGAAAGGAGTCAAAAAAGGGTAAAGGAAAGCAGAGAACAAAGTAAAAGAGAGAATAAGTGGAATGGACTACCATAGAGGAGGAATGGGCTTTATGTAGGCGAGATCAACGGTTGACCTCCCAAGGCAATAGAACTCCACGTGTCCCACAAAATACCAGAATCCCTTGATTGCCGTTATTTCAACAAAGCGTATTTGCTGATACGACGAGAGAAATAAATAGCCGCCTGACACAAGGTCATGATGAGGGGACCAAAGGGACGCCATTCAATACATAATAGAAATGTCACAATGCAGCCATAAAAGCTGGAGACCAACCGTTGCATGGCTTAGAATAAAGGAGTCTGAGTAGTCTTGCAGTATAGGGACTAAGAGAGTAAAGAAAAAATTTCTCTCGGACCGAAATTGGCAGGGTAACTATAAGGAGATTTTCCCCACTTCACAAAGCCCACTGGGCCTTGGCCTAGTATCCGGCCACAGGGTCCCAAGGTCGCCCACAAAGTAAGGTGCCTAATAGGAAAATGGATTAAGTGACTAACAGGACAGACCAGCCTGACATCGCTTGGCCATGTTCTAGACCTGGAAACTTGTACAAACATAGCGGAAAATACGGAGAACCCTCAATCGCTTACACGGGAGCATCGACTGCTCATAAAGGATAAAAGCAAAATCAGAGAACCACCTCGCATTAAAGGACTATGACAAAAGACATAGTACAAAGGACACAGACTCCATGGGGGCAGACACGATCTGTCCTCCCCCTAAGACTTATGGTATAAATAGCAAGTTCTAGATACGAGAAAACTCTCTGATCTTTAAACTCTCACACTTATTTACAAACTTTCAAGAGAATTTACTAACTTTGGTATTGGAGGCTCCTCGACGCCAAGGCCGCCTTCTTTACTATCTTTTGCAGACCCAAGTTCAGAAGACCTGAGTTGTCAGAACCTGGCCCAAAGGCATGCGAAATATGACGTTAACAAGTTGATTTCTATTTCTAGTGATTGGTTGATTTTGGTCCATATGCTCTGGTTCTATGTTAAGTGATATTGGGACAAACTCTGATTTATTTTGAATGAAAAAACCTTTGCAACATGTGAAAAGAGAGACAAAATATTTATGATATTTGGTTTGCTATTTGTATCCTTTGTGGTTTGCTATTGAGATGAATAGCAAAAAACAAATAAAGGGAGCCCTTTACAATCCTAATCATATATTAAGGAAACAAGACCAGACCCTAGAAACATATGCAAGTTGCCAATGTATTTATAAAGCATATTCTCGTGTATACAACATTAAAGGCACTTATTAGGCAAAACTGAGCAAAGCAAGGGCCCTTAAATTCAGCTACATATTTTTATAAGACAAATATATGAGCCAAATTTACATTTAACTCATAAATCAAACGTCTTTTGGGATAAACTCATTTAGCTTCATTAGCCTTCACATTGTACCTGTAGCTCCGAAACTGTTTCTCCTGTCTTTACCTCAACTCATGCTGTTATTTACTTCTTTATAGGTCCTTCATTAAATATAATCCCATAATTATCCACATAATGGCCATATCATTTCTTAGTCCCCAAACTTTTGATATAACAAAGCATACTTTATAGCTCTCTCATAAACTTTCATTCATCTTCATTAAATTTATGTGATCATGCAACACTCTCCAACGGCATTGCGTGTTAGTAAGAACTGTTAGTATCGCCTTGAATGACTTTATGTTTGTGCTTATATATTAGAGCGTATATTGAATGTTGTCCTCTTTCCTCATTCTTGTACCTATTTACATATTATATAATAGTGCTTATATTGGAAATAGCTGCTCCAATTGCTATAATCTGTGTTTGCATAATCTAGTCCTCATTTCTCACTCTCTAGCTGGACAGTTTTATTACGATTACTATATGCTCATGGATGGAGGCTGGACAATTTTATACGTAGCTGTCCAGTTCATATTCAAGTTGTCTTACTCCTTAAAAATTATAATTTCTTAAAGGATGGACACACATTTGATGAGGACTCCTTCACAACTCTCTTACAAAGTGGAGGAGAAAGTTGTAATATAGCACCTCAACGCACACGCAACGTTTTAATGTTGTGGTCCAAGCAACCCCTTGACGGTGAAAAGAGGCCACCGTATAAAAAAAAAAAAGTTTAAAGACGTGCATCTTTCACTGATGTCATATGGGATACTGATAAAAAATCTATTCAAATGTGGGATGGAATTTTAGATTTTTATCACGAGTATAAAAAACCAAATCATGTGAACCGTTCTGTAGGGTCATTGATCAATTGCTGGTCCATGATCCAGAAATACATAAATAAGTTTTGTGCATTTTTAGCATAGGTAGAATCATTGCATCCGAGTGGTGCGACAATACAAGACAAGGTATGTATAATTTTTCTTTAATTATTCAATTATGTAGCTCAGATTTATGAACTAACAATATTCCTTCACTTTTTTAGATTGAAAAGGAAAAACTTATTTACAAAGAGATGGAGAAAGCGAACTTCACAATAGAGCATTGTTGGTATTTTTTGAGATATTAACTCAAATGGTAGCAACACATGATGACATTGAATATGAGGAGAAGGCCACACGATAAACATCCAGGCAATGAGCAGTGAAGTCAAGTTGCCGACTACGTTGTGGAGGAGAACATGGAGGTTCTTAGTGAAAGGCCTCAAGGCAAAAAAGCTGAGGAAGAGAACATGAGGAAGCAGAAGTCCTGGGAATCTAATGATGTTGAGTTTAACATGGCTTTAGCTAGAATGAGGGATGATAGACGGGTGTGCATGGTAGAGAAGAGAGCAATGGTGATGAAGGCAGATCGCGATAGAGGTGCATAATCGGAACTTGAAAAAGTTCAAGGCGAAGATGATAAGATTGGATCTTGCTGGCATGAATACCATGCATCAAGACTACTTCCTTAATATTCAGAAGAAAATTTATGAGGTATTGACGAATAATTCTGAAGGTACATTTGAGAAATCTCCATCTACACTTCATGGAGGTGTGTAATTGTTGGGCAGATTTGAAGTTAATTTGATTTTAGTGGCTGCCAGCCACATGTTAATGTGGTTAACATCTGGCTAGGCAGCAACTAGGAGATCTGATTTTTTTTTTTTTTTAATTGGATGATATTCTTTCGGAATTGTGATCTGATTTCAAAAACAGCATGCTAGAAATGGACGGATATTTTAGTGTGGGCTGGTTGTAAACTTTTAGAATTGTGGGTTACATTGCTAGTAGAATCATTGCAAGCTGTTTGTTAAGTTTGGAAATTCTTTTGTGGACTGGTGGGTTGGATTTAATTTCCTAGATGTTTTGTATTTGGATTGCTGTTGGGTGTCTGGTTTGGATTTATTTTCCCAACTAGAGCTTGTGTTTGATTTTGTGTATGGTCAGATTTTTCCAGATTTTGTGCTGGTTTTGTGCATGACTATACTTGTGTTGATTTTTCGTCGTGGCTATATTAAGTTCTGATTTGTGTAGTTGGCTATATTAAGTTCTGTTTTTGTGCATGGCTCCTGGTTTTGTTTTGCTGGATGTTGAATGCCCAGTGTTTTTGTGCATGGCTCCTGTTCTCATCAACACAATGTTAGTTTGTTGTGTCTTTTAAGGTTCCTGCACATGTTTGGGATCCTTGTTTTCTACCTTTCATTAGCATATGGTTGCTTTGGGCAGGTTCTAAGCACGGGAAAAATAATAGTTGAGAAATAATAATTAAAATAAAAATTAAATTGTTAATTAACATAAAGTTAGTGTAGTTGTAAAATATAAAAAAAAATTAAAAATATTATTATTAAAAAATAATATTATATTAATAACTTGATTAATCCAACGTGAATTAGTTTAGATTTCATGTAAAAAAAATATACTTTTAACTAAATTTTAGAGATGACTTTAGCTTGATCAATATCAATGCTCTAAAAGACAACCCCCATTTTTATACAAGCAGAAAGTAAAATATCTTACAGGCACTTAGCATAACTGGAAAAGATGAGGACCCAGAAGCCACTTCTTAATTTGCTTTAATTTCTTTTACTTTCTTGCAAGTGGCACAGATTCTATTTCTGCTACCCATGCTAGTCCCGTCATTTACACTAAAATCAAACATTTGATGCTCCCACAACCCATGGCATAATTTCCGAATCTTCTCATTTTTAACGTACCATTTCTACAAATTTACTTTTTGATTTCTACATGACTAGACCCATTTGCAGGAGCTGATGAAACTGTAGCTGGCCAAAACTGTGCATGTTTCACCTTTGCGACGCTTGCCAGGACGCCCAACGGGGTCACATCTCCCATGATTGTCACCTTTTTTGCTTTGAAGTCTATGTTGAAGGACGTCACTCCTGCTCACATATATAATAAATGTTAACAGTCTTCAATATTTATTACTGTAAAGTTCCTATATTGTATTTATCTTGCTATAAATTATAGTAAATTGCAGCGAATTCTCCCCCACTCGAGAGCTGGAAATGTGACAGTGAAAGGACAACAGTGTAGTAATAATTGTTAAATTCATGCCTTTATTTAAAAAAAAAATTTTAATTATAAAAAAATTAAATAAAAATAAATTTACAAACTGACGTGATTTGATACAGAATGTCAGATTAAAAAATTATTTTTAATATAAAATAGATATAATAAATTACGTAAATCACTTCAATTTATAAATTTATTTTTATGTAATTTTTTTTAAATAAACAAAGTAACGGGCACAAAATCATACACATACCTTCCATTCTCGATAGATGTTTCCTCAATTTTCCTTCACATCCTTTGCAGTGCAGTGACACCCTCAGGACCACAACCTGCGAGCGATGTCATTAATGTCACCAACAACACTAAAAGCTATATTATCATCCTAATCATCGTAATCATCACCTCCTATACATAAAACATAACAGGTTCCACATAAAACTGGCTGTATTTTCCAGTACCATGTCAACTTGGTTTCAAGAATTTGACAAATAGTCCAGTACTTGAGCATTTTCATCATCTGAAGTACTTTAAGAACTAAAAACATGTATCAAATAAAAACCTACATCGTTGGTTGTGTTGATTCTGGTTTACCTTGGAATGCATTAAAGAAACAACCCCACAAGCAAAAGTTCTTAGTTTTTCTTCTTTTACCTTTATCTTTTTTCCTTATTAATCTGGTTTCTTGTGAAGTACATCTAAGGAAAACAAAAGCTTCAAGAAAATTGCTGACCATACTAAAAGGCTAGCCTTTCCAACTGAAAGAGAGACTGCAAACGAACCTGGTCAGAGGAAGGAGATTTTGAGGAAGACGACGAAGAGGGTTTTGAATCAGCAGATTCATCTTCTTTTGTAGATTGAGTGATCTTCTTGTTATTTTTTTCATCATCAACCGGAGCCAAAGCCAAAACCGGGTCGTAATCCGGCAACCCATCGAAGTAAGCAGTGTCGCTCAATAAATATCTAGACGAAGCAGGAGTAGTGATTAAATCGTCCTGTTTAGCCCAAATCTTCCTTATAATATCAGTTGCCTGAGAAGAATTCTTGTTGATGATTTGATCCTCAGCTGGCGTAGCCACACTCTTCTTCTTTTGATCAGTACAAATTGTCTTACTAGTAGAGCTTTTCTTGTGGTGGCTGCTGGGCTTTGAAGAAGAAGAGCTTTTCTTGGACTTCTGGTAAGGTTTGGGATTGATGGGAGGGTGAGAAGAGCAAGGAGCAGTGGAGAGAGGTTTGGGGCTTGATCTTCTTGAATCTCTAATGATTGGGTTGTGGCGGTCGATGGCTCGGCCGCCGAGTTGAATGGTGGAGGAAGAGGAGCTGCAGGAGGCTTGTTCCATGCTCAGACATATGGCCGTTGAGGCTTGGGATGCGCAGAAGATGTCTATGCCTTTCATCTTTATCTTTGGATAACGATAATCGTGTTGAGGTAGCAGAACTAGTGGTTTACAGAACCAGCATATATGATTTGAGAAAGAGAAACTCTATTCATCCAAAAACAAGTTGGCTCTGCTTTTAAGCTTGAACTCTAGAGAGGGGAGAGAGACCGACAGACAGCTCTTAAAAAGTTGATAAGATATATGAACATTTTATAATTTCCGAAAAAATTTATATTAGTAAGTCATTATTCATATAGTTGACCTGACAAGATTTAAGTAAATAATTACTTTTTAAATTTGACATATGACGTCAAATTATATCGGTTTACAAGCTTTCTCTTTATAATTGACTTCATACATCTAAAACTTCTTCTACAGATAGGATCATAGTCAAGTTTTTGTAATGCTTTAATGGAATGTTTAAATTATATGGTACTCTATAAGAATTAGTCAATGATATAATTATAGTTTTTTTAAAATCTTATAGAGAGTAAAAATTTCTCATTCCCAATAATGTAAGATCTCATTATATACTACTTATCTTTATCCTTATCATATGAAATATATATCATGTGGTTTGAACTTCCCATTGTAACATTACAAATGATATCAGAGCATATCCCAATAAAAAATATGGGATTTGAGTCGTGCTACCTATGAAAAGGACTGGTTCGATGAGGATGTCGAAAATTTAAGGAGAGTAGATTGTGATACCTTACATGATAAGGATAAGAATAAGTGGTGTATGAGATCTCACATTGTTTAAGAATGAGAAATTTTTACTCTTTATGAAGTTTCAATAAAGTTCTAATTGTATCATAATTGACTAATTCTTTTGAAATATAAGTCATGTGATTTGAACTTTTTATTGGGACATTACATATATATATATATATATATATATATATATATATATTGCCTTAAGGCATAAATGCAGTATAATGCTTGGATTCTTTAGTCAGATGCTGGTGTTGGCATGTTTAATTAATAGAAAAGTGTGTTCCATATTCTTAAGACATGTACTGATGAATCTCTTTTCAAGCGTGCAATATTCACTCTGAGGTTTGGTTACAGCGAGGCTCAGGTAGAGCAGATGTGCAAAACGAAGGCAAATTAATGCATATTTTGATCTATATATTTATGGGACAGCAGCCTTGGTTTGAATGTGCTTGGGCTTCCCGTGACATCTCCATGTGGTGATTTTGCCTGCTTACAAAATTTATAATAATAAAGTTCAAAGCCTTTAACCTTTTTTTTGTTTTTTTTTTTTTAATTTGTTGAATTTTTCTGGTTTTAAAACATGAAAAATATTTATATACAATTGAATACTGTCAGTTACCGTACGTATGCTCTGTTGACCAATTGGGCATGCCCTACAAATTAATATTTAATTCTTAAAAACTCACCGGAAACTGTACAAAATTTATTGCTTGGACAAAGACCGAAGTGTCAGATGAGACATAGCAACGGCTATTCCAACCTGAAAATTTACTATTTATCCATTATTATTTATTTTCAATCTTATATTTATAATTTTTTTTTTATAAAATATGAGAGTATTTTTTATAAAATATATAAATATTTTTTATAAAATATGAAATATAAAATGATAAATAATGATTGATGAAAATAATTTTTTTTCAATCAGAAAATAACCTTTTCTTTTGTTATTGTGGTATGCTTATTAAGACTCGATTTAGATACACAAATCTATTTCATCTAATTGCATCATTATAAATTTTTTAAATTTTCATATAAAATATAATAAATAATTCAAAATTTTTAAATTCTAAAATAATAATAATATAAAAAATTATATTATAATAATATTTTATTTAATTTTTAATAAAATATCTTATCTGAACTGTGTAATTAAACGAGAACTAAATTCTGAGCAATAATGTTGTGTTTTTTGCTCAAACAATTTAGGTTCTATCTTTTATTGGATGATAAAATAAATCAAAATCATGAGAGACCAAAAAGCACGTATATATATAAATATATATTTATATATATGTACGTATGTATATATACTTTTCTTCCTTTTATTTTTCCTACACATGCGATCATTAATATGGCTTATCAAAGGTACTTACGTTGGTTTGAATGATTTCGAGTTTTTCTTTTGAAGTTATTTGCTTTTGGGTCGGCTTATGACTTTAATTGGATTATGAATCGGCATATGCATTGGATTATGCATCTGTATATGCATTGAATTATACATTGGATTATGTATCTATATATTTGCATGATATGATATTAAATTGGACTGTATTGAATTATGCATATCTAAAAATTTGCATAGCTATAAACAGTGTTTCTATAAATTTGAAAATGTACTGTTCACCCTATAAATCTTATTTTACTACTTTTTCTCTCTCCTCCCCTCTTTTTCTCTCTCTACACCAACTGAAACAAACCCTCTCTTGAAACATTTCTTTTTCCTCTCTCTCTCTCTCTCGCTCGACACCAGCGGAAATAAAGTCGAAAGAAAAATGACTCAAAGATACGTAATCTAATGTGAGAGTTTTTTTTTTTTTTTTTCATGCAAAATCAATCTAAAAAAAATGTGATTTTACATATGCATATAGAGAAACTAATGCTAGTGCTCTTATAAGTTAGGTTCTATAGTACTAGATCAAGAATGTTTGCACCTTGGTTTGGGATTTTCTAAGAAAAATGATAACTCTTGAAGTGCTTGAGATTATTATCACGGTAATAATTGAGCACTTTTAAATAAAAATGGGATATCATCCTCTCTTTTAGAGAGAACAATGATGGTGCAGCATAATTTGGATTCTAATGGAACAAATGCTGCCACCGCCAATTGATAAATCAACTGGAATATATCTTTCATGATGAGGATAGACGAGACGCAAAGCCACTTTCTTTCTTTCTCTACCCATCCATTCAACTTTATAGAATCAGATGCTTCTATTGCTTTCTTGCTTCTCTTCTTTTCACTTTCTTCCTTTGCATTTAATCACACAGCCCCGGCCCTCTCCCACCAATTAAAGAATGCCAACCTCGAACGAGTCCATATTTTCCCTATTCATTCCTTGACACTCGCACAACCCATCTTACTTGTCAATATATACATTAAAAAGAGTGGAGCTTTTGATAGTGGAAGAATAATATTGGGGTCCCTGAGGTGTAGATGTTCATCCACAAATTTGCTTCCTTTTCCCTTTTCCATATTCTTCTTCTACTCATCTCTTTCTTTGTTTCTTTTGTTAGTCATTGTCCCAATTGTGTTTATTGGTTTCTAATCGATCTCCCAAAATATCTCTTTATAAACTGATCTTTGGTAAGCATGCAGCTTGTCATTTTAGGGTCCGATGTATTTAGCTCTTATAGATCAATTTCTACAGATGAACACGTGACCTTCAGTGATTGGAAATCTTAGATATATGAGTTATAGAAAAAAAGTTGCCAAGATAGATGGACATAGATTTTTACTCTTTCAAATAAGTGTCCCAAAATTTGATTGTTGGTTGAAATTCCAAAAATTTATGTCCGAATTTTAAGATATAAAATTCCTATAATATTTATTGGAGTTCTGTTACGTACAGTCACTTTTGTATACTTCTTGCGCACTCAACTGATGTGATTGTTCAAAATAATTATTTTATATTAAAAAAAAGTGACGCAGCTAATTACATTATTACCAGAATTCGTGAGGAGTATGCAAAAGTAACTGCACATAAAGTTTTTCTATTTTATTATTGTGTTTATATAAGACTTTCGAACAACATTAAATAGTCAATACAATTTGTAGAGATCTTACCCTATATCTCTCTCTCGGCCTTATAATCCGGACAAAAATATTAGGAGATTATAATGTAAGAAGGTCTCCCAAGAGAAAGTATCTTGCTCCATGTATACTAAAAAAAAAAGTTTGAAAAGCAAATAAAGAAACAAACGATACTATTTCTTTGATTTGGGTAGGGAAAAGGTTTGGAGAATCAAGGTTCCGTATTCCAAGCAAGGTGCAAGAGACGACCCTTAAAATAAATAAATAAATAAAGGTGCAAGAGAGTGATGATCTAGCATGTACATGAATAGAACGTCAACCCTAAAGGTAATGAGAAAAGCTATTTTGTCTCGAACCGTTCAAATGTATCATTTGATAATTTTTTTTTTATTTAATGTTTAAGGAAGTGATTTTAAGTGTATAGATGTATTTTTTAAAAAAATTTTTAAAAATATTAAAAAATTGTGAATAAGAAAATTAAAAAAAAAAAATTATAAAAACAATTAACGGTAACTCTGGCGGCACCGCGGAGTAGCACCGCTCAAAGGTAATACTTTCGTATTGCCTTAATGCTTACGTATCTTGGAATGCAGACTTGACATTCTCAGTCTGGATGGTAACAAGAGGACAAGGGAAGAGGTCTCTATCTAAAGCCCATCTAACACCACTTCGGCATAAAATGAATCCATTAAAATGATCATGTGCTTGCTCCTTGCAATCGACATTCTTTCTTTAGCTTTCTTTCTCTCTATAGCTTTTACATCATTTCTACAAAAGAAAAGTGATATTCCTCATTATTTTATCTATTATCTTTTCATCATCATCTAATCATTTAATTCGATATAAAAAAGAGATAAAAAGATGACGGATGATTTTTTTTTTTTAAAAAAAAAAAAAACAAAGCATCATTCTTTAACGTATTGTAGAGGCTCATGTCTACCCTCAACAAACCCAAGAGCATCTCAGCAAAAAGGTGTCAGAGATTTGTGAGATCTGTTTTGTAATGAGTTGAATAAAATATTGTTAAAATATATTTTTTTAATATTATTTTTATTTTGAGATTTGAAAAAATTAAATTTTTTATTTTATTTTATATGAAAATTTAAAAAAATTATAATGATTAGATAAGATGAGATGAAATGAATTGTAAAGACAAATAAAGTAGCCAAAATAATCAACTCTTATTTGTAGGATTTTTGTTGAAGTAGGGCCCTGGCGCATTTACTTGCTATCTGTTCGGCCTTACAGCCTTTTGCTCGAGGAGTTGGCCGTGCATTTCGGCCTTTGTTATACTTGTTATTTTAGGTACTGGCCTTTGGCCCGTTTGTTAGTAAAGGAGTATATGCAGTAGGATGATGGAATTGTATGGGCATCAAGAACCTTAATATCATATTTTTCTATCATGCTCTATCTCTCTCTTCTTTGAAGACTAGTTCGACCTCGAATATGACTATTTTTTTTTTAAATTTTTTTTCTCTCGTATTTTCTAATCATCCAAACACCAACTATAGGTGTATTACAAAAGGTTGTGCTCAACTGGCTACCACTGTAATTCTATGTTAGTGACTGCCATTTTGTACACTGGCATAGCCATAAACCCCTCGAAGGCTTTATTCACTACTCAAAGGTTGAGCTTCACAAGCCTTCGACTGCCCCCAAATTTTCAGGACTCAGAATTGCAAGTAGCAACCAGCGCTATTAATTGTAAAGGAGTACGACTCATCACGTCATCAAGTCCTTAATTTACCATAACAAAAAATTTCCTACAGAAACTCAATTTCTCATTATGCCAAATACAACCAACACAAAATTACGGTCTTTCATTATGAAAAGTTTAGTGCCAGAAAAGGGGGTATAAAAATGGAGTTAAAACTTACAAGAATATGTTGTTTCTTTTGCTAACCATGCAACAGATGTAGAAGAACTAGTGTAACTTCCTACAATAGTTGTATTTCGCTAGAATTGCCGCCAGGTAACTAAAAATTATGGATGAGAATAACGAAACGAATGAACAAGTTACAGACTTACACTTGCACACTATACATTATAGTTTTTGCTATTTGATTTTTTGTAGTTTTGCTATTTGATTTTTTGTTGTTTTGCTGTCTTCTCTAGTTAAGCCCTTTTCCTTCGTCTTCATTCAAAATGCGGTTCTGGAAATTACTCACCATAAGAGGCAGTCCCTCTCGAAGTGAGATTTTTGGCTCCCAGTTCAGTAGTTCCTTTGCTTTGCTAATATCCGGTTTCCTCTTATGCGGATCATCAGCAGTATTTGGTCTGAATTCTATTGTGGCACTTGAATCTATTGTTTCTTTGACAACCTGTATAGTTAGAGAAGATAGTCAGATTGAATGAAAGGAAACTAAGAATCTCTCTCTCCCTCGTGTACAAACACACATTCAGAGAAAAACGACATGCATCTGTTGGAACCCCGAAGGACAAGAAAAAGAATAATTCATAAAAACCATATCTAAGCATTTTCTGAGATCTAAGCAGGCTTTATTCAGAAATAATAGGAAGTTTTGAAGGAAGACGAACCTCAGCTAGCTCCAGCATGGTGAACTCTCCTGGATTACCCAGGTTGAAAGGCCCCACATGTTCACTTTCCATTAATGCTACCAGTCCATTGACCTATCATCAAAAATGTTTTTTAAGTTTTTAGCATCCTGACCAAGCTTTTTTCTTAACCACTTTCCACACACTATATATAGCTTCTAGAAATTATAGTGATAAGATCCATGAATAGTGACTAGAGTTCTGCTCTAGACTTGAAAGATTCTAGAAATTGGCATTAAAGAGGAGCTTTTCACAGGGCAGCAAAGCTTGAACTCTTTTGAGACTTCAATTTGATGCAAATATAAAGATTAAAATTATTTCTCAAGAAAACTTTGAAACCATTTTTGAATTTAGCTTGTGATCAATAAAACTTTTTTGCCAGCATAGGATATAGGCTGCATCCATGGGCTTGATACAACAGTTTCAAGTCCGCAAGAGAATATAGGAAACATAATATACATATGAGATAGAAAACATAAAGCTCCCTACCAGATCAGAGACATATTGGAAGCTTCGGGTTTGCTTTCCATCCCCATATACAGTTAATGGCTGTTTGCGTATTGCCTACAGAAGATAACCATTATAGTTAGAAAACTATTCAACAATAATCTTCTTCAGGACTTTCCCATTTCTAGTATTTTTTTAATGAACATGTAAAAATACCAAAAGATATGAGTTGAGTTTACAACCTGAGCAACGAAGTTGCTAACAACACGTCCATCATCTAAACACATACGAGGGCCATATGTGTTAAAAATGCGAGCAATACGAACCTGTAAAGGTTAAGCCTACCATCAGTACCAGCAGGTCAATTGTCTATTATAAGTGTAGTGAAATGGCAGGAGTGACAACATATATAGAGTTGAACTAGAATTTTTTATTTTTTTATTAGTGAAATAGATATTAGAAGGAAATCATATCTCACTTTTAATTACATTATTTTATAACTTGGCTCAGTATGAAGGACCTGCAAAGCGTGCAGATACTAGAGCAGATCTAAGTTCGTGTCTTGACACATAGTTGCAAGTCAACCATAAAATAAATGATGCAGCCAAAATCAGAAAAACAGTGAACTTCATAAGGCTTAGAGAGGCCAATCCAAATTCCTTTTCATCTCAACCCACAGTAGTTGAGGTCAATCTCTGACGTCCCACTTACTAAGCATTGGGTGGAGATCAATGATAGAGGTGAGTTAATATGATTAAGGTGCATTGCATATCAAGCACCACATTGGTTCCTTCTAGGTTCAACTGTGCTATATAATTATTATAAAAGAGTTTGGATTCAATATTGACTAGTTCTTTTGGAGTATAAATCTATATATGACTTGGGCTTTTCCTTGGATCATTACAAATGGTATCACAGCCAATCTAGTAACACCATGTGGCATTGGTCACTCAGTTCCATGTGGACTCTTGAAGATGACGTCAAAGATTTGAGTGGGAAAGATTGTAATTCCTTACAAATTCCCACATAGGGTGGGAGATCTATGATAGACGTGAATGAATATGATAAAGGTGTACTGCGTATGAAGCAGCAATGGTTCTTTACAAGGTGGAACTGAGCTTTATAACTATTTCATGAGCTCCATTTGCAACATCGACTAGTCCTTTTGGAGTACAAGATCAGAGGTGGTTTGTGCTATTCTTTGGGTCATTACAAAGCTTATAAATCATAGATATTGATACAAACACTAGAATAGGATAACAATATGCTGCAAAATAGAAATATCAAGATACCTCTTCTTGTGGGACAGAGAGCAGGGGAAAATCATATCTGCCCAAGAGTGTGTGCGTGCACGCTGGTGTGAGTGTGCTTTTTGTTGTAGATTTTATAACTGACGCCAAAAGTTTCAAAACACATGCATCTAGAAAAAGTCTTAAAAATTAAAACCAGGCACTGGCCAATCGGTTTCTAGAATTCCTGATAAATCTTCCAAAATAAGAGTTTCAAGGAAACTTTTTTGATAATGATACAGACCAAGGATGGTAGGCTTCAAAACTATATTTCATAAATAAATGTCTATTGAGAATCAGCTAAAGGCAAACAAAAGGATAATTAAGTTGATATTAATACTTTCACTTATAAGTATGGGCACGGTCATTCAAAGTTTGATCTCTTGAGCCCTGGAGAGTTTCTTATTATTCCAATTGGGCTGTGTTGCATATGATTAACAAGTGCATTTTTTTTTTCCCAAATATGATTACAAGTGCATGTATTCTTTTAACTTCATATAAAAGATAACGGAAAAGATCTAGGTTGGCATACTGAGTAATACAATTAAAATCGTAAAATATTAGCGTCTTCTTACTTAATACCTTGTCGTGTAGCTAGTGTATTCGTAAATCTCAGAATTAGTTACCTCAACATCTGCACCTCGGTGATAATCCATTGCTAAGGTTTCCGCTGTACGCTTTCCTTCATCATAGCAGCTCCTCTCACCTAATTATTGTCAATGTAAATTAGACACACAAACAACACCAATGCGTCATGAACTAAACAGCAACAACAATGATCCATCTTAAAGACTTCACAATATTATTTAACTACCATCTCACCTATAGGATTCACGTTTCCCCAATACGTTTCTTTCTGGGGATGCTCAAGTGGGTCGCCATAAACCTCACTCGTGCTCGTAAGCAAAAACCTTGCTCCAATTCTCTTTGCCAGACCCAACATATTCAGGGTACCCATCACATTAGTCTTGTAATAACAGTCAAGGGCCTTAAAACACTTGAAATTCAATAAATAAACAATCCCAATTGCATTTTTTCATTGTTCTTTCAAATTCCCAATTGAATCTTTAGAAAAATCAAAGCAAAAAGTGAAGAAACTTGAGAAGGATATGATGGTCTTGACGGGATTGTACTTGTAATGAACGGGGGAGGCAGGGCAAGCCAAGTGGTAGATCTGATCCACCTCAAGGAGTATCGGCTCCACGACGTCGTGGCGGATTAGCTCGAACCTCGGATTCCCAAACCGGTGAACTAAGTTCTCCTTCCTCCCGGTGAAGAAATTATCGATTACAATCACATCGTCACCTCTGTCTAGAAGCTTATCGACAAGGTGGCTGCCGACGAATCCGGCACCACCGGTGACCACAATCCTAGATCTCTTCCGTGGGAGCCCGGCTGGGACTCGCCCGACCTTGCCGTGATGCGTGGGATATGGAACGGAGTAAGAGACCTGCTCGCGATGGGCAAGTCCGGCAGAAAAGTGGCGCGAAATGGAGGATGAGGAGTTGGGCTCGGAGGGTCCGAAGCGGGACATGGTTGGCTGGAGAATGAAGAACATGGAACCAATAAAAATCCCGACAAGGATGAACAGAAGCCTCTGTTCTCTGAAGAGGTAGTTGATGGATCTGGGGTGTTTGATGGTTTTGGGAGAGTATTGTGAGGTTGGCCCCATGGGGATCTCCTCGTCTCGTCTGTGGTTCCCGATGGATTGCTTGTGCAACTGTTTCATGCTTCGAAAGTTGACACTGAGCTTTGCCTGGTTTTGAGAACGAAGATCTGTGGAGCTTCCCGACACCCCTCAAGCCTTATGTGGAAACCAAGCTTTGATTTGGTGTCGGTGGATTGAATCAGAAGGGTTTCAGCCACTGAAGTAGTAGCTGAAGCAAGCTGTGTGCATCAATCTATGGTTGCCTTCTACGTCCGATAGAGTAAAAGCCAAGGAACCATGGAGGGAGATAGCGTAGGAGTGGGATTCATGGAATGGAGTAATTGGAAAGCTAATAGGGAGAGTGTTCGGACGTTTAACCTGCCGAGCTAGTATTTGGTACTGCCAGCCGCCAGGTCAGTGCTCGTGCGTGGACTTTTTTTTATATATGATATTTAGACAAGGGTTTTGCTATTCATCCTCCCTACACTCTATATCCCATATTTTTTAATATTTTTTTAAATTTTTTTTTGAATTTATTTTTTTTAAACTATTTATAATTTTTTATTCACTATTCATATAAAAATATATTTGATAAAAAAAATTAAAAAAAATTAAAAAAAAGATAGAGTGTGGAGTGTGGTATGAATAGTAAGAGGTTGAGTAGAATTTTTGTTTAGACAAAGGTAGTGATAACTGCCCATCTACTATCTACGTGCATTTCAAGTTTTATATTTTTTTATCAATTTTATAAATATTTTTTTTAACATTTTTAATTAGTAAAAAAATTAAAAAAATATATAATTTTATTAATATTCACTTTCTTAATCATTGAATAAAATTAAAAAATTAAAAAAAAATCAAATATATAAAAAAAAAGATAATAGTAGGATAATAACCTTATCATTATTCTTTAGACAAATACGCATATTTTGAGAAAGTTGTATTTGGAAGTTTGGATTTTGTTTGTGAATTTAGAAAATTTTAATTATTAGATAAAAAATTTACAGTTTAAAATTTTAAAATTGAAAAGAAAATATATTTAAATAATATTTGAGAAGAAAATATTTGATAATACTTGAAAACAATTATATCGCCAATTGGACCTAACATCTTAGGGTCGTTTAGGGACTCTTGCATTACAATCCACAAAGGGATCTTCACAATTAATGGGCTTAATTTTTCAAAACTTATAAATATTTTGGAACTAACTTAGTTATTAAAATAGATGTGATAATATTTTGTCACTTTATTAAAACTCTCCCATAAAATATTCATTTAAAACTATATTCATTGGTTATAGAGATTTTTGAAGGTTTGTACTATAAATATGGTGAGAATGGGCCAAATTGAATGATATGTTATGGTAATACTTAGTAATAGGCACCCCATGACCAATGTAGTGTTCACATGGGTGAGAAGTTAGAAGCAGTTAATTAACTCTCCACTACAAACACTTAACTTTATGGAAGTTAATTAATCATCCCTTTAAAAAAAGTTTTAAATGAGAATTTTACATACATTAATTTTAAGAGTGTGAAAAAAGTGAATGTACAAAACAAAGACTCTTCACTCTTTTAACAATTTCCTAGAGCAACCATCTTGAGCTTCTGATTTTGAGGTGTGGAATTATTTTAGGAGATTCTAATAGACTCCTAAGCGATGTAGATGTGCAATCATAATAATTTGACGTGGGTTGTAAGACGAGAAAAAATCCGAGCTTGTGGAAATTACACTTTGCATGAGATAATTTGAATTAACCTTATTTAATATTGGTATCGGAGCCTATGCTGCTTGTTTTTGCCCCTATGAACATGATTACATCTTGTTTAATGTTTTGGAATGAGTTTAAAAGTTTGGAAATATAATTTTATTATTATTTTTTTTTTATAAACAGAACAAATTCATTCCAAAACATAAAACATCCTTACATAACAGCATGATCAAACCACAATGCATGACCAGCAAACTCAGGAATAGCACCCCACCACATTTGAATATCCAATACATTCCATGCATACGTAGCTAAACAATGAGCCACACCATTACCATAACGGTAGACATGTTCAAAGATGACTTCCTGAAAAAAACACATGAGACTCTTTACTTCTATAATTAAATTACCATTAAAAGATGAAGAATCATGGTCATCATTCAGTTCTTGAATAATCTGCAAACAATTAGACTCCACAATTAGTTTAGGAATACCTAAAGGAAGGCACAATTGCAGTCATCGAAATACAGCAAGTAGCTCTATGGTAGAAGGATCATTCACTGCAAACTCAGATATAGTAGCTGCCATCACCACCGTGCCATTGCTATCACGTAAAACCATTCCAATTCCAACCTTGTTATATTTTGTGAACACTGCCCCATCAACATTGAGTTTCAGAAAATCAGTAGGAGGAGATATCCACCTACACAATTTCCTCCCAGTTACAACATTAGCAACCTTTAAAACTGTGAAAGATTTGTACAAAGAAATAGCCATATTTGCTGCTGCATAGGGAGTGATATTCTCATCTTCCATCTTCAATTTATTTCTACGATACCACATTCCCTAACACAGTACAAACAGGAGTTCAAAATCTGCTACACCGCCAGTAGTTAACACACCTTTCATAGTATCTATGAAACTCTTATTATGTTGGATCCTAAAAACTGTTGGACCAAAACGTTGCCACATCTCACATAACTGAGGACATAACAACAAAGCATGAGCAACATCTTCATCCCTTTCTCCACAGAAACTACATCCACCTTCCACTTCAATTTTTCGGTGCCTCAGATTTTTGAGTGTAGGCAAAATATTCCTACAAGCTCGCCATGCAAAAGCTTTAATCTTCCTTGGCACATTCATCTTCCATAACTGCTTCCACATGTGCCTATCTTGCTCCCAACTGGAAGGTTCAGGTATCTCCCTCAAACTCAAAGCTTGAAACAGCCTATAAGCACTTTTCACAGTGAAACATCCACTTACTTCCTCTGTCCATATCCATTTATCACTACAAGATATAAATGACAGTCTAATCTTTAAGATTTCCTCAGCTACCATTGGATCAAAGAGAGCTCTAACAATATCAATCTTCCAATTTCTTGTGTCCTGACAGATAAGGCTATCCACAGTTGCATCTTCTTGAGAATCAAGAAAACCATCAGCATTTCTTCTTAAGCTTGTATGATTTGGAACCCAAAAATCATTCCAAATAGAAATAGATGATCTAGACCCAACCCTCCACCGACATCCCTTTAGTAACCATTTCTTTGCTTCAAAAATCCCACTCCAAGCGTAAGAAGGGTTCAACCCCAACTTTGCTTGAAAGAAATTACAATTAGGAAAATATTTAGTTTTATAAATCCTGTGTAGCAAAGCCCCTCAGATTGTAATATATGCCATCCTTGTTTAGCCAAGAGAGCCATATTAAAAATATGTAAGTTTTTTTTAAAGCCCATCCCCCCTCTAAATTTAGAGGCACATAAATGTCTCCAGCTCAACCAATGCATTTTTTTTATCATTCCCCCTTTGTCCCCACCAGAAACTAGACATCATGCCTTCCAAATCCCTACATAAACCCAAAGGTAACTGAAAACAAGACATTGCATATGTAGGAATTGATAAAACTATTGCCTTAATAAGGATTTCTCTTCTTCCCTGAGATAACAGTTTCTCTCTCTAGTTTTGAAGTTTATTCCATACTCTTCTTTTTATGTTAGCAAAAGCAAGAGATTTGGATCTTCCAACCAAGTTAGGCAGTCCAAGATACTTATCATATTGTTGGAATGTCCTAACACCCCACAAATTCAACAACTCTCTTTGTTGCCCAGCATCCACATTTTTTGAAAAAACCACAGCAATTTTTTCCTTATTAACCTTTTGTCCCAATGCCGCCTCATATTTCTCAAGCACCCCTTTAATATGTCTGGTAGTTTGCACATCAGCTTTACAGAAAATTATACTGTCGTCCGCAAACAACAAGTGGCTCACAATAGGGGCCCCTCGGCAAACCTTTACTCCCCTCTATCGATATGCTTTAAGGTTACCTTAACATGATGTATCAAAATTACCAATAAGGCTTCGTGTAACCTAAGAACAGTATGTTTAGCACAATAATTATGGATCTTTCCATATTTGATGAATGAATTATATGAGCATGAGTTATGAGTTTTTTTTAAGGCTCGTCTATAAATTTCATTCAAAATTAATTAGATGTGTTTGACTTATATAGTGAGAGATGATTACTAGTTTTTAGCAAAATTTTTTATCTCACTATGTAGGAAAGAATTCCATGGTCTAGTTAGAATTTGGAATAAAATTAAATATGTACTAATGCCAATCTCGCCCAATTAATGTAAAGATAATGGACACTAAAAATGTAGTTACTGACCTTACTAAATGAGAGAAATTGGATAAAACCAACTATGACATTTGATATAGAAAAACTCAATATATTCTTAATGAACAAAAGAATCTAGAAAATCCTTCCCACCTTATGATATAACCTAAGGAAGGGAATACTTCTCAACATCGTCATAATATGAACAACTATCAGGCTTGGACAAACAAATATCGGTGCATTCATTTTACCATGTATAGTAGCATATACAATGATCTTATTGGTGAGTTTGAGAACTACCTAAGATATGTGGAACCAGTTGAAAATTGCCTATGAGGGGACATCAACTACTAGGCTCCGTACTCTTACTTTGAGACTTGAGTAGTATGTTATGTACCCTAAACATATCATGACTGAGCATTTGAGGTTGATTTGCCTTGACTCGTGATCTAAAGTCTATTGACAGTATTCTCATTGATGAACAGTAAGTTACCATTGTGATACGATATTTGCTCGAGTCAACATAGGGGCAAATGAAACTTGTTTTGATACACAGTGATAATATTAAGACTTTTGTTGAAATATCTTTCCATTTTGAGTTAAAGGTAGAGCACATAGATGTGCACTGTAGCACTCTTCTTGTTACCCAAACTGGGAAGCGCAAGCAACATAGTAGATCAGCTAGAGCGGCAATAATCTTGGGCCAAGGGATAGAAAGGTAGCAAAGTGTCGCAAAGGCTAGCTGTTGCCAACATTTTGAACCGTGTGCTTTCTAAGGGCTGGTTTGGATTCAAAGATGAGATGAGATGGTTTTGGATGAAAGATGAAAGTTGAAAAAAATATTATTAGAATATTATTTTTTAATATTATTATTGTTTTGAAATTTGAAAAAGTTAAATTGAGATTTAAAAAAGTTGAATTATTTATTTATGTTTTGTGTGAAAATTTAGAAAAATTATAATGATGAGATAAAATGAGATAAAATACTTTTCGAATCCAAACAGGGCTTTAGTCTGTTCCTTCAATCCATATGAATTATATAGTGGCGCAAAACCAAATTTGGAACATTTGCAGCCTTATGGTTCTGTGGGTTATGCTCACAACACTTCCCATAACTATGGAAAACTGATGAGTTCTATGGCAAAAAATAAAGTTTGGGAGTTAGTTGATCTTCCACCTGGGCGAAAATCTATTGAAAACAAATGAGTTTTAAAAAATAAACGCTAGCTAGATGGATAGATCGACAAGTATAAGGCCCGGCTCATAGTGAAGGGTTATACCCAAAGAGAAGGTACATATAATGTACAAATATTCTCCCTTGTATTGAGATTTACTTCCATTCGCCTTATTCTGGTTATAGCTGCACATATAGATTTGGAATTCGTCCAAATGAATGAGAAATTTACATTTCTCAAAGAAGAACTAGATGATGAGAGCTATATGGATCAACCTGTTGGTTTTGAGGTTGAGGGATAAGAGTGCAAAGTATGCCAGTTGAAACGTTCCATTCATGGCCTTAAACAATCATTTAGAAAATAGTACTTAAGATTTCATAAGGCCATTATTTCAATTGGCTTTGAGATGCTAGAAGAAGATCATTGTGTATATGTCAAACGTATAGGGAAGAGCATTCTGATTTTGTCTCTATACGTGGATGATATCTTATTAGTTGAAAATGATAGGGAGATAATTATCGTCACAAAAGAGTAGTTGTACTCTACTTTTGTGATGAAGAATATGGTTCAAGAAAACTATGTGTTTGGAGTTAAAATCTTAAAGGATCGGTCTGGAAAATTTCTTGGTTTGTCTCAAGAGACTTAAATTAAGAATATTTTAGAAGGATTCCGTGCGCACAATTCCAAACCTGCAGTCATTCCAATTGAAAATAGTTATACATTGAGTCTAAAATATTGCCCTAAAAATGACAAGAAAAATAAAGAAATGACTTGAATTCCTTATGTAAGTGCAATTGAAAGTCTAATGTACGCTATGTTGTGTACACAACCTGACATTTGCTTTGTAGTTAGATTGGTTAGTTGTTATCAGGAACCCAAGAATTGTTCATTGGCAAGCAATTAAGAGATTTTCTGATATTTTCGTGGGACAGCAGACCTTATTCTTTGCTATCATGGTGGTGATATGAGACTGGAGGAGTATAACGATACTGGTTGGGCTAGTGATAAATATGAACGAAAATCCATGACTGGTTACGTATTTATGCTTCATGTGGGAGCTATTTCTTGGTGTAGTAAGAAACAATCATACATTGCTTTGTCCAAGATGGAGTCAGAGTATGTTGCTTGCTTAGCAACTATACAATAAGTTTTTTGTTTGGTTCAACAATAGGATCTCAAATACCATGGTAGAACCAAACAAATAAATATTCGATTTCACTATATTCGAGATGTTGCACAAGGCGTTATAAGTTAATTGATACTGAGATCAAAACACACATTATAAAGATGTTACCATATAAAGATGTGTCCACTCGCTTGGATAATCACCTTGGCACTTGAATAGTGAGTAAAATGAGACAAATTGATTACTTTGGTGCTTAGAAAGCGAACAAGTAAATATCTTGATACTTTGACAACATTCAAGAAAAAGTTAAAGAGTGTTGTCTTAACTCGACTAAGATGAGACTTAGAAAAGTGTCGTATATGAAGTATTTGCACAACTTCATGAAGCATGATTAACGCATAATACGAGATCTTAGATAGGCACTAAATGAGTGACTATGCTAAGAAATTCAAGTTAGGTCACCTTTGTGGCGACAAGACTAAGATTTCTATTGTATTTGAATGTGACAGGCCTAATTGAGTGGGAGTTCCTGCATAACATACATTCATATTATCTGTGCTACAAATGATCATATGATGGAGTGATTAGATGGGTTCATGTTCTGTCATAACGTCAGTCCTAATGGATCAACAAATGATCTATTTATATGGCATTGAACTTAAAACTATGCCATAAGATGAAAACTTGATATCTTTACTTTAGTATATTATCTTAGGGCCATGAATGATACGATCACGTGAAGCATGTCTAAGAAAGTGGTCAAGTCTAATTGAATTGATATGAGTATCAAGAGAAGATTATTTAGAGTCTTACTGTTTATTTTATGACTCATAGCCCAAGTGATTATGCCGTTTTGACTTTATATAATCATGAACATATTATATAATCTGAAGTCAATAATTGTTTTAAGTTATAGACCCATGAAGGATTAAGGACCCTTCACCTAGTGAGATCAAATAGTCTGGGGGATAGACTAGATGTTTTGAGTGATGTACTATATTAGTAAGATGGTGACTTGATATAGTACTCCTACCTTTTGCCTTTTCGTCAGGTCACATGCTTCATTTTTTGTATGAGAGATAATTGATTGAGTGATCACGAAGAGACTATTAATAGGCATGGCACCCATTGTGGACAAGTGTGAGATGTTAGTAACGGGCACCTTAGGACCCATGTAGTGTCCACATGGATGGGGAAGTTACAAACTATTAATTAACTCCTCATCACTAGTACTTAACTTCACTTCAGGGAAGTTAATTAACCATCTCGTAAAAAAACTCATTAAATAAGAATTTAACGTACATTAATTTTAAGAGTATGAAAAAAGTGAATGTACAAAATAAAAGCTCTCATCTCTCTACAATTTTCTAGAACAACCATCTTGAGCTTTTGATCTTGAAGTGTAGAATTATTTTAAGATACTCTAGTAGTGTCCTAAGTGACGTAGAGGTGCAATCACAAAAATTTGATGTGGGCTATACGATGAGCAAAGTTTGGACTTGTGGGAATCCGCTTCACTTGAGGCAATCTAAATTAACTTTATCTAATAGTAAAATTAACCAAATTAACAAGACATTTAGGTCAATCTTCAAGTCACACTATTGAACCCAAATTAACATTGTTATCAATCGAGTCAACTTGCCTTTGTGCTAAACTAATATGGATCCTTGATTGTAATCCTATTATTTTGTTCATATTGAGTTATCTTACTAAGAGTGTTGGCCTTACTTTCATACATCTCTCTTTTCATATAGAACAAAGAAATAAAGAAAATTTGTTTCAAACTAAAATCTATCGAGAAATCATGTAACACCTAGAAAAAAATTGATGGAAAGAATTTATTTTAGTTAGATATTTAATATGCTATGAAAATGTAGAAGAAATTTCATGAATAAAATCCTAGTTAGGTTTCGATTCATTAACATAATAGAATTATGATCTGCTAAAGGAACGAAATAAATTTTGGATTTTTTGAGGCACTTTAGATCATAATTAGAAGAAACAGATTGCCCATATGAGTTTTTAGGATTTTATGGTGCAATAAAAAATATTGTAATTTTCTGAAACCAAATAGACCAACCGGAGAGCATCGCGTGGCATCTAGTGCACCACGTCACCAACCAATTATCACATCATTATGTAGGATGTCCAAATCAACCCAGGAATACTAGGGAACCTCTTGGACACCTGACACAATCACCACCCTCTATTTGGACCTCACTTTGTACATTTCAAATTTAATATAAGTGTAAGGAGGTTGAGTGAGAATCAAGCAAACCCCATGGTCTCTTACATGCTCATGCTTCTTTTTCACCCACCATACTATTCCAACTACACATGTATCTTCTTGACTAGCTCTCAAAAGGCAACCCCAAATGGCTCCTAATCCCCATTAGGTTTTCTTTTTTCCCTTTGGACTGGGGAAAATTTTACTAGCAATCATCACACCCCTATGTACTTTTCATTTACACACATGCCCCTCTCTTATACCATAATACCATTCATGACAAAATCCCATTGTTTTGATTCTTGAAGCTTGAAACCCCAACCAAACCCTAAATTAGTGAAATCGGACGCTTGGAGAAATGTACCAACCGAAGGGCCCCAACCCCTTGGCTTCTTCCACAAGCAATGTCACCTTTGATTGACCACCTCCATGACCTAACATGTACTCCCATATCATCCCAAATAGTGACCTAGCTCCCATCCTTACTCAATCAATCAACACCTAGTCCAAGTACCAAAGACCTTTGTCAAAGCCATCAAGAAAGCTTCCCACCACTCATGACTTGCCCCAACCACCCACAAGCAGCCCCTACTTCACCTCTATTAGTCCCTCATGCCCTCACTATTTCCTCCTCACTTGCACGCAAGTTCACTCTTCTCACTTAGCTTTTAAGAGCCAAAACTAAGAGGGTGAGAAAGATAAAGGAGGCTAGGCATTTTTCTCTTGGTGATCAAGTTTTGTAAGTTGTTTCTCAACCTCTCCTCTTCTATTTTATATTAATCTAAGTTAAGATCTTGTTGGTTGAGTGTTGGATTAATTTTTCCTTAAGGTTTAATGATTAAGGGTAGGTTTAGATGGTGAAATGATAATTTTTGGTTTTAGATGACAGTTTAAAATATTATTTTTTAATATTATTATTATTTTGATATTTGAAAAAATTGAATTGTTTATTATTTTTTGTGTGAAAATTTGAAAAAATTGTAATGATGAATTAAGATGAGATGAAAAATCTTGATCTTGTCTTTGCCCCAAAACCTGCCCTAAATATTAAGGATATTGAAGATGAAGGTTTCGGCTAGGATGTATTGGTTGCCTTGAGGTTTTGTGTTGTAATGTTGTATAATCTTAGGTATTTTCCATTCTAATGATGGTAGTATCATGTATGGTATGTCAATCTTTGGTTTGGGTTCATAGCACAAGAGATTTTATTAGAGAAATTGCATGCTCCCTTAGGGTTATGGAAAATTGAAACTTTAAGCATGAAATTATTTGATAAAATTTATTCTTTGAGCTCTAGAGTCTTGGCTTGGATGAATGGGTTTTCGAAACCCTTGCTAGTAGGAGTTAGATTTATGTATTGATTTCTAGTTTGAGCCTTGAAACTAGGTTTTGAGTTGGGCCCTTGATGAATATGCATGAACACATGATTCTTATGCAAGTTTTGATGTTCTTGACATGCTACTTGCTTTAATCTTTAAGTTTCTTATGATATGTTTTGAAATGATGCTAAGACCTAGCTAGGACATAACTATGATGTGTATAGATGAGGTATTTCAAGAAAATTTCATGTTTCATGAAGATTTAGTCATATTATTTTAGAAAAAAATCATTCATGTTTCGGTTTAGGGCTTATGGCCTAATCGAGTTCTATCTCTTAGACATCTTGAATTTATTTGCTTAGTGATATGTTTCATCAACTAGGATTGAGTATTTATCATAATAAAAGCTAGGGTTGGTGATTTATTAAGGTTCTTGAAGCCATTTACAAAAGAAATGCTAGAAATGCCATATTGAGGTTTTGGATTACATGGTTGTTGATGTTTTGTGTGGTTTGCTCATATGACAAGTATATGACCATGATGATTGTGTATTTGGAGTCTTAACATGATACTAAGGGAGGAATTAAGAGTTAGTTATGTGTTAAATTCGGATTATAGTATAGATGGTAGGCAAGGAGGACCAAAAATCACATCAAGTGAAAATGTGAATTTATAGGTCTCAGCCAAGGGAGGATTTTCATAGTAGATGAATGCTTTTGTAAAATCTATGTTCATAAATGAAATTAGTATAGAAAACACAAGGAGTTTGTAAAGTTTTGTGAGATTTGGACCCCGTTTGTAATAATTGAAAGTTTAGGGCCTGTTTATAAGAATAGTATATTCTATTTTTCTCAAGTTTATAACCTTAAAATATCTATCATTTCAATTTAGGGACCTACTTTTGTGCATGGAGAAATTTGTAAGTTAACTTCTAACTTACTCTTGGTATATGAATGTACGTGAAATAATAAATTTCGTACAAGTAGATCATGTTTTAAATAAATATTTGTTATATTTTCAACGATTATGTCATGCCATGTTATCATATGTCACAATCATGAATATCTGTCATATAGCATGAACATATGTCATGCGCATGCAAGTCTGTCACGTTTTTTACTCAATCATGAAATGTTAAGTTTTATCACTACTCCAAATGCTAGGATGATGGAGTATCCTAGTTAAACCCCCTTATTGTGAGGACCTTACTTAACTCGAAAGAGGACAACCATCCATGGAGTTGAAAGAAAGACAAAGAGGAGAAACGCTCTAATGGTCTAAGAAATCAACACCAGCGGACACCGAATATAGCTAGTCCAACATCTGGGCGAGCAGACACCTTGTGGGAATTTGGCTGACATGTCCTAGATTGAGGTAGAGATGAGGAACTCAACCATGACTGAAAAGCTAGAAAAATCGTCTCCCATGAGGATGAGGATGAGGAGCTAAAGGGATAATGAGCTCAAGTGAGTTACAAGCTACCTATCCAAGGCTAGAAAGGATCACTCACTAGAGGAGCTACAGTTAAAGACAGACAAAACTAGACATGGGAACTTTTTAAGATAAGACATAAGAGTTTGGAGAAGTGTCAACAATGACATAGAAGCTAACACTCCATCTAAGATGTCACATTCGGAGCGGCTCTACAATTAAAGGTGAAGGGTGACAAGTCATGTCGTAAGGACCTGGAAGTATGGCTCGGCGCCAAATGGAGAAACCTCTTTTAAAGACGAACTGAGGAGTTGACAAACCTTAGGGTGTGCAGACCATGCCCTGGTTACTAGTCTCTATCATCCTTTAGTATGACAAGACAAGGATGAGAGACTCTTTCCCAAGCATATTTGGAGTCAGTGATACATCAGAAAAGACTTCTAACATTCTCACTCTATTTAAAGGACTTGGACTTCGGACAAGATCTCACTTTTGAGACCTCATTCACTAAAGAGTTCGAGAATACGACTTCTGCAGAAAACTAAGAGCAAAGAGGCAGTGAGAGAACTTTCGACGTATGAAGGTAGGTTAGTTTTTAAGTCAATTATGGGTAATGTGGGGTGAATAGGTTGTGAGTGACATTACATTAGTTCAGTAATTTTTTTTCCCCATTTTTAAGACCATAAATAAATATTTCAAGCACTATGTTTCTAACTATATTTACTTCCTAATTTTTTATGCTTTCAATGTTTTCAATATTTTCAACTACTTTATGCAACTAATGATGAGACCTTGTGTGGGAACCTTGTGGAGTAAGCAAGAGTCTATTTCATGGTACGAGATAGAGAATTTCTCGAGACCATTCCGCAAAGCGTTACCACATTCATCATACGAAAATGAGAATTCCTTGTGAGGAGTGGGGTGGAACGATGTCATGCTTGGCCTCACCTGATAATCTGGATGTGGGATCCCCTGGCGTATCACGTGCTGGCGTTTTCAAGTTAGTTGCAGTCAGGTAGAGTAGCATCTCCGGGGCAATAAGTTTCAGTATGTGCCTATGAGCAATTAAGGGCCTGTGTGGCTAATATATGCCTATGAGCAAAGAATAAGAATGATACTTGACCGAATATTGGTTTTTATATGTTTTCTCTTATATAGAGAATGGTAACTCCTTGCCATAATAGTACTATTGAGTTTTTACTTATTTTGCATAAAGAAAGGGCTACATCCTTAGAATGTGATTCCTCACCACTTCTTGAGGATGCACTTAACTGTAAGAGAGATGGTGGAACCTCCTCACATGCATATGTGGTCTTTCAGTATTTACATTAAATGTTTTCGTAGCATTTTCGATAGCATTATCTTTCATTAACACTCTTGTCATAACTACTTAACCTATTTATGGTTTCCTTCTCAGGACTACAGATTTTGATGCATGTTCAAATCCTAGCTTGATACCTGAGGAAAAGGAGTCAATCCAGCCCAAAGTCTTGACTAAGGAGATTAGGACCTCATCATAGCACCAGTCCTAACCATAGCTACCCTATGCCTTTGTAGGATGTAAATTACTGAGTCAAGTACTCATTTGTAATTTAGTTGGTCGTCTATGATGACTATATGTCCTAGATGATGTAATGTTTTGAGGTTATGAATGGCGAGACTCCCCCCTTTTTGTGAAGTTAGCTTCTAGTACATGCAATTTTATGTTGTAACTACAACGTGTTCCATTTATATTTTCACTACTATAAACAGGATTTCTTACACATGTATTTCTCTCAGGATTAGTACACACCTAACAATTTCTCTGGGTGTTGACTGACTGGCCAGCATCTTTTGCACCATGAAAACTCATCTAGTCTTTAATGAGGGATGGGGCGTCACACCTATCCACTCTGGAGTGAAATCCTCTAGATTGACAAAGAACCATCAACAAGTTTTGAATGGGATCAAAAGGTTTCCAGAGTGAAGTCATAGTACCTAACACTGGTAGATGTGAAATAAGATGTTTACGGTGAAGGCGTCACGATCTACCAAAACAGTTTATTGTTATTCGTGAAGGTGATTCGATCTACCAAAATCTAAAGGATACTCATGGTGAAGGCATTATGATCTACCTTCGTACTCCTCATCTGATGATGTATTCATAACTGGTCTAAAGACTTGTGATGTGATGCGGTAACTAGCACGAGCACATGGTTTATGAGGAACCGTGAGGTAGCCAACATCTATATGACTAAGAGTAAGAATGAATAATAATATTTCATGAAAGCAAGCATGTCATGAAGTATGAGTAACTCTATAAGATATGAATAAGAATGAATGAAATTTGTTTATGAAAGCAAGCATGTTATGAAGTATGAAAACTCTGATGTCCATAAAGTTATGTTTTTGTAAAAACAAGTCCATGTATGGTAGCTTAAATATATAACTTGCTGAGATTGAAAAATCTCACTGTAGTAGTCCTAATTACTATTTTCTTTGGAACAATAGAAGTTTTAGCAGGACCGGATTTAGTTAGGCAAGATGGAGATGAACTCAACCCCTTGGATGAGATTGATTGAAAACGTGCCTGATTTAGACCAAAAGATGGAGCTGATTATGATGTTTTGGGAAATGGTCCTAACGACCATATAAAGGATCAAGGAGTTAATCTGATGTCTTCTAGGCCTATTGGACCAATATGTATTAAGGAGTTCTTAGTCTAATACAATGTCTCTTTTGTGTAAAGGCATTTTTTTTTTATGGGTGATAAATTGGTTTAAGTATTAATGTTATGAAAGTTGTGTTTAGTTATTCTGATACATATTTCAAGAAGGAAGAAAAATTTTCGTTGCAATTATTGCATAATGTTAGAAGCATGCTAGGTGCATTGTATCTTATCTATCATGAGCAGGAGTATGTAACATTGTATTGCATGTCTCGACGCTTCAATCTACATCGAATCACAAGCCACTATCTTGCTAAACTAAGTGAGGGAGAGGCCCAACGAGGATTGTGGCCTAACAAGACTTGAGGAGCCATCTCCATTAGTTAAAAGGCCAAATGGTAAAGTTAGTGTGGTTACAAATAGAAGTATGCTAGACACTAAACGAGGTTACATTGAAGAAAATAATTGCCTAGTCCTAATCACAAACAAATAAATGCTTAAGTTGTTGGAGTGAGAGGAATAAGATTCTCTAAAAAATGAAAACAAATAAATAGACTAAATATTTGGGAAGTGAGATGAGTTGAGAACATTTCAACTCATCTCAAAATTTCTCAAAATCTCCTTCCCAAATTATACACAAGTACAAAATACTTTTTAATTTAAAATTTTCAACATATTCATCTAATCATTACCTAATTATTATAAGTTTTTCAAATTTCTAACAAACACTAAAAAATCATACAAATTTTTTATATTTCAAAAAAAATATATTAAAAAATTATATTCATACAATTTTTTAACATTGAAAAAAACTCAAATAACATTTTAACTAAACAAATTTCACTATTATTTATAAATCATTTCACTACTATTTACAGGATTCTCATCTAATCTTATTACCTAAGCATGCCCTAAGTTAAATTCATAAATTGGTAATAAAAAACAAAGTTAAGTTATTAAAAATTTATCTTCAATGTTAATGCCTTGTATACTGCTCAAACTCCCAAATGTCAATTGGTTTTTTTCCAAACCAATTTTGTGTGAAAATTAAGGCTTATACAATATTTGGAGCCAATAAGCTTCTAAATAGATCCAATACACATCTAGTGATGATAAATGCAAACTCAAAGACAATAGTGAAAAAAATATATAACTAATGCATCATTTGCAATCTCCACAAGAATAAGATATATAGCCAAATTCTTCTTTCACAAATGCATAATCTCAAACTTACGAGTGTTTTTCTCATACATATTCGACAAATAACTATTCACCTCCAAACTAAACAAGATATTATTTTCCTCCTCGAGATACATATCTAGAATTCGATCAAATTCTAAGTGAATTAGTTACATATAATATTTGAGGAAATAGAATTGAAACTTTCTAAGACCGCATTAGATTTTACACTACTTTTTCAAAGAGACTTGTGATATTGCTCGATCAAGCGAATTGACCAAAACGTATGGCCTTCATCGTGTACCATAGATCAATATCAAAATTCACATAAATCATCATGCTAATCCTTTAAGTGCTCTTTTCTAGTATTATTTTTTTAACTTAACATTTATGCTACATGTCATAACCATGATGTTAGCATCATCTCTTTTACACATTTTATTGAAAGTGTGCTTAATTATATGCAAAAGTTGATGAAACAATACATTTGCAGCCACATACAATGAACCAATAACTTTCATGTTACATCATAAAATATTTTAAAAAACTTCATAAATGTTCGAGTACTTTCTAAATCATGATATGTAGATGCCAAAATTTGTGAGTCCTACCCTCCTATCAAGTAAAGAGCTCTTTAGTGTTTTAACCAACACTTAGCATAAGTGTAATGAGTTCTATCTAATAGGAGCATCTAGACAAACTATTGTTCTACTCTCAATATCCTCACTCTTTGCATAATCTTTAAGCATAGAAAATCTTGATAGTGTATGTCATAAATCTTCTATCATTTATCATTTATCATTTTTTTAATATTGGTTATTGCATCATATATATCTTTCCAGCAATCATATATAATGAAATTTAAAATTTTTATAGCACACTGCATAAGCTAAAACTCACCTCTCAAAATTATATGCTCTTTATCTTTTATCCTCATTCTCACCTGATTGACAACCACATCATTAAAGGATTCATTATTAACAATAATAGTAAAAAGTAATCAATCCCCTACTGAATAATGTCAAACTCTAACATTCTATCAATGTCAAGTAATACACATAGCTTATATTTGGCATTGATATTCATATATTGATGGTAAAATAAACTCTTTGACCGCTTAACAAAGTTTTCAAACTTTATTTCTATCATTGCACAAACTTATACAACTTTTTTTTATAGTTTTTAACAAATGACAAGGTGTATCTAAGCTCTAAATCAGAGCCTAATTTGAAAAATGCCTCATGCTCCACTTGCCTATATGGCAATTCACTCCATATCAAGTACTTGGCAATCGATGCATTAGATTTTTTAAGATCATATTTTTCCCATTCTTCATAACTAGAAACTTTACCATTTGTCCAAACTTCCAATTATGATAGTGTCTGATCTTTACTAAGATCTTTTTCTCTGATGAGAGAGACTTGACAGAAAAATCGTACACAGTGTGATACAGACCATTTTTATAATTACTTCCAATTAACTTCAAACAATAAATGCATCATGCTTTAGGTGCAATTTGGATAATGAGATGGTTTTAAATGGAAGTTGAATAAAATATTATTATAATATTAATTTTTAATATTATTATTATTTTAAAATTTAAAAAAGTTGAATTGTTTATTATTTTTAGTGTGAAAATTTGAAAAAGTTGTAATAATAAGATGAGATGAAACACTTTTACTATCTAAATGGGGCCTTTAGTTTTACTAGGCTCAACATTTGTAAATTAATATCATACCTCAACCGGATTGCTCAAAGTTTTTTGTTGAGGGATGATGTAGAGTTTTAGGTATTTCTAGAGGAAGATATTAAAAGGCTAACGTTTCCTTCACATTGAATGAAGTATGAGCAAAATCACCACTACTATTGGGAGTTGTATCATCAATACTAATAAAACTATCTTCAATTTATTAAAAAACAAACAACAATAACAATAGCAGCAACAACAACAACAAAATTAATAACAACATTACAATAATCAAAGCTGAAAATACAAGTATTAAAAAGGTCTAAAATCAAAGAGAAAAATGTCTCTTCACGAAAACCGCAAGTCAAGAACTAATATACTTTGTACATAATGGTAATTATAAATGTTTATGAAAAAATAGGAGATAAGCTCTTTCATTTCTTATAAATATTGTACATCTCTTCATTCTCTCATCATCCAATTTGTTCAAAAATAAAATGTTAAAATACAATTCATACAAGCTACCATACATATACATACATATGTATATGTATATAACCATAGCATTATCACGAAAGAAAGATATGACAGATTCTCAGAAAAGTGAAATTCTTTTGAAAAATTATTTGTGACCTAAAAATTGGTTGAGTTGTTATGGGTCATTGATGACATGGCTAACATTATTCCCTAATAATGGATTGGCCAAAACATGCACCAAAGGGTAGTGCCATAAGGCAAAGAAGCAATAGAGTAGGGTGACCAAAGCCATAGATTTTGAGACAATAACAATGTTTAAGAACACGTCATCAAATATAGTCGAATACAAATTAGTTCAAAGACGACAAAATAGGCAACAAATTGTCAAAGATTACCTAAAAATTAGCCCATGCCAATGAACTAATTGGGTTTTTCGACAAAGATAACTGATGGCAAATGCATCGATGCATAGAAACTTTGGGTAATGGACACTCTTTTCACGAGCTTTTGCTATAAGAGTTGTTTGAAATATCACCATGGATCAACTACATCCACCAAAATTCAAGTGGCCTATTCTACCTTTTGGTCATTTGTATAATATTATATATAAAGCTCTAAGAATCTTGATGTTTATCCTCCTATCCTATTTTTGATATCCAAAATTTTTGACTTGCCATTAAATGTAAGCTGAGGGTGCATGCCTTGTCACAAATTGATCTAACGTGCAGTATTTGACCTGGAGAGTTGTGTTGGAAAACTTCTAGAAGAATTTGGTTGTAGCAACAGTGAGCATTTTAGAGTCACTAAGATGTGACTTTTACCGACTTCTTGGTAGCTTTTACTATAGAAAAATTCAATTACTTGCAAGTATCGAATCTAACTATCCTTGAAGTCCATCACGCAAGTTGTGAGCATGTCCTTCATGCACAACTCTCTTTATTGTTCATTTTGCTATAGCGTCAATTTAATTCTCAATTAATTTTGTACGCTCGTTTAGAATCGAGGTGAACTGGGCATCTTTCCAGGAGATAATCCTAGATGGTATTTTATGAAATCTGATGATCATTCTGACGTATAACTTTGCCAACTTGTCCATTGCGTATATCATTTGAATTAGAAAAAATTAAGTGGTTAATTTTGACAACTGATCAAAAATCATCCATGCTACTTGGAAATTATGATTTAAAATACATGTCAATCTCATCTCAACTCCAAAGAGGTATAGGAAGTACTGCTATATTGTCCTTTTGAAATCTTCTAATGTTGTACAAAATACACACACACAACGATGACAAACTAAAGTAAAAGCAAGCAAGGACAAGTATATGGCACACAACATACGTGATTTAGCAAATTGCCTAAGTCCATAGAGTTGCAAAAATATTATTAATTAGAGGAGATTACAATCATTCAATCTCTACTTACACTCTCTAGGGCTTTTTGCTCTCTCACACAATATGTAATCACTTGAAAAGTATTCTCTCTCAAAATATGCTGAAAGTCGTACAAAATAAGTCAAATATAACATATTTATAGTAAACGGTTCTGGAAACCTTAATATGGCAAAAACTACGTTCTTCACTCGAGCGGCGTGTCAAGCACGCTTTGAGCGAATAACCAATCAACATTAGCTCAAGCGGAGTTCTAGCGAACACTAGGGTTTGTGTATCGCCCAAGCCCATTGTTGCGCGAAACTTGAGCAAACTTACGAGTTGCGCTTTGTTCGAGCCCACTGTCCAGCGCACCTTGAGCGAACTCATGGATTGAACTTTGCTCAAGTGCATGTCAAACAAACTCTTTGTTTCTAAATTTCCAGCTCCAAAACCAATCTCCACCCTAACAATCTCTCACTTGAAGACTGGGTCTCCACATGCCAACCATTGTTTTCAGCCAAACCCTATCATCTTTACAGCTCACAGCTCTCATCTTCAAGCCAGAAGAAGCACTGAAGTCAAGCTTGAACTCAGTCTTCTATGTACATCGCCCTTAGTCAGTACATCCATTGGGCGATTCACAACTCCCACTGCACTAAGAGTATTTGGTCTCGAACCAATCTTGGCAATCTCAGCCAACTTTCCTAAGCTTTCATGAGAAACGACAAAGCTGATTCCCTTTGGCTTCCTCAAATGTTTTACACGATGAAGTCTGCCATTTTGCACTCCTATATTTCCCTACACATCAATAGACTTTGATGTTAAATACAAAGAGTTAGATCTATTACCATGCGCTAAGACCAGCGCACCCCTAGTGATCTTCCAAACTCTTCTAGAGAACGCTACTGCATAATCGTTGTTATCAAATTGTTCCACAGAGATCAAGTTTTTCTTCAGATCTGGAATGGGTCTGACTTGCTATAAAGTCCACATGCCCCTGTTTCAAAGTGTGATGTGCACAGCACTCACTTCCACTACATCTAGTGCCTCTCCATGAGTCACATACATCTTCCTAAAATCACTAGTAACATAATTATGCATGATTTCTTGAAGTGATGTGCTATGGAACGAAGCCTCTAAATCCAATACCCAATTATCAATTGGACTGTGTGCTACAAGAAGTAAGGCATCATGAATTTCTCCTGCCACTACATTCACCTTATCATCCTCAGTACTTTCTTGATTCCTACAGTTTTTCTTAATGTGGCCCGGCTTGCCACAACTCTAGCACGTGATCTACTGCCCAGATGTCGTCTTGCTCTTCCCACTACTCTTGGAACTTGACCTGTCATGTCCTTTACCTCGATTATCAACAGTCAGGGCCGATCCAGAACCTAAGAAGTCACCCGAGTCTCTTCTACATACCTCTTCAGCAAGGATCATTTCACATACGTCGTCATAGTTCAGTTTCATCTTGTCAGCTGAACTACTCACAACAATCCTCATGGCCTCCCAACTATTAGGCAATGATGCAACAGAATCAATGCTTTGATGTTGTCATCAAACTCAATCTCTACAGAAAACTGTTGATTTGTGATCGTATTGAGTTCATTCAAGTATTGGGTCACAAAAATACCTTCTGAAAAAACATTTTCAGATTGAACAATTTATTCATCAAGTGCACTTTCTTATTTGCCGATGACTTTTCATACATATCTGACAAAGTTGCCATGAGATCCGTTGTAGGTCTTTCGTTGTTGACATTGTGTGCCACTGTTTTAGATAAGTTCAGCCGAACAATCCCTAGAACCTATCGATCTAACAGGGTCCACTCAGCATCAGCTATGCTCTCCGGCTTCTTTCCGAATAGTGGAAGGTGGAGTCTCTTCCCATAGAGATAGTCCTTGATCTGCATCTTCCAATACCCAAAATTAGTATTGTCGAACTTCTTGATCTCGGGTGCTTTCACTTGATCTCTAACCATCTTTCTCCTTCAGATCCAACCTTAGCTCTTGATACTAGTTATTGTGCAAAATACACACAGACAACGATGGCAAGCTAAAGTATAAGCAAGCAGGGACAAGTACACGACACACAATATACATGGTTTGGCAAATTGCTTATGTTCACAGAGCTGTAAAAATTTTATTAACTAGAGGAGATTACAATCACTCAATCTCAACTCACATTCTCGACAGCTTTTTGCTCTCTCACACAATATGCACTCATTTCACAATTGTGTTCTCTCAAAATATGCTGAAAGCTATACAAAACAAGTCAAATATAACATATTTATAGTAAACAGCGTTGAAAACCCTAATCTAGCAAAAATTACATTTTTTGCTCGAGCGGTGTGTTGAGCGCTGATCGACCAATTAACATTGGTTCAAGCGGGGTGTCGAACGGGGCTTGAGCAAACACTAGAGTTTGTGTCTCACTCAAACACATTGTCGCGTGAGGCTTAAGTGAATTCACAGGTTGAGCATCGCTTGAACCCACTGTTGAGCGCACCTCGAGCGAACTCACGAGTGAGTTTCGCTAGAGTGCACGTTAAGCAAACTCTCTTTTTCTCAATTTTTAGCTCCAAAACTAGTCTTCACCCCAACATCTAATGCTTTGCCTTGACTTGGTGAGCAGTTGAACACTGAGCAACATATATAGGACTATTCATCTGAGTTTCGGCCAGGGAACCCTGGTATACCTGGACTTGGTTAGCCCAAGTTAGACTCGGGCTGGAACCTAAATGAATACAGATTTTTAAACATCCAGATTTTTTTTATTTTTTATTTTTTTATACACAAAAGCCTACATTGTTTAAATCTATACTTCATATTAATATTATTATATAATATAATACTATTATTATTCTATTTGTAGTAATTTATTATTCTGTTTTCTTTTGTAGTCCGGCAGGCAAGCTTCATAGTTCCCTACGCCAGTTTTTTACAAAATAAAAACCAAATAGCCCAAAAAGTTTGGAACTACAGGAGACATTTGTCCATACTATCAAATGTGACAGCTTTGGAATATTTATTATTATTTATAGGTTGTGTAGAACTATTAGATATTCCCAACGCTGGTCTGATTTGACTGGAAGTTTTTTTTTTCTTTAATTCCTATGAAACAAGTTTGGGCTTTGTTGGGTTTTGGTCATTCTAACAGTCTTTGCACAACACGATTTATTTTCTTCTTTTTTTTCTTCATGTGACTTGATAGCTTCATAAGCCATAACATAGACATAGTCTGCTATCTCATAGACACTATCTGCTATCAAAATCAAAAGCTGAATTTTAAGTCAAAAAGATCTGAGTATCGGATTTTAAACTTGATACTCGGGTTTCAAACCCGTACCCAGACCGGGCAGGTCCGAGTTTTGGCAACCCTGGTTCCAGCTCAGATGAATAGTCTTACACATATATAGCTAGCTACTATCATTAATTTCTTATTGCTACACTAGAAATATAGGCAGTGAGCCTCCCTCAAAATCACATATTTGATCTCCTTCTCCTTAGGCACACGTAATCTCCCTTTGAATCTCAAGGTGCTATCATCGGGTACTGCAAATTTGGACCTCATGTCAAGGTGCTTTTCTCTTGCAATTTTGGACCTCAATCTCCATCAAAGTGACAATAGCAAATTTGGATCTCCATTCTTTTCCAGATAATGTGGAACGTAGTTCTGGCCAATTTCAAAAAAAGATTGTCAATAGGTAAAAATATTTGTACAACTTACAGATAATTACAACTTTTCCCTTTGGTCTTATCATACATGCACGGCACTACAACTTTCAAATGACCTTTTATGTCAATTCTATCTTAGAAAGTACTTTTTTATATTATCTTCAAACAAATGTAACATGTTTGAAAGTGTTTTAGATATCTAGTTACCAAACAGAAAATCATTTTAATACAATATAACTTGTTACTTAAACTCTACAACTATAAACCTTAAGTTAAAAGCTATATTACCTGGCCACCGCAATCAGTTATGCGGAGGTGGCGTGAGTCTAGATTCTGGTCGTCTCCTGCAAGTTCTGAAAGTGTAGTAGGCTTGATGGCCTCTTGTTGTGTGAAGATAAAAGGGAACCCGGGTAGTGTGGGAGCCAAGATGCGTTGCAGATGAGGGAGGGAACCGGGAGGAGAAGTGCTTCTACAGAGACGTGGGTGAATATGAGAGCGTGATATATAAATATATATATATATATATATATATATATATATATATATTTATATGTAGAAATGACTACATGATTTTATTAGAAGATGGAGTGTATTGTGCGTAGCTAAAACGAAAATAGTTGTCATTTGGTATAAACGTTAGGATGAGAACTGCCCCAGCCAATCTCTCATTCATAGTTGCAAAATTATTAAATGGCAAAACTTAAAATTGTGAAAATTTAGGAAAATAAATAATGTGTAAAAACTTAAAATATTAATAAATTCATTATTGATTGAGGCCTTCAAAAAGTTTTAATAGGATTTCTCAGATAATGAAAGGGTCAACCCAATAAAATATTAATGTTCATTAACACAAAAAAATAAATAAAATAAATAAAATTGTAGCATTGGGCCGTCGGCCTAAGACAAAATTTAGCCCATACCTAAGGTTCGGATGTCAGATATAGTCCCTTTTAGTATTTTTCCTCCCTTGGAAAAACCTTTCTACGTTTGTTTGAAGGATTTTGGATCTAACTCCTACTTTTCATGCTCGAAATTTCCTAGTTAGCACTAGTAATATGAAGACAAGTTTATGTTATATATGAATTAATCTAGCTATTTAATTAAATAATTCGAATTCTTTAACTCTAACCCATGAATTTTGTTTTGCATTCGAGTTGTGTCAAATCAAGTTATTGTATATAAGTCAATCGTCCAACCAAACCAATTAATTAAAGGTCAAGCCACTCAATCCTCACTCACAATTTCAGGTTGGATTTGTAGGTTCAGAACAAAATTATAAGATTTATATGTGATTATCTAGTTTATTTTTTATTTTTTGAAAATAAACGGATCTCATTCATTCGATAAAGAGGACATACAAAGTTGACTTAAAAATAAGTCAATTACAAACGTTGATAACGCCCCAGTACACTACCGTGACTGACTGGTCTAGTCCACAAAGTCAATCTCCAAAGACCTAAGTCTAAGAGATAGGACCTCTCTGTCTACGACAGAGAAAATAGTAACCAACCTACAAAACTCCATACCCGACTAATCGGGACATGGAGGAGGAGCGCCCCTCTATCTCCGCCAACGCGGAGTGGGGAGATACTCCATTCGGACCCAGTCCGAATGGGAATACATAGATAGTATATAAAACTAAGAAAAGAAAAAGCATAAAATAAACTACATAGAAAAATACTGTAAATCAAAAAATCAGTGCACAAAAGGCTGTTAAAGAGAAAACCGATGGTCAAGCTTGGGAGATCCAGAGACGCCGAACTAGGAACGGCCGCGCGTAGCAGCGGCAGAGGATTCCTTGGTGGCGCGTGTGATTCACGCGCAGGCGAACTCTGAAACTTTCGACCTGCGCGTGCAGGCTACGCGCCGCTCCGGTGGAGGCCGCATTTGGAGGTTTTGCAGATCGGCGGCAGGGCAAGCTCCTGGTGGGGCGCGTGTAAGCTTTTAGGTGCCGGAAGATCTCGAACGGCGGTTCTCTCTTTGAGTGGCCTGAAAAAACACAGAAAAACTAAAGACTATACTAAACAGAGACAGAGAGGAGAAAGGGATGGGGGTGAGGGGGAAGGGAGCCGAAGCTCCCACCCCCTCTGCCGGCTTCAAGTCGAGTTGTTTCTAGAGAGAGAGGGTCTCGGTTTCTAGAGAGAGGGTCTCGGTAAAGTGAGGAGTTCTCGGTTGAGTCTGAGTAAAATTTGTATTCTAAATTAACACGTACAATGATTATCTAGTTTATTGATTGTGTTGTAACCCATTCTATTGTACCTTTTTTAAAAAAAAAAATTTACATTGAATTAAAAGAGAAAATACAATAGGAGAGAGCATGGGACAAAAGCCCCTTTACGGAAATTGGAGTGCAAATAATAGAAAATAAAAGTAAACGGGCAATTGGATTAATAAATTGGACCCAGACTCTTGTTCCTTGGCTTGGCCAAGGAGGGGACCGCTACAATAGTGGTTATAAGATCCAATTAGTGGATTTGTCGAATGCGATTGTGATCCGCATTTGCGAAAGAGCATTACAACCATTTGTTTTGGAATCGTTGACGAAGATCTCCATGTTCATTTCGTTTAGATTCTTGGTTAAGGAAAGTTGAATCATATCAAGCAGTTCGGGTAGCTGACGGAATTTCAGAGGAATGTGCAACAAAGCCGACGTTTGAGCCACATGCGCCGGTGGAAACGAAGCAAGGGGACTGAGATCTGAAGGATTCGGAAGTGGGGAGTCCAACTGTGCCATGCGTCTAGGTGGTCGGAGGTCGAAAAATGCAACAGTTTTTTGGCAGCTCCTTTACCGGGTTTTGTAGATTGGCAGTTGGCGAGCACAGTTGTGGGGCACCTGTGGAAGTTCGACGGCCAGATTGCAACTAATCAAACATTTCCAATCTAGTGGAAAAAGAAAAGAAAAACAGAAGGAAAACAAAAAACCAGCGACAAACAAAAGAAACAAAACCGTCAAGCTACTATGTAGCGACTGAGGAGGAGGAGAGGAAAGAGCTCTCCTCCCCTCCGGCGAAGGTTTACGGTGGAGGTAGGTTAATGAAGTTGGTCAGGCTCTCAGGCAGGCAGTTTTTTTTTTTCATTCTATTGTACCTGTTTAGAAGCAATTCTTCATGCTTTGAATAGCATGTCTTCACTGTTGGATCTGACTATGCAGCTTCATAAATTTTTGGAGATGGAAAAGCTGGAACTATATATACAAGGCAACATCTGGAGATGACTCCAAAAGTTGGAATATGATGGTTTCCATTTCATTTGAAAAATAGACGTTACTTATTTAATGGAGTATTTTAGTTATTATGTATTTAAAAGGTCTTAGACTGATAAGTGAAATAATAAAACCAACTCATGTTTTTATCCACATGCCATCCTTTCTATTGCTACCAGCCTATCAGTCCTCCCTCAACCCACAATATGCCATATTGCATACCTTCTGATCTTCCCATAACTTCGTCGCATTTCCCAACGGTAAAATCTGGCAAATGTGCTCTTGCTCTACAATGGAATTCAGACTTTTTTTTTTTTTTGAAAAAATATAGTTATTAGGCCCAATTCCATTAGCCTTTTGTTTAAAGAAAAAAGGGCTGGGTAGCCTTGTGCATATAAGCACTTTAACTTAATTATATTGAGCGGACCACAGCAAGGGCACCAGAGTCAGTGTCGGCCGATGGGAATCACCCCACGCATGTCGTTCGGTTTGTGCACAAAGCCTCGTACTCGGCCTACTGTTTGGGCCTCATTCAGGTACTCTGGTTCGACTCCTTTGCTGAATCGAAGGTATTATTTTAAACCCCGAATTTTATGTAGCCCGGCCAAGCCCAACCCTTATTCGCCCACTTATCAAGATTTGAAAATACAGTTTGATCCAGGTAGATTTAACTGATTCAAATTAAATTAATAAGACATCAAACTGATTTTAATGAACTTTTTGATTCGTTCGTTGAAATCAATTGATTTAGGCCAATTCATACTAATTTTAACCAATTTTAGACCGATATGAATTGATTCAAAATTGTATTTATTTTTAAGTTGTCTAATAATTATTTTTTTATTTTAATTTCTTGAACAAAAATCTGATAGAGAGCTAAACAAATATTAATTTTTTCGTCATTTTATCCAATAAGAATTGTAGAAAAATTGAAAGATAAAACATGTAATTTTTCATTTTTTTTTCAGTTGAACAAAACATTTAAGAGATTAATGATTATTTTATATTAAAGTTGTGGTTGTGTATAAAATACAACATTTGTCAAGTGCTTATAATTTAATGGTCTTTATCTTCTTCGTATATAAGGTAAACAAATGTCTATAATTGAGATTAAATACATAAATTATAAATTTATTGAAACTATTTAGATTCATATCATATATATTTTTTTTATTAAAACTAGTTAATGCTTTATATTTTATACTCTTTTATATTCATATCACGAATTGCCAAACCTAGGCGGTAGCTAGGTTCAAAAATCTGTCCGTCTGTTAAACGGAGGCAGACAGAGAGCTGCTCAAGGCGAGGCTGGGGGAGGATTGGAGGGTGCTACCTGCCCTAGCACCACTATATATTTGATAAGATATTCGGGTTCTTCCAGCATATAATATTTAACAATTTAAAATAGTTAAAAAGTAAAAAAAAATGATAAATTTTAAAAAACTAACAATTAAAAATCAAAATTTGAAAAAAAAAAACAAGAAACTTAAAACAAGTAAAACACTAAAAATATAAAAAATATACAACGCTGAAATCATAAAACATAAACTAAAAAACGTAAGATTTAGGGCTCATTGGGACACTTGGAATATTTAAGAATATCTGTGAATAGTAATAAAATAGTTTGTAAATAGTAGTGAAATGATTTGAGTTAAGATGCTTATTGGGATTTGAGAAATGAGAGATAAAAAGCTAAATAGAAATATTATAAAGTTAAAATATTATTTAAATATTATTTTTTATTCTGAAATTTGAAAAAATAGTATTGTCTTTTGTATTTTGTTTAGAAGTTTGAAAAAATTATAATGATTACGTAATGATTAGATAAAAAAGTTAAATATTTGAAAGTGAAAAGTGTTTTGTATTTGAGTGTTTGTTTTGTTTTGTTGTAGTTCTGTTTTTCAATATTTCCTTTATATTTTCTGTTATATTATTTGTGTTAAATAAGAAATTGGTTATTGGACTTATTATTCATAACAAGAGAATCCCTCTCCTCCTTTGGAGGATATGGGTTGGTTATGTAATGTAGATGAGAGAGGAGGATGAGAATGAAAGAGAAAAATTTTTAAGAAAAAGTTTTGAGGGTTCATTTTGATTATTTCAATTATGATTGAATTTTACTTTAAAGTATAAAAAAAGTTGTATCAGGGAGGAGATAAAATAAATATCTTAATTATTATAAAAAATAAATTTCTTTATTTGATAATTATGAAAATTATTAAAGTGCTTTATTAGGATAACATTAGGATCAGATTTTTTATTTAATAATATGTCTAAGTACAATGGAATACTATTATAATTCTTACATTAAATTAAATTTGATTTTTTAAAAAAAAAAAATCAGAGGGAATAAAACGTCCAATTAAAAAACACAGAAATGAAAAGATATTATAGCACACGGATCATTACTAAAATAATGTAGTCAACATCGAAATTCTGGGGTTGGATTTCGGATTCGTTTGGTTACCCAACCAAACTCAACTCATCTTATTCATTATTACAATTTTTTAAAATTTTAATATAAAATATAATAAATAATTCAATTTTTTCAAATCTCAAAACAATAATAATATTAAAAATAATATTTGAATAATATTTTATCATTTAAACTCAACTCAACTCAACTCACTTCAACAATCAAATGCACCCTTTTGATTTCTTTTGCGGAATATTCTCAGTTAACTTCAGATCGAGGGCCAACTAGTTTCTCTGTGTTTTTCTTTTCTATATATCTCGTGCATATTTTCTTGGCACTGGAAGGAAATTTGAAAAGGAAGCAGCCGTACAATTTTCCCCGAGCATGAAACTTTAGCAAGCCGGACGAAAGAATCTTTCTTCCTTTCAGTGCCTTCACACTCTTCCACCTCCGTGCGTACATGCGTCACCAAAATCAATAATATCAACAATTTTAATTGATTTCCGTGTACGGAATTGTGTTTCTCACATGCGAAATATTGGAAATCTTCAGAAAGCGAAATGCTGATTCATTTACATACGTCACAGCAATAAACAATGTTTTTCTTTCTTGCCAAGTCCCTCTCTTCTCACATGCTGAATATCAGATATTGTTTTAGACTATGTAATCTTTGCCTATATTTTTCAAACAAAAATATGAGATTTATTATTTTTTTAGTAGTCATTTTAAATGACTTCTTTCACACTGCCAACTACACAGATGACCTACAATTAAATGTATGTAAAGATCCAGTATAGTTCAAGTGAAGTATTTATTACCTCATGTAGGTTATTTATAGAGATTATTTCCTTGAAATGATAGAGTCCAACTTGAATTGTAATACCTTTTTCTTTTAGGAGTATGAGCTATCATTTTTGCCTTATCTCTTTCCTGTCTTAATTCTTATTAGGAGTTTGAGTCACCTTCCTCTTATGAGTCTGAGTTCCTTCTTGACTTTATCTCTTAGTTAAAATTGTGGAGTCCAAATATCTCTTTCATTAGTTTTCATTTTTTTCAAAATAAATACGTAGGAACTTTATACTTTAGAACTGTATATAATATTATCCGAATATATATAACTACAATAGATATAAATTGATTATACAAAAATAAATTCACTTGTACTTATACGATAAGTCAGATTATAAAATTATTTTTATTGTAAATTCGTAAACAATACAATTTGACATAGGACATTAAACCAAATCAATTTGAAAGATACTTTTTCCACTACGAAAATGGCCAAAAGAAAAAAAATCAGTGACGACTTTGGTTGGTCAATTATATTAGAGGTGGCAGAAAGTGATCGCATCTTCGAAGTAGTTATCTAGATATACGTGTCTAAGATCTGTAATTTGTAAATATTAAAATGGTGTCTAAAATTACAAAGATAGTATAGCATGGGTGGAAGCAAGAATGGATGCTAAAACGATATGAATTGTGTGTTTTACCTATCGATTTATAAATAAAATAATTCATTTTAAAGAACTGTATAAATTAATACAAGAAAATTATGAGATGTAAAAAACTTATTAGAGTTATTATTTTTATACGGATATTTGAGATATATCAATATTGTAGAGTCAGGACTTTTTACTGGACGGTGTTTGAACTAATGGACTATAGTAGGTAGGGTTGGTATTCACGATAGCTAGCCTTCTCACCTCCCCTGTCCCTTTCCATGCCCCCATAGGTATAGCCGCAAGCACCCGAACTACGGATTGACGGAAGAGGGGTGGGATTTGCTCCTTATCAACGAACAGATAATCAACCATCAAAAAAGTCAATTTGAGAGGCGGACCTCATGTCAGTGTGATGGCTCTGTTGTGACGAAGAGGGGTTGAGAGTGATGGCCGTGGTGCCGAGGATGAAAATGAGAGAGATGTCGAGGTAGGGACGTAGTCTGAGAAGATCACTTACCCTAATGAGTTTAAATTTACCATTATATTCTCCTCTTAATATATAATTTTTTTTTTTTAAAATATTAAAAGAGCAACGTTGGGGATTTTTAATGGACAAATCTTTAACCCACTCCGCAACTGTCCGTTTTAACAATCATTAATCTTAATTTTAGAGTAATGGGTGGCACATTTATTTTAAAAAAATTAAAATTTATTATTAAAAATTTATTATTATTATTTTATGTAAATTCTATATTTACTTATTTTTTTCAAAATCTGTATGCATCTCTGAAAATATTATTTCTCTTAATCTTATACCCATCTGTCCAGTCAGGTTAATGAGTAGAAAATCCGTCTTTTAACACTACAGGCAGGTTGGGAGATAAGTCCTAGTTGCCCAACTTCAACTAAGGTAAATATAAACAACACATATTTTATCTATATATAGAGACCTAGTATATATAGAGACTTATCTCACAAAACAACACACATATATGAGAAAGAGACATGATACAAAGAAGTCTTACACCATGTACCTCCATTTAATCGATATTTAATCTATAAAAAGATCTCACAAAACTGAATTTATAAACTAATGTGGTTTATTGTGATATATCAAATTATAAAGTGTCTCTTTTTTTTTTTTTACTATAAATAAAATCTAACGTATCAAAATTAGCCTCATCAATCTCCGAATTTTACTTTTGTAAAACATTTATGTGGATCTAGCACTTATATATATTAATTTGAACCGATATATAATAGCTTTCAAAGAGAAGATTTATTACGGGTAACCAAATCCTGATCATGAGAAGCCTTTTCGATCGATATACCCGAGTGGTTGGACCAATGGAATAATATATACTAAAAGATTTAGTAGGTATAAAGAACATATATATATATATACACACACATATATATATATGTTAGAGGTGAAAACCGACGTCGTCGGTGCTGTTATGATAAAAAATCGATGCCACATTGACGATGTTTCGAGATGTTCAAAACTAGCCGTTTAAGGGGGAGAAAACTGACAGCCTCAGTGTTTGTGTCAGTCCGTGTAGTTCTTCAATTTTGAAAGAAGAAGCAGAAGGAAGAAGAAGAAATGAGAGTTTATTAATCCCAAGTCGAAACGGTGCGTTTCACCAATTTTTATTTATTTATAAAAGTCAGAATTAAAACGAAGTTGGTTCACTCACTTAAGTGAAACAACATCATTTTATATACGTATAATAAAATAATAATATATATATAATCGGCCGGTTCGGCGGTTTGATATTGTTTCTAATTGGAATCAAACCACCAATGTCGGTTTTGAGTTATTTCTATCGTCGACTGATTGATTATACACCAGTTTTGACAGGCACTACGTCAACGTTGGTGACCGCCGATTTCCTTGATTTTTGTACAGCCCTAATATATAGATATATATATATATATATATCCCATTCACACCTAGAAATAGCTTCTATGGTACTAAAAGTAAAAGTGCTTCACCCATATATAATTGGAACATATATATTCAATAGTTTAGATTTAGATACCTCTAATCCTCTATCATCCACAAGTCTGAAAAAAAGATAGCTCTATTATCCATATTCATATTGGGTAGCTTTCAGATGCTCTATTATCCACATTTATATTGGGTAGCTTTCACATGTAATAGCTTAATTTCAAGAAATTAACAAGCTAGATAGTAGCTTGATAGCATATATATACCAGTACGGATAAGGACAATCTCATGAAGAGCTATGCCTAGTCCTCGACTTTTTTTTATTTATGAGGTTTGACTAATGGAATGGTACTTTAGGTTTATAAACCGATATGGATGATCCGAGGAGCCCCGTCAAAGTACAAACTACTGAAATGGCTTAGATTTAGCAAGTATATATAAAGAACATATACATACATACATATATATATATATATATATATATATATATATATATATCTTAATCAGCTTATAAATCAGGGAGAGACAATAAAAAAGTACAAAAACTTCACTTAATATCTGGTCGGTCCACAAAATGGACCTCCAAGATAGAGAGGCGGCTAATTAAGTACCACATGTAGAACCTATAGATAGAAAGAAATTAGAAGCATAATGCATGCATGCTAGCTACCCAATTCTTTCTACCAAGCTGTGATCATCAAGAGATCATGAGAAAATTCAAAAATTGAGAATTAATAGAGATCAAAAACTTGCACAAAGAAGCAAGCTGCTAGCTAGACATGATGATCATGATATTTATACAGACCTAAACAACAGCAATATTAATGAAGACCACATTTCCATTAATTAGTAGTCAGTCCAGTTTAATAATATAAGCACTCTCAACTTGCTGTTTCTGATTTTGATAGTCAAATGAGCAGACCTTTCTGATTTAATTAGGAACTCATGCATGCACCAAGTTGTCTCAGCTATGTGTTATAAGTAAACAGATTGCTTGCAAATAAAATTTTCAAGAATAATGTAGAAGAAAGTATCGAAAACTATCGAAATTTTAATTAAAACTTAAGTTTCTTTTAACATTTTTTTGTAATTATCATTGAGCATATAGTTTTTTGTTAAAGATGGAAAATTCTTATATATTTGTAGTTTTTTTAAGAATATATTTTTTGTGTTAGTTATTATAATTGTGCATTAAATAATAATAATGTTTTAGTATCTCAAATAATCTTATATATATATATATATATTTGTATTCTACAAACTAGCCACAATATACATTATGGAAAATATATACAGTACTACAACAAAAAAAGGTTTTTTCGGACAAAAATTTGAATTTTGTCTCAAAAAATACCTTTTGGTACAAAACCATTTGATGGCGTTCGAATGTAATGAGTTTTCTTGGATGATTGAATTCCATCCCAAATAGACATTCGAATGGTTAGTTTGTTATGTTTGACCATAGATCTATGTTTGAACATGTTGGGTTGAGTGGTCGATATATCGAATCCGAATATGATCGAATGTATTGTTATGTAGAAATGCTCGACCATTAAATTTAGTGTTCGACCATACACCTACATTCGAACGCATTGCGTTGAGTGGCCAATCCAATTTTTAATACGTTCAAACGTATTATCAGGATATCATGTTCAAACGTATATGTAATGTTCAATGTTGTAAGAAATCATTTGAATGCTTATTACGTTCGAACACGAATTGTATCTATGTTTGAACAACAATTACAAGATTACATTTGAATGTTCTATGGACCCATTTGAATTGTTAGACTGACTATATGTTCAAGCGGTTTTTAGGCATTCGAATAGTAGGAATGTTTTTTTTATCTAATAATAACTTTAAGTACACATTCATAATAACATAAAAAAATACATTAGAATTTGTTCAATAAACATAAAAAATAGTCTCATAAATGCAAAATAAATAAAGAAAACATTGTTCAAAATACACAAACATTAGGTGAATTATTAAATCAGTTACTAGAAGGCCTAAATTGTTGCATCATCATCTGGATTTGGAGTTGCTCTTGTTGTTGTTCTTTTTGTTTCAATGGTGTCTCCATGTCTACTTGTTGTGTCAGTTGAGCATCTAACTAATGATGCTTTGTCCTTAATTACTCGATCTCAAACATCTCTTTCTCTAAAGTTATAGATGTGTTGGAGGCATTATTGGATGATGGGGACGAGCTAGAAGGCTTGACGCAACAATCCAAACCTCTCAAATATCCTGAACATGGACTCAGAACTTTTGTAAAAATGTCAACATCACTAGTTAGGGAACTTTGATCAGATGTAGATTCAACACATAGGACAACCATTTTTTCCTATACATAAGAGAAAGAATCAATATTGTCACAAATATAAAAATATCTTTAATTCAAATAGATATTTGTATTTACATAAATAAATAAAAAAGATAATTGTATGCTTACATTATTTTCACGTGTGCCAGGATGAGTCCACTTTCCATTATGATTAGTATGTGATACAATATATAATTTTGTTAGATTGTAATCGGTATCTAATTTTTGCTACAAGACACATATTTCATAGATATAAACTTATTAGGATACGGCAGACAACAAACTTGAGCAACCTAATTGATCAAATAGCATTACCAAATTCTTAGAGAGATGATGGAAAGATCTTGAACATGCATGATGTTGAATCTTTAAATTCGATCTATTTTTTTTATTTATAGAACTCCACTCCTAAAATTAATGAGTAAATATTAGCAAAGAGAAATTTATAAAATATGACACATAAAATAAGTCATTTACCTTATATGCATGATCTTCAAATATGCTGCAAAAATTTTCTCACTCGCAAGGTCAGACATCCTGAAAAGGATGCGGGTGCTCCTCATTCTTGTTGTCAAACTTATTGTAATGCTCATGTTATCTCACCTTATATTTGCAGATCAAATGCATTACATATAAGGTCTTTGACAAAATTTAGTTCAAATTGATCATTTAAAAAATTATTATACGAACAAATCATTTGCATAATCTTTATTTTGCCTACTACACATTAAGTAATTTGATAAATAAATTAAATATTACCAAACAACGCTTCTTAATAAGGTCTTTGACATCTCTGGGGACTTTATAACATGAATATGTAGCCAAATATGCATAATTTCGTATAAGAACATCCACATGCGAAGCAAGCCAAACCACTGGTTTTCCTTCACCTTCAGGGTGATTACTAAGAATGTTAATCATAATCTTACTCATTATACGATATTTTTCCAATATAACACCTCTAGTAGTGCCTCGACCTCGACTAGATTGTATTGTTAGCTTTAAAAAAAGTCATTTATGGTAGAAATGAAGGAAATGATAAATTAGAATATATTTAGTATGTATAATTTACTTTAATTGAGATAGAATTTTTATAAATATTTTACCTCATTACATATAGTTAATCTCCACTGGTGAGTCAATAAGAGAGCTAGGAACAAGTGGAGGTAGGATGCAAACTTCCTTCATCTTGGGTGGCATGACTCATCTATATCATTTTAGTTTGAGGGCTACTAGAGACTCAAAGGAATCCCACAAAAGGATTCCACACACTATAATGGCGCACTATCAGTGTACCACGTCTTTTTTTTTTCTCCCTCTCTCCTTGTGCCTCTTCCTCCCCTTTCCCTCGCAGGCGATGTCCCCCCCCCCCCCCCCCCCCCCCCCCCCCGATGATGGCCGTTATCACGTAAGCCGCGACCACCCCGACCACGACATAGTGAACAAAACATGCATGGCACTGCCATGAGCTCCCATGTCCCCGCCAACAGTGCCCTTAGATTGTCGACAGCTTCTACCCATCCTGAGGGGGACCACCATGGTGGCACGAGGAAGGGGGAGAAAGAAAGGGAAAGGAGAGGAGGGGGGAGACATGGCACACTGGCAGTGTGCCACATCAGTGTGTGAGATCCCTTTGTGAGATTCTTTTGTGTATATAGTGTTTTCCTTTTAGTTGATCATTCTCCCTCCTCACCTGTAGATACTTTAGATGATTAAACATTTTCTTTGACTTTCGCATCACCAATTTCAGACTCAATATCTTCTCTATGTAAATGTATCATATCATACTGTCTCAAATCTACAAACAAGTTAAAAACGTGTTGACTCTCTCGGTATCTTCTTGTGTAGAGGGACCCCTTCTCTATTTTCGTCTTCTCTCTCTGTGTCGAAGATAAAATCATATATATTTCTTGGAGAAAACCTTTGTACCACCTGTCATTAATTACCTAAATCAGGATCATCTAAAGAGAAAACTTGATATACTTGAGAAGACAAAACAAAATAACCTTCATCATACAATTTTTGCGATGTATTAATACTAAAGAACATTCATCATCGCGCATGGCCTTTCAAGGGTTGCTTAAATCCCACCAATTGCACTTAAATGGGTATACTACAAGCTCCCCAAAATACTTCAAACTAATTATATCAATAGTAAACCTATATAAATCAATGTTTTCCCCCTACGCCTTCCTTCGGCTAGAACACCACTGTTTTGTATTTTTCAATAATGTTATTGATCTATTGTGTGATATCTATTACTTCTCCTAAAAAGTTAGGCAAAATATCAAACTGGGCATCTCAATGGGCCACACGCCAATGCATATAGTTTTTTTGACATATCGTTCGATAACTTGCATGCATTTATACAACCTACATCATAAATATAGCATAGACATAATATGTAGAAAATCATAAGTGTAGGCTTATAATTCAAAAGTTGAATCTATAATGTCATTGCTCGTTGTTCAAACCATTTCGGAAACTCCTCCTCATCATTCTTTGAGCACGTTGGTATGATCACTGAAAATAAAAATTACTAAATAATTTATAATGTTATAAGTTTTTATGATAATTATAACATTAATTAACAAATAATGACAACGTGCTTCAAGTGTCTCTTTATCTCATGGCAATTGTTTAGCACGTACTGCTAAGTTTTTTCAAACTCTCTTCCACATAAATCATAACCATGCTTTACACCAAATGCACATGCGTGTTGAAAAAACACAGAAAACCCATTTCTTTTTCCAGCTTGATTAACATCAAAATTTCTTTTTTTCCAATCAAACCTTGTGTCCGTTCACAGAAGTACTTAGAATAGAATGTATGCCACTCATCATCACTGTATACTTCTTGAATTGAACCTTCTGGGCGAACCTTATTACCCATTATGCGTTTCAGCTTTCCAAGAAACCTTTCAATGAGATACATCCATATATACTGGACTTGCTCTGCAAGTAGATTCTCACATGAAAAATGAACGGCTAAGTGGACCATTACATTAAAAAATAAAAAAAGATGGTGGGTAAATACTCTCCAACTTACACAATGATATAGAAATATTCCTCTCCATTTCCAAAGCTTGTACGTTTTTTTTTTACAGAAATGACAATTTCATTAATCAAATGGAAACACGATTACAGACAATTATCAAGCCATAAGATTGCACCTAGCTCAGTCAAAGCCATGGACACATACATCGTCAAGTAACCACGGATACCAACTGACAAGATATGTTGTAGAAAAACACGAAACTCATGACTTTTTAATCTAGTGATCTTTCGATCATACGTATGCACACACATTATTAGATTTGAGACATGCCTATGTAGTAATTTAATTTTGATTAACCAATCTCAAAATCTAACCATTTCATTCCTTAACATCTTATAACAAGCAACTGACATATAGACAGATGAGTCATTTCATTGCAAATGCATTTCATATATTATTCTTAACCTTTTTAAATCTTTATGTGAGTTTGCTATATCTTTTGTTTTGCCTTAAACTAACATCAATGTGCCCAACATTGAAACGCATATATTTTTCTCAATATGCATAACATCAAGACTATGCCATAATTTCAATGTTGACCACTACAACAGTTCAAAAAATATGCTCTTCTTTGTCCAATTGAACTCATGTGTATTTCACTTTCGCTTCCACCATTTTCTTTCAAAGTAATTGTAAGAAACATCCACCAATTGTGCAAGTACGTCTTGCCTAGACAAATATGGTGGAAGATGCCCCCATTCAACAGTGCTATCAAACATTTAGTATTTTCCACGCCATTTATGGTCAACAGGTAAATGTTGATGAAAACTCATGAAGTATAGTTTCCTCCCATACGTAAGCCACTCAGGTTGGGTGTGTTTGTTTCAAGTTGTACATGCCATTTTTTCCTTAGTACTCCAACCTAATAAGTTTTCATATGCAGAAAAATCATTTATTGTCCATAACACTACAACATGCACATCTTGAACGACCTGTCTGTTGATGCATCAAGTGTTTAGATCCCATTTTACAGTAAATCTTTCAACTCAGCGATCAACGGTTGTAAATTTACATCTATCTCATTTTTTGGTGATGTCAGACCAGGATTGAGCAAACTCATCATGAAATATAAATCTTTCATGCACTTCCATGGTGTAAATTATATGGTATAAGTACCATCGGCCAAGTACTATGGCTAGTAGTTATGTTTCCAAATGGATTAAACCCATCTATTGCCAACCCAATTCAAACATTCCGAGGTTCTTCAACAAACCATGGGTGTACCAAATTAAGCTCCTATAAAACTTGAGAATCAATAGGATGTGACAATATATTCTCATTCCTAACTCTGCCTAATGAATGTCATGTCATATCTATAGCCGTTGCATGTGACATAAAAATAATCATTGTAATCTCAGTATTAGTGGAAAGTGATGTACCGCATTTTGGGGTACATTTTGTTTCTCAGATGTCTATCTTGATTCGTGGCACACGGAACACTCATTCACATGTTCATTCTCTCATCAAAATAGGACTTAATCATTCTTGCATGCATGGATTATATTTTAGTCAAATCCAAGTTCTCGCTTCAATTACTTAGCTTCATAGAAATTACAAGGTAAAACATTGTCGGATGAAAGTGCTGCTTTAAATAATTCAAGTAACATATTCATAGCATTAATTGATATGTGTCACATAGATTTTATGTGAAATAGTCTGATTGTAAAGGAAAACTTACTATGCCTTTTGCATCCTGGATATAGTTCACATTGCAAATCCACCCACAAACATGCAAAAGTGTTATGACACATCATTTTCAATTGATGTGTTTGTAGCACCTTCATCCATAAATATTCGCGCTCACCTAGAATTTCCTCCATATCCTCAATCATAATCATCACCACCAACCTTTAATGGTGTATCTTCATCGATGTCAGTTCCCTCATGTTGAGACTCTAATATTAATGTTGGATATGGTTCACCATGTAACATCTAATCTATGTAATCCTAGTCAATATCATTGACAAATAGATGCTCTCCCACCAATTCTAAGTTATGAGAATACAAATTCTTGCATTTTCGATATGGGCATCTGATTCACTTGTGACTATTAATTGTACTACGTGCAAACTCTAAGAAGTTCTTAATACCTTCAGCATTAGTAGCCAATCGATTTCTAACTCGCATCCAACTTTTATTCATGCCTAAAACCCTATTACAAATGGTTGCATGTGCATCAACAAGCAAGCATGTACTTATCCATTGTCTAATCTCTACACTTCATTGGGTAGTTGGTCTTATGCCATTTGAGATTGTAAGATCATAGTCACTAACTTACCAACTGTTATATCTCGTCTAATAAAATTTCAATAGCATCTCTCCATAGTTCTCAAAATATGCTCATTTAGTCAAATGCATTGATGAGTAAGTCTATGCTAACAACTCAACTGCTTATCTAGAGAACACCCGGGATGATTCTATCAAAATCACAATGTCGAACTGAAAAAGACACAATTGATAAGTTTGAAAAAATGATCTTACAATCTCAAACTCTCTACTCTTAACAACTCAAGAGTTATCAACCAAAGTGGATTGCTAACTCCTACATGGGTCTAAGGTTTTCTTAGATGAAATATATAAGATATGAAAATAATACAAACAACACATACAAGAAATTAAAAAGTGATAACAATTAAAGAGATAAGTTTTCTGTTGAATTATATTTATAATCGTGTTATATATATAAATATATATTTTAAATCTAATAATAAGGTGTTCCTAAGTTTTAAATTTCTTCTTTTCCTTTTTAATATGAATTTCTTTTTTAAAGTATTACTTTCTCCTAATTAATTATGTTGTTAGATTTCTTTCTTTCTTCTTCTTCTTTTTTTTTTTTTACTGCTATTCATATGTGTTTCTAAGTTTTAAATTTCTTTTCTTCCATTTTAGTATAAATGACCCCATTTTTTAAAGTATTACTTCTTCCTAATTAATTATGTTATTAATTGTGTTATAATATGATTGCATTAAATCTAATTGTGGGTTACTGAGTTATAAATTTATTTAGTCTTTCTAATTAATATAAATGTCTTTATTTTTTAAAAGTATATTTTTTCCTAATTAATTATGTTGTTAGTTATTTTATATTTTTTAAAATGTAAAGGGGTGTTTCTAATTTTTAAATTTCATTTTTTCCCATTTAATATAAATGACCCCAATTTTTAAAAGTATTATTTCTTCCTAATTAATTATGTTATATGGTTGCATTAAATCTAATTGGATGTTACTAAGTTATAAATTTCTTCTTCTTTTTTTTTTTTTTTTTTTGAAGAGAAATTATCATCATTCATTCATTAGAAAAACTTATATCCATAGCCGGATGTATTTTGGGAATGCTACCATATCAAACATGATATCATAAACCAAAATAATGCATTTGGAGCTCCACTAGTACATTATTTTCTTTAGTGACAAATCTGGTTTTCACTATTGTTGATACTCTCTATAGACAAATGTCAAAGAGACAACATTCTCTGCCTAAATAGAGAGTCAACCTCACCCTTTATAAAAAAGAGATAACTTAAACTCTATAGAAAAATGTCTGAGAGATGGACTCTTTTTTATTTATTTTAATTAACAATAAGGAAAGCAGTAAGATAAATGTGAAAAATGACAAATTACAGTTTGGACCAACTCTGAGAGACTTCAAAATTTGTGACAGCCCGTGAAAACAACATTCTTGTCTCTTTTCGGCCGCAAAGGTCAGATTTGAAAGGTCTGGTGGTGGTGAGTTCAGTGATTTGGCACATGTGTTGAGAAAAGCTATCGGAAGGGGTGGCACGCGAGGACCAAGCGCAAATGTGGGTGGCACGTGAGAACCACGCGCGGTGATTTTTGTAAAACCACCACTTTTCTCTAAATGATTTTCAACTTGTGAATTTGCTTGTACCACACGTGTCTCTCGGGAGTTGCTGAAAAGTTATAGATCTGTCTTTCCGCCTTGAAAAAGAAAAATAAAACCAAGGAAAAGAATCTTGATAGACAACGTGGGTGAATAGAGAAGGGAGAGAAGGAGAAGGAGGAGGAGGAAGTTGATAACTCCTCCCCCTTCGGTAAAAATTAGATCTGGTGCCCTTGCTTTTTTATGAGAGAGAAAAATGGGGGGATAAATTTATTCTTTTTCCTTTTAATATAAATGTCCTTATTTTTTTTAAGGTATATTTTTTTCTAAGATGTAAGATCTTTCTATGTTAACGTTTTTTTCTGGACTAAATCTGTAATGCAGATTAACGTTCGAATGTATATACTATTTGTTCGAGCAGTGTCTCTCTCTCTCTCTATCTCTCTCTCTCTCACGTTTGAACAATTTCTAACAAGTCTCTAGACACAAACATAGAACAAAATCAAGCAATACAGAAATCAAAACACAGTGAATATCCACAAACACACCCTCCTTCATCATGCACAACACAGACAAACACACAAATATTCAACTATAATACATAAACAAAGTTTTTAGAAATTAGAATATTTACCTTCAATGCAACTCCAAACAACTCAATAAACCACAAAACACATATACCACATTTACTGAATACAATGAAATTATTAAACGAAAGTTATGAAATTTAAGAACATAAATAAAAACATAGAAATTTAACAAATACCATACCTTGAAAATCAGTAGGTAGCACTCACTCTCTCTCTCTCTCTCTCTATGTGTGTGTGTGTGTGTGTGTAAAAGTCACTAGCCAGCCTTTCTTTCAAAGCAAATCAATAGATGCAAATGAGAAGAGGAAGAGTGGAACTCAATTTACTTAAATTTGGGCATGTGTATTTTTTAAAGATTCTTGGACTTATTAAGGTGACAATTGTTGTTGGAACAGGTTTCCAGATATGAAATGACATTGCTCAACTTAAAAAAAATCTTGTTACAGTGGAAAAAATTGTCACATGTGCGTCCTATTTCAATTTTTGTATTAGAATGGTGTTCAACTTAATTCGAACTCAAAAATTTCATTCAGCGCGAACTTTTTCCCACTGGCAAAATTTTAGCATCAGTACATTCAAATGAATCGAAATAATCATTCAAACGGTTACACGTTCTTTGATAGCTTAGTTGGAAACACTCCTGCCACTAGTTCAGGAGGCGCCAACACCGAATTTTTTGTTCAAATAGTCAATAATCCATGACTAATACTTTCGAACACTGAAATCAGTGTTCAAAAGGGTAATTATAATGTTTGATCATGCATTTCTTATGTTATAACTACAAATATAGTTATATATGGATCACTATATAAAACTAACATTATATAAATCCACTATATTAGTATATAACTGATATCACTATAGTATTAGTATATGTCTATATTACTAGATGATAGTAGTATATATTACTAGTATTGGTATATATATTACTTAATACTATAATATATATATATATATATATTATAGTATACTATATGATACTAGTATGATACTAGTATATATAAAGTATTAGTATATCAGTATATCACTTAATATATAGTATTACTATAGCTCTCCAAATATTACACTATAAAGGCCCTTGCATACCTCAAGAATAATCACATAAATTTAAAAATATAAAATTATCTATTTCAAATTATTATAATGAACATTTATTACACCATTCAAACTATTCTTATATGTTCAAACATTTGAGTACATAGTGCAAAATTGTTCTAACCCTAAAATCAACGTTCGACCAGTTTTGTCACCTGAATTACCCCTCGAACATTCATATAACATGTTTGATCAATATGTTTCACGTGATTTTACGTGCGAACATTTAAATTTAGCCTTCGAAGATTATTGCATCCCATGGAATACAGTTCGAACATAATAAGTAAGTGTTCAAACAATTTTAAACATATAATAACTTATCGGGGGTGCAAAAATATTTGAAAGCTAAAATTAACGTTCAACCTATATTTGTCACGTGACTTACCACTTGAACGTTCATATAACATATTTGATTTTTATGTTTCATGTAATGTTCGGACATTTAAATTTAGCCTTTGAACGTTATTGCAACCCATGGGATGGGATATAGCATTGTTTGAACAAAAATCCACAGACGTCATTCCATATCTCCACTGCTATCTCAATCCGCAACCAACGCCGGTGTCGTTGCCGCCATCGTCACCCTTTACTTCTACACCACAGGTACACTGGTTTCCTTCAAATTTTGGGTTAATTTTGAGTTGTTTGGGATAGTATTTGTTAAAATATGAAAATAAATTGGGTTTACACTTTTCTTCCATGGGACTCCTTAGATGGCTAGAAAACACAAGGCCGAGATGCCTCTATGCTCATCTCGACCTTCTATGCTTGTTATCTGTGGAAGAATGAAATAAATCATTCGATTCATTTGGTTTAATGATAACTGAGTTGACTCATTCATCACTATGTTCTATCTTGGAACCGTTCAAACGCTTCCGATATGCGTTCAATCAATAGTTACTTGCTCGTCGAACACTTACATTACCATTCGAACATACGACCAAACTATGCATTCGACCACATATTTTACGTTCGACCGTGCATCCAAATGGCATATTCGACCACTTCTATCCCATTTGAACAGAAACTTTTACGTTCTAATGATAAGTGACAATTTTCAAATTTGATCGAATGGTTGATCATTCAATCGAACAGTGTACACACAAATCAATTAGTAGTTGTATTAATAACGCAAGATTGTGTATATCATATTGTTGTTTCTATTAATGTTGTATAAGAATTCTCTACAATTAATTCATCATTAATAATGTCCTCATAATATTGTATGAAAATTTTGAATCCATTCACATTTTTTATACCTTCCAGTTCTTACTGTTCTTTCTATATATGACTGTACAAGGCTGAGGTTGGTATGGATTGGGCATTGTTTATGACAAATGTCGCTCGTGGGGAGCTTATTGATATAGAAAGTTATATCTTCGTTAGGATTCAATTAGAGGCCAACTATATTATGACGGATATCTTACCCTTTGTGGTCCTGATCATAAGATTCATATTAACTACAGGGGTTTAGACGAATGCTGGTAAGTGTGTTCAGGAGCAGATTGGGCTGATCAACTCTTCCACGTTATCACACGGACACTCAACAAAACTCCTCATGCTCCCACTTCGGAGAAAGTCGAGATTCAGGGAGATGCACACTTGGCAGGCATGGGGTATCAAGTTATCAAGCCTCTACACAGGGGGCAACACTCACTGCTATTCATGAGGAGACTGCAAATATAGTGCGTGTAGTGCATAAAGAGATCTGGAGTGTCAAAGATGACATACGTACAGAGATCCAAAGTGTCATCTTTGACGTATGTAGAGAGATTACTAGCATCATGACAGAATTGGGTCTAGATATGCAGGTGACTTAGGTCAATGTCTTGACTTAGTTGATAGAGGTTGAGAAACACCTAGCAGCAATCAAGATGGTGGTTAAAGATTTGGGCACATAGTGCCTCTTTCAATTTGCACTTTCAAAGTTTTTTGTATGGACATTACATATGTTTTAAAACTAATTTAATTATGAATCATTGCTTAATTAATATCATTAAGCATCACTTCTATCACATTTATCTGTCCTTATTTTTCTCTAATAGCATATGTTTTTAACGTCTGTCCATCTTTTCATTTTCTAAATTATTTATTCATGATGTTCATTCTATAAGCCTTCAAACGGTTATATTATTTGGGACAACTTCTTCCATCTCCAAAAATATAGATCGAATCATTCGAACAATAATTGTTCTATTTTTAACTCCATCAAAAAATTTCTTTTATGTTCAAACATTTATATAAATGTTCAAACTCTTAAATTATTAACTTATCCCACCAATTTTTAGTTTCGCCATAACTAATTGCCGTTTGAATGTTTATTTCTTTCTTAATCGAACGTTTTAGTACCCGTTTGAATGCAAATTGACTTTAGGGACAACATTGTCTATCTCTAAATTACCCGCTCGAACGTAATAGTAAATGTTCAAACGGTAAACAACTACCATCCCTAAAACTTATTTTTTGGGATGATTTTGATTTTGTTAAAAAAAAACTGACCTTAAAAGACTTTTTTTGTTGTAGTGTATTGAACAAGATTTTTAATTATTGCAAAACTAATTCGCCTTCTCAATGGTAAATTTCTTGATCTACTGCTTGAAAGACCAAAATTTGATTGTTTTCTTATAAATTATATAGATCAAACTCTCAAAGACAACTGAGTATAGGGACGAAGAAGGCATTATGTGGCTCGCTTTCTCGACCGTCTTTACCAAAACCTGGAAAAAGCAAAAGAGAACAAAAAAGAAGAAGGAAACGACCTGAGAGAGAGAGAGAGAGAGAGAGAGAGAGAGAGAGAGAGAGAGAGAGAGAGAGAGAGAGTAGTTTGAAAATGATGGTCTCGACAGACGAAATTAATGGATCATACGAAGTTATTAATCAATATATATTATGAAGGATGAGGAAAAGTAAAATGGTTTAATCGTAGAAAAGTATGCAAATTCTTAGGCCGCCAAACAGGACTCATGAAATTACGTACAGGTTGTAGAGAGTATTTCAATAAACCGGAGCGGAATGCATTTCATCTTGCACGTGGTTACAAAAAGAAGACTCGAAAAAGTCCACAAATTAATCTGATATCATTAAATCCAGTACTTTCCGCATCTCAAATATTAATGGGACCAGTCAATCAAACAGAAGCATGGATGCATATTGCATATAACGGTCACAAGTGATTATGGTGCATATATATTGGCAGATCGATGGTCCATAATTCGGAGAGGTAGTATCCGGGAAGAAATTATATAGTTCCATTAAGAATAATGGTAGATAGATTATTAAAATGTACAAATTCTACTCACTCTGTTAAAAAAAAAATGAAATCTATTATTAAAAAATAAATTATTTCACGCGAGTCTCAAGTTTGTCAATTTTATTAAAAGAATTGCGTGAGAGTTAAAACTGTGTAGAGCCCAATCATGTGAAGTACTCTTGTCTTTGTCAAATTGCGACCCAAAGAGCCATACAACTTTATTTTGAACTCTTCAATATATCACTACGTACGTACATATTCATTACGCGGTAATTTTACCTATTGCATGCATGGGTGCGCGTGTTTGATCTCTTAAAACATAAAAATTGTTTCACTTTAATTCGATGATTAATGATGTCCAAGTTTTGGTGGGGGCAAAAAAATGATGAAAGAATGATTCATTGGATTAGTTGGAGTAATATGTGTGAGAAGAAGTTTAAAGGGGGATTGGGTTTCAAGGATTTCAGAACCTTTCAATCTTGCTCTTCTTCCAAAGCAGGGTTGGAGGTTGTTGCAAAATGATAGTCCAGTTCTTCATAAACTACTTAAGACTAGGTATTTTTCCAAGTCAATTTTTTTGGAAGCTAGTTTAGGTAATTGTCCATCATATACTTGGAGGAGTATTTGGGAGGCTAAGAAATGGTTGAAGGAAGGGTGTAGATGGAGGATTGAGGATGAGAAATCTGCACATTTGTGGACTGAATAGTGGGTTCCAGAGCATAAATCCTTGGATCAGGAGTTTGGTTTGCAAGTACAAAACAGAGATGATTTGGTGGTAACCATTATAGATGATGGAACAAGATGATGGAATCTCGAAAAGATTAGATCTCTCTTCAATCCAAGAATAGTGGTAGATATTATGAAAATGATGATTTTTCGAGGTGACATGACAGATAAATGGATATGAAGTCATGAGAGACGTGGTCAGTTTTCAGTTAAAAGTTGTTACATATTTATTTCTTCTCAGAAGAGGCCTTACCTAGCAGAATCTTCTTCTATGGTTAGGTAGTAGAGGTTATGGAAGGCTTTATGGAAGATGCAAGTTCCTAATAAAATAAAAGTGTTTGCCTAGCGTGTTTGCAAAGAAGGTCATCCTTGCAAGGATAATTTGTTAAAAAAGTAGGTGCTAGTAGATGCACATTGCAGCTTTTGTTTGCATCTTGTTGAAGATCTTTCTCATGCTGTTTCCAGCTGCTATCAGATTTGAGTTTAGTGGCAACAGTTTCTCCCTTCATTGAATTCTAATAATTGTTCTATGGTCTTGGATCTTGCCATGCAGCTTGTTGAGGGTAAGGATTTTGACAGTTTGGGTTTATTTTTCTATTTGGCAATAGGGCTTCTAGTATAGAAGGAGTAAATTGGAATTTGATAAGATTAGGCTGAGTCCTAGCCATGTAAAAAATCATGCGATGGTTCTGTTGCATGGTTATAAAGAAGTCATTATTAAAACTCATGTTCAACTTAAACATCATCTCAGCTGGAAACCACCTTCAGTGTATGTGCTTAAGCTGAGCACAGATGGGGTTATGTTTGTTGATCTTCATCAGGCAGGAGTGGGAGTCATTCTTCAAGATGCTTCAGGTAAGGTGGTTATGGTTGCATGTAAAGTTGAGGATCCTGAGGCTATTAAGTTGCTGGCAATATTTCGTGGTCTCCAATTGTGTTCCATTATGGGAATATCGAATCTTTTGGTTGAGAGTGACTGTTTGTTGTTAGTTCAATCTCTACAGCAAAATAATATGGTTGATTTGATTTTGTGTGTTGTTTCAAGAAGTTCAGAGACTCATGGTTGTTTTGGCACTTGTGCTTTCACTCATGTGCACAGGGAGGGGAATATGGTAGCACATCAGCTTACTCAATATGGTTGGAGGGTTGATAGTATAGAAATGTGGTGGGATTGTATTTCAGATTTTTTTTTCTCAAGCCATTTGGTTTGATAAATGTTTATAGTTTTTATCTCAAATGAAGATGATTGTTTTATAAAAAAATAAAAAAAAATGATTGGACCTCAATACTTTCATTCCACATTGTTAAGGCAATGATTCCTGCTGCCTCAGATCAGAACCAGAAGGATATATAATTCTAGAAGGATCAACTCTAATGCAAGAATATTCCACTAGGCCTAGAAGACTCTAGACTGATTTTAAATAACAGAATTAAGTAGATTCTCTATAACAAAAATGGTGAGGTTTAACCAAGTGGTCCCAAGTCTGAAACGTAATTCTCGGTGTTGTGAATCTTACTGTATATATAGGTCTTGGAAAGTCTTTGTAAAGATGGAATGAAAAACTAAATTGTAAAACTATGAATGAATGAAATTCTCTCTAAGGTATTTATTCAAACCTCTGCCTTGTATTGCTTTTATTTTCGCCTTTATGGTATCAAAGCTACCATAAGGCTCGCACCTACTTGTCTCCCTCAATATCTTAAATGGAAGAAAAATCAACAAAAAGAACACCCTTAATTCCTCAAACTTAACCGCCTACTCTCAACTCCTCAATTGTGAATTTAGCCACACATTTCATTACCCTTAAACTCACAATTGATAATTATCTACTATGGAAGGCTCAAATTGCACCTTTCCTCAAAAGACATCAGCTTTTTGGTTATGTAGATGGCACCATTCTCATGCCTCCTTCCACACTTGATGGAAACAACAACCTAGAATATATACGATGGCTTTTACAGGACCAACTAATCACCTCAGCCATTAACTCTTCCTTATCCGATAATGTCTTATAGCCCAAGTTCTTGAGTGTACAACCTCTCATGAGGTGTGGACAACCTTGTAGAGTCTTTATGCTGCCCAATCCTCAGCACATGTTATACAAACCCAATACCAACTTGCAACCCTCAAGAAGGGATCTGATTCTATTTTCAAAGATTAGCACAAGGCAAAATCCCTAGTTGTCTCCCTTGGAGCTGCAGGGCACCCATTGTCAGCCTCACAATTTTCCATTTATCTTTTGGCTGGGCTTGACTCAGATTATGAACCCATTATCACCTCCATTACCACATGCCCAGATCCCTTATCATCTCACTAGATTTATGATTGGGTTGTGCTAGCTTCGGAAGGTGGTGATGGGCAGCGTGGTTGGCTATTGCTGCCGTGGGTGCTTACGGCGAGGCCGTGCATGGTGCATGCATGAAGTGGTGCTGAGCTGAGGATGGCTGGGCCGTGCAGCATGTTGGTGATGCCGATCGTGCAGAGGATTGAAGCGTGAAGGTGCTGCTTGGCTGCTTGGCTGGGTAGATTCACGGGTGTGGCTGCTTTGTGCATGGTGATGGACGTGCAGCGGGTCGACGTTGAAGATGGAAGCAACGACATGTAGTTTTGGTCCATGGACAAAACTACATGTCGTTTGACAGTGGGCTGTAAAATAAAAAAATAAAAAATAAAAAATAAAAAATGAAACTAGATAAACAACAACAGAAAAATAAATAAATAAAAACAAAACATAAATAAACTAAAACAAAACTAGAAGGGAAAAATAAAATATTAAAAATGTGTTGTGCAAGTGAATAAATATTATTCAATTAAATCACAAGTTATAAAATTAAGCATAAACTATGTTTTTAATCAATTTAAATCATAACTTGGATTTATGCCTCTCAATCAATTTTTTCATCTAAAACCAATGATAAAATAATAAAATAATTAAAAATATATTAATCTTAAGTGTATAAAATATGCAATAATGCAGCTCAATCACACCCCCCAACTAGCATTTTGCTAGTCTCTGAGCAAAATAGTGAAAATTAATTGAGATGAATATTGCATAAAGCTCGAAATCCAAACAAAAGCAATCAAACACAATAACGAATTCTCACAAAATGCGACACGTGACTATCAACTCCCAGGGGCTATATTCACCAAGACTTTCTCAACAATCTTTCATTAAGAATTGGGGAAAAGATCTTAGAAGTCAGATGTGTGTGTAGCTACATTGTTCTTCATTACTAGCCATGATTTGTCATAGGATTTTTCAACTTTAAGATTAATCATTTCTGATTCTAACTACCTCAAAGCCTAAGGGACTAGCAGTTTTCATGCAAATTCTGTTTAAAGGTTGATTACCCAACCCCCAAAATTTGGGTAACTGTTTCTAACCCTTTACTTAGGAAAGCTCACCGTTTCATCCTTTATTTTCATTTTATTTTTTATCTTCCTTTTTTTTTTCAAACGGATTCGAACAGTGGGGAATCGAACCCAGGACCGTGCGCCTAATCCACACATTCCCAAGTTCGCCCTTACCACTGAGGTAGATCCATGTTTCTTCTTTTTTTTTTTTTTTTAAAAGGCTCGGTAGTCCTGCAGTTTACTTTTTCAGTGTTAAATCAATGAACAGTAATGAAGAACACTACAAGTGTAAGCATGTATAAAATATCCTTCAAGATTTTCCCTTCATTATATATAAATCATGCCAAGTCTATCTCAATAAATATAGCATCCTGGTGTTTCAAGTCATACATCAAGCAAAATATGATGATCAAGAATTATGTTCTATGCTCAGGGTTGAAAATAAATTTTCACAAAATTAATTCTGCTCAACTACTCCACGAAGATGCTCAAATTTCTTTTATTTGTTATTATTATTATTTTTTTTGGTTGATAGAAATGGAGTGTGTCAATGATGTGTATAACAATGCATATCACATTAAGGCATAAATTGTGTAATCCAATGCACACATACTAATAAAGAAAAGATGAGCAATAAAAGAAAAATTAACATAGAAAATAAAGAAAGAGAAACAATCAACAAACAACAACTTATAAAATAAACAATTATGTAATTCATCATACACACATAAAGAAAAGAAAGAAAGAAAAATAAATGAACAAACAACAACACAGAAAATAAACAAAGGGAGGCAATAAAAGAAATAACACAAAATAAACAAAGGGATGCAATAACAGAAACAAAATTTAAGTAAGCATGAGAGTAGAGAAAAACTTCCTGGTCCAGCGGAAAATGCTTGGGGTGAAAAATTTTCTTGCGAAATTTTTTATACATTTCATTCTAGCTAAGTGTTAAGTGTTCTCAGCACTGGAACACTTAAGTTGGATCAAGTTTGAAACAGAGATGATCTGCCAACTGAGTAAGAGTCAAATGAGCGTTCATCCATTTGCAGTAAAATTTGAAATTCGACAAGTGTCATAAATCCCGGAGTCCGACAGCTGCCGTAAATCACGAAGCCCTGGATCTCGTGCAACGGAACCGATACGAAAAACACTTTAAGCCTCGAGCTCCGTCCTGGGTCCAGATCATGCTGTAAATTGCAAACAGACAATTGCTTAATGGCCTCGAGCTCTGTTCTGGGTCCCTCCTGGATCGATCTTCGTTGAGCCTTTGAATGCTTCGGGCCTCTATATAAGAGACCATTTCCACCTTCTCGAAACACAGAACAATCTCTGCATTTCTCATATTTCTCATTTTTTTTCTCTCAGTTCTCACAGCTTCTCTCATTCTCTTCAAAACTTCTCTCACTCTCTTCAAATGGCCGAGCAGCATTCTATCAATAATATCCCTGATTTGAATCAGGTACCAATTACGCCTCAACAATTACACTTCTGTCCTGATGCCGTCAACACCATGGTCGGGGCAGAGAATTATTTCTCTACCCGATCCGATGCCGAAATTGTTTCAGGATCGAGAAGGCTCGGTGCCCAATATGCTGCTTCTATTACAACCATGTCTCGGAGGTTACTGTTACGAGTGAGTGAAACTGATCAACTTAAATCTCAAATTTCTAAATTGCGCAAAAACTTGTTAATAAACGTAGAAAAAATAAAATATTAAGACAAGAAAATAAGAAATTAAAAAAATGTGTGGACTGGTATGCTCAAAACCTGCAACCACGAATAACGGAGCTGGAACAAGAGAATGAACAAATACTCAGCCAACATCAGCAATTAACAGCAGAGGTCCAGTGTTTACAAGAAACAGGGAATCAGTCTGCTGTTTAATCTTTGTTTGTTTATTATAAAGCTTGTTTTGTTCTTTATTTCCAACTCTATAAAATTAGTCTTGAGCATTAAAGCCAATTTTTTTTTTTTTTTTTTTTATGAAACAAAATCAGAAAAAGAAAGGACTTCATTCAAAATGGGTTTTCTAAGACTCAATATCCCTAAAGAAATACCGTCAAACAAATGGGATAACCGGCAAGATAACTACTCTGCCAAAGCGGACACTTGCGATCATTGTGCAATCGCGTGTCGATATCACTTCATCATGCCAGGAAATCCTGGACGCTGACATGGTATTTTTTTTTAATAAAAACAACAAATAAATAAAAAAAATGAAAATAAAAATAAAAATCACGAGTTTAAATTTAAGCAACTCTCCCCGGCAACGGCGCCAAAAACTTGACTCGTTCGTAAATGAGCAGCCAAAAGGCTATTCCAAGTGCAGGAGCGTGTCGCGTAGTAATTAGGAATAAATTCCTATATCATCTCCACAGGGAAAGTGCTAAAAATAAACTCGTATAAAATGGTGAAATTATTTAAAATGAGAAAATAAAAATAAAAAGTGATGATATGTACAATGGATGAAAGAGTGCAATGAAAAAGAAGATTTTACTGGTCATGAACCAGATTCATTTTTTGGTTGGCTTTGAGTGTTTGAGAAGCAGTGATGAAAAGTAACGAAATTAAAGTGCAAGACAGTGAATTTAAATTGCTGAAAATTAAATGACTGAAATTTAAATTAGTAAGAAAATTAAATGATATAAAAATAAATTGTAGGAAATAAAATTGCAGAAAAATAAATGATAGAAATTTAAATGACTATAAATTAAAGTACAGAAAAATAAATGACATAAATTTAAAATGCAGAAATTAAAAGTACAGAAAAATAAATGACAATAATTTAAAGTGCAGAAATTTAAAGTGCAAGAAAATGAATCATCATAAATTAAAATGAAAAAAAATAAAATTAAAAGCAGAGAATACAGATGAAGGAGGACAGCTCGGTAACAACGGTTGGTCCATTAGGCTCTCAACTGCATCACCGAACTCCCTCACTTCATCTGCACTTTCTCCAAAATTGAAAAAAACTACAGACTAATCCTAAGCCATTCTACTGGGTGTCTAACATCGACCACCTCTCTCTGTGTATCTTCAGGTCCTTATATAGGCTTCAAAAGCTACTGTAGTGCGTGCTGTGCTTAGCTTGTTTCGTCTGTGAAGCCAGCTACTTGTCTCCTACTCAGAAAGTTATTCCATTTGTCCTGCATGTGCTTTTGGTTTCGTCTGCTTTCCAACCTTGCTGCACCGAATGATCTGCTTGTGTGTTTTCTTTCTTTTTCTTTCGGTTTCTTTTTCTTTCTTTCATTCTATCTCTTGTCGGCATCACATGCTTACCAACTCTTTTATTTTCTTTTCTTATTCTTGCATCCAGCCGAGATTGCACCGAGTGGTTCGGTTGCTTTTTTTTTTTTTTCCTTTCTTTTTTTCTTTGCTGCACCGAACTCCAGCCTAAGCTGCACCGAACAGTTCACTTATTTTTTTCTCTTTCTTTTTTTTCGTGCGTCTTCCAGTTGAGCTGCACCGAGTGCTTCACATGCACCGAACTCTTTTCTCTTTCTTTTTATTTTTTCTTTCCAGCTTGCACCGAAACCGACCGAGCGGACCTGCTTATTTTTTCTTTCTCTTCTTCTCTATCCTTTCGGCATGTGCATATTTGCTTCTTGTTCCCCACCGAACTCCAGCTAGCTCTAAACCAATTATTCTCCACTTTGTTTTTCTCTCAGTTTTTTATTTCTTTTCGGTGTAATGAAAATGAGAGAGACCGAGAGGTGGCTGGGCTGAAATGGCTTGCGGCTTCGTGGAGGTGCATGGAGGCTGTTGTTGCTCGCAAGGTGGAGGCCATGTGAAATTACTTCCTCTGTTTTCTCTTCATAAAACAGAGTAAGTAGGCTATCGGTTTTCACGTGGAAGGGTGCTGCCGGGCTGTGCATGGGACGGTTGCTGCCGTTGGTGGAGATGGTTGTACTGCTGGTGGTGGAGAGGTGGAGGGCAGCGGCTGCGCAAGCTCGGAACGCATGCATGGCGTTTGCATGCGTTCGGCGAGAGGTTGAAGACGGGTCGCGACGACATGCAGTTTATCTCAAACGACAGGTCGTTTGGCTTGGACGGCTGATTCAAAGCTAGTGAAAAAGCCAAACGACATGTCGTTTAGCCTGCGCAGTAAATAAAAAAAATAAAATAAAATAAAATAAAATAAACTAAAACAAACAGAATAATAAAAAAAAACAAAACTAGAAAAAGAAAATAAATAATTAAATAAATATTAAACAAAAACTAAACTAAAATATTACAAGTGTGTTGTGCATGTGAGGAAATAAAATCAAAATAAATCACAAGTTATAAAAATAAGCATAAACTATGCTTTTAATCAATTTAAATCACAACTTGGATTTATTGCCTCTTGATCATTTTTTCATCTTAAATCAATGATAAAATAATTAAATAATTAAATATATATTGATTTTAACTATATAAATTATACAATAATGCAGCTCAATCAATTTATAGTTACCTTCTTAATCATGACTCTCAGATAGCTCATCAAACTCAATCATTGCTTTCAAGTAGTAACCTTGCAGCTCATGTGACCAACACAAGGGCACCTTCATTATCTGGCTATTCAAACAGAGGAAGAAGCTCAATGTAGCATGGAGGTCGGCATGGCCGTGGGCGTGGTGGACAGTTCACCAACTATTTCTCCAATCGTCTCAAAAATCGATCATTGTGTCAAGTTTGTCAAAAGCCTGGGCACACTGCTCTCTCTTGTTATTATTGTTTCAACTAGTCCTACCAAGCTCCTGCTCCGGCCTCACTTCCAACTAATTTCACAACTCTACCTATCACTGTGCCTCAAACAAACAATTGGTTTCCTGATATAGCAGCTACCAACCATTTCACAACTGATTTTTCAAATCTTAATCTGGAGTCTACACCATATCATGGCACTGATCAAGTCAGCATTGGAGATGGCTCCACTCTTCCCATACAAAATATCGACTCAACTCATCTAAACACTTCATCTAGAAAATATCTCCTTCACAAACTCCTTCATGTTCCTTTTATCAGTAAAAATTTATTGTATGTTTGTCAATTCTGCCTTGATAACTTTGTCTATTTTGAATTTTACTCTTCGTATTTTCTTATGAAGGATTTACGTACCCGGGAGGCAATTCTTCAAGGACCTATTAGGAATGGTCTATATATCCTTCCCTCGACTGCTTCGGAAGCTTCAGAGTCCCTGTCTCCCGCTGCTCCTCAAGCCTTTCTTGGTGAATGTACTTCCCCACAGATCTGGCACGCTCGACTTGGTCACTCCTCATTTCAAGTCACCTCATTTACTCTTCATTGATTTCAACTTCCAGTAACAAATAACACTGCATTGTCTTCTTGTCTTGCATGCTCTCAAGCCAAGTCTCACGCTTTGCCACATCATTCCTCTCCATCCAGATCTCACAAGGCATTTCAGCTTCCTTTTCTTGATGTTTGGGGATCAACACTTGTGCTGTCCTCCATGGGCTGTCGTTTTTATTTTTCTATTGTAGATGATATTTCTAAGTATATTTGGATGTTTCCTATTCAGTCTAAATCTAATGTCTCTATTTTTTTTTTGGCTTTTTTACATTATGTTAGTAATAAGTTTTCCACTAATGCCATTTATGTTTAATCTGACTGGGGTGGAAAATTTCGCCCACTTCATTCCATACTTAAAATCATTCGGTATTTCCCATCATGTTACGTGTCCATATTCTTATGATTAGAACAGTAGTGTTGAACGATATCACCGCCACATTGTTGAAACTAGAGTCTCCCTTTTGGCTCATGCTTTTGTCCCAAATAAATATTAGGCTGAAACTTTTCAAACTGTTGTATTTCTCATTAATTGCATGCCCATACCTATTCTTTGCAATCTCACCCCCTTTCAAACTTTATTTCATTATCCTCCTGATTAAAAATTTTTACGTATTTTTTGTGCGGCTTGCGGGCCTAGTTTAAGACCTTTCAATCGTCACAAAATGGATTTTAGATCTCAACTTTATGTCTTCATGGGCTATACTCCATATCATAAAGGATATTTTTGCTTACATCTTCCCACAGGCCGCACCTACATTTCTAGATATGTTTATTTTGTCAAGCCCAATCCATCTCCTCCTTCTAACATTGTCTCCTCTAGGCTCTTCACTCTATCCATTCTTGTGTCCACATCCACGCTTACTACTCCTTGAGACATCAGGCTCATCTCTCTCTGAGATATCAAGACCAACCCACTCTGCCCTTTCCCCCTCTTCTTCGTCGACTCCTCTCCCTCCCGAGTCTTCCTCAAGCCCTAGCTCTCCTGTCTCATCTGAATTGGCGTCACCTTCCCCTGCGTCTCCACCATCCCTCACCCATCTTGTGGTCACTAGATCTAAATCCAATATCCAATGTCCACTTATTCAATTTGATATTACCATCCCTTGGCCTCCTCCCAAGCCCTCTCTCTCACTCATTGTCTCCAACTCTACCTCCATTCTAGAAGAGCCTTCATCGTATACAGAAGCCTCTAAATTCCTTGAGTGGTGAGCTGCCATGGACACCGAGTTCCAAGCCCTACTTCACAATCAAACCTGTGATCTGGTCCCTTTCTCCCCTAATCTTAATATCTTGAGTTCCAAATGGGTTTTGAAGACCAGGCATTGGGCTGATGGAACCCTTGAGTGTCGCAAGGCTTGTCTTGTGGCCAAGGGATTCCATAAAAAATCTGGTCTTGATTACATCGAGACCTTTCGTGCTGTAGTCAAGCCAGTGACTTGGTCTTGATTCCATCAAAAACTTGGTCCTGATTACACCGAGACCAAGCTTGTCTCGCAGTTGCTTCCAAGTGGCCGTTGTATTAGTTGGACATTCAGAATGCATTCTCACACGGTGATCTCGAAAATGATGTTTATATGTAGAAACCACCTGGGTTTGTGAATCCTGATTTTTCCACTCATATCTGCAAATTGAAAAAGTCTATTTATGGGTTAAAACATGCCCCTAGGGAATGGTGCCCTAAATTGACTGAAAATTGTTATCTCTACGTTTCCATTGCTCTCAGTCTGATTCCTCTTTGTTTATTCTTCGAAATTCATGCGACTTCCTTTATGTTTTAGTTTATGTAGATGATATCGTAGTGGCTGGTTCTAATGCATTGCTTATTTCTGATTTCATCACTATACTTGAAACTTTTTTTCCCGTTAAAAATCTTGGCCCCTTATATTATTTCTTGGGTATTGAAGTCTGTCAAAATTCCACTGGTTTCTTTATTTCTCAATCTAAATATATTTCTGATCTATTAGTTCGTACAAATATGCACAAGTCTAAGTCTGTCTCTACTCCTATGTCTTCGTCTGTTAAACTCAATGCACTAGAGGGTCCTTTATTTGAGGATCCTCAACTCTATCGCAATGTAGTTGGTAGTCTTCAATATATGGCCTTTACTCGGCCAGACATTTCATTCGTTGTTAACAAAGTGTGTTAATTTATGCACCATCCAAGGCTTCCTGATTGGCAAGTTGTAAAAAGAATTCTTCGGTATTTAAACCTTACACAACATTTTGGTCTTTATTTTGACCTTTAAATTGTCTGCCTTGAAATTGTCTACCTGCTCTGATACTGACTGGGCTGGTTGCCATGATGATCACAAATCCACAAGTGATTTTGGTGTTTATTTTGGCTCCCATCTTATTTCCTAGAGCTCTAAGAAGTAGCCCACCATAGCTATCTTCTACTAAAGCCGAATATAAGGCAGTGACTAATACTACCTGTGAGCTTCTCTAGTTGCAATCTTTTTTAAAGGAACCGAGTGTTTGTCTTACTGATCCACTGACTTTATGGTGTGACAATTTGGGTACTACTTATTTGATTGTTAACCCTATTTTGCATTCTCACACTAAGCATGTTGAGCTTGATTATCACTTTATTAGAGATCATGTGGTAGCTAAAGCTCTTCGAGTTTCCTTTGTGTCTAGTAAATATCAACTTGCTGATATTTTCATCAAGCCTTTATCTCCAGCTCGCTTTTCTCAACTATGATCAAGCCTCACCATCTATCCTATGTTGCTTGACTCGTGGGGGGTTATTAAGGCAATAATTCATGTTGCCTCATATCAGAACCAGGAAGATAATTTGAGAAGGATCAGCTCCAATGCAAGAATATTCCTCTAAGCCTAGAAGACTCTAGACTAATTCCAAATAACATAATTAAGTTGATTCTCTATAACATAAATGGTGAGGTGTAACCAAGTGGTCCCAAGTTTGAAATAATTCTAGCTGCGTTGTGAATCTGACTGTATATATAAGTTTTGGAAAGTCTTTGTAAAGATGGAATGAAAAACAGAATTGTAAAACTATGAATGAATGAAATTTTCTTTAAGGAATTTATTCAAACATATGCCTTGTACTCCTTTTATTTTCGCCCTTACACATGCATATTTAGTTAATTATATATAAACAATATTATTATGCAGCATGCATGATCATTTTGCTTACAAATTTCCATCTATTATACGTTGGAGTATTAATGCCAGTAGTACTGATCCGCCAGTCATGTCAAAAACCAAGAAACTCTTTCCTAGATTCTCGATTCAATTTGTCAAAATGCACAAAGATTAATTACGAATAAGTACTTTGTTTTGCGTAAAAACTGCTTAGAACTAATAATGAAAACTTAGAAAATTTTCAAATATCCAATGTTTCAACCGCTGACCTGGGTTTCATTGATTCGCATAGTATATATATATATATATATATATATATATATATATATATATATTATGTATTAGGGTTTCAAATATCATGTTATTTTGGATGGATCGGATGATCACCCAAAACGAGTTAACTAAATTAATCTGATTCTTTTCTCTCTGTTTTTCTTTTTCCATCTACAACTTGAGAAACAAGATCATGCTAGATCGAATATTAATGGAGAGTAATGCTTCTTAATCAAGACCATTAATTATATACGTACGCCATATATTATTGTATGATCTAGAGATTTTCAATTCGTCTGCGCCGAAAGAGAGTGCATGCTTGACCTGCACAAAACTTGCAACAGATATTCAACTAGCAGCAGCATTTGAAGAAATGGGTGGTGAAGAACAAAATTAGAACATTCATGCATTTCACATTATCAGATAACTAGACTTATCATCATGATCTCTTATCTGATCTTGTCGGTTCGAACTTTTACAACATTTCTTTGTTTTTATTTAATCGCATTTCAGGATAGGGAAGAAGTTAATTTAGTAAAATCAACCGAATTAAAGAAAGTTAAAGGGAAAACCAAAGATAAAAGAAACTTAATTAACTAAAAGTAAACACTGATCAAAACCGGGGCCATGTATATAGAATATAGTTTGTTTGATATGTAGTTATAAGATAAGTACACCATCAAAAGCAAGTCATCTTGTCGATCTCTTTCCTCGACCGTACGCTATTTTATATTCCAACAAATTGGGTGTTATAATCTTAATGTCACTATCAATTAAGAATTTCACTACACATAAGTCGGTATCATGTTAATACATCATTTATAATGGGACCTTTTATAACTTAAAAAAAAAAAAAAAACACCAATAATCATATTTTAGTATAATTGATGTGAAAAGTTTCCACTTCAGCAATGTGTTGGTGTGTAAAAAATAAGGCTTATAAATAATTCTCATCAATTATATATTATCTAATAGCAAGTGATAGTACAAGGAGTTTTAGCGATCAGAGAGACCAATATAATAAATAAGTTTGGTATTCAAGTCTCGTATCAAATGTTGGAAGGGAAAAAAAAAAGGCAAAACCGGCCAGCTGTAACATTTGCAACTATATATATATATATATATATATATAATATGAATGAATACATTGAATAGATCATCAGACGAAGAAGACTATATGCAAGGGAAGACAGACCTAAAATTCTCTCGTAGAACAAATGAAACGTGGGAAACAGCAGTCTTTTCCCGCTTGCACCAGTTTGGCGCTACTGCTGAATTTAAGTTACATTGGAAAGGTTAAAAACCATTCAAAATGATCATGTATGCAGTCTGCGTCATTGCTGATGATTCTTAATTAATTTTGATCAGCCTGCACGTTGATCTTTGCTTTGAACTTAATTACGTACGTACGTTCTATACATAGCCAGAAACAGGGAAAAGTCTTGACGTGCATGATTAGCTTCCTTTCAACAAAAAGGGCATAGACTAATTATAATTATATGGTCAGCCGGGAGAAGGAGGAGAATGAGAAAAAGGGATCAGGAAAAAAACAATATTACATAACCTTGCATGTGCTTATAAGTGCTGCCGTGGTGATAGGAAAATAATCACAAACATATATGTATATATATATACACATTAATTTTATGGTAATATTAAAATAAAGTTCTCTATCTTGGAAAGGATCTCGATTCATATTGAGCCGCTATTGAGCATGTGTGTATAAGTTATTTTATTATCAAGCCGGTATATAAAGTACCTATCCACTTCACTTAAATAATTTTTTAATAATAAATCCCGTCTTTTTTTTAAAAAGTGTGCAATTCTTACATAATCTATAATTGTATCTAATATTACTTAAATATTATAGTTTGAGTTTTTTCCCCCGACGACTGGTGAGACTGTTGACATCAACTATATTAGCTAAATAGGGACCTAGCTCTACTTGAGGTCCTTAGGCAACCATATTGATTAATGGCATACCCTTTGAGAGGAAGCTTATTGCTTCAAATTAATCTATTTGGTAACCAAATCATGGTTTCGATCGGTTTATTTTCTAATTTCTCCTACCATTAAAATAAAAGGAAAGAGAGAGAGAGAGAGAACGCGATTCTAAAAAATAAATTGCAGTCAAAGCTCATAAAAATCAGAACCAAGAATCCTTCAAAATTATCAAGCGACGTTTGTGTTTGATCGATCAAGAACGTTCTGTTTTATATTTATATGTATATGTTGTATCATATTTGCTGTTTTTGACTTATTATTTCATTCAACGTATCCCAATTCCTTCGTGACTAATCAATTGAAACTAAATATAGACTTATAAATTATAGCAAACAAATATTAATGGAACATTATATATCTATGTATCTATATATTTTTCAGGAAAAATTATTTTTTTTAATTATTATCTAAGAAGCAAAACACGTTCAATTTACAACAAAACAATCGACTAAATGAAAATGTGCTAATTTTTTTAAGAACTTTTTCTTGTTTTGAGATTTATGTTTCGTGAGGGTTGGGGAGTTGTGTAAAGAGACTCGCGCGCGAAATATAGCTACAAGCCAACAACACGCGTAAAAATTTCGAAAGAGTCAGTCAATTTACGTGGGTTTATAAGACTCTAAAGTCTTTGAAAGTTAAGTCAATCCCCCACACGTTCTTCTTATTTATTTTTATTTTTTCTTTGCTAGAGGCGCCGTAACTGCGTCTATATAAACCCCCCCAAAGTTCCAAACCCCACCAATACAGGAAACGGTTCTACTCCCGAAGGATCAGACAAAACCCACCACAGAAAAAACAAGCTTAATTACCTCTGTTCAATCTGTTCTGCTTGATCTCTTGTTTGTTTGTTTGCTTGCTTGTTTTTTTTTCTCCTGGGAAGCAAACAGAGCTTTAAGCAGTACATGTCGGCAGCTAGCAAACCCAAAAGGAATTAACAGCTTCGTAGGAAACTTTCTGGAATCTGATCAAATGCCCAGAAAGGGAATGAGGAGCCTCTGCTTTCACTCCAAAACGCCTTCCTACTCCGCCTCTCGCCACCCTTCACCTTCTTCGGGACGTCCCTCCGTCTCGACCCCTCGGAGAAGTTTCTCCGACACGATGATCGAGCAGAGCATCGAAGCCGCCGCTTCCTTGATCATGAAATGGGACCCGGAAAGTTCTGCCTACGCTAAAGTCACCTCCATCTTCTACGAGAGCAAGAGAGAAGCCATTCAGTTCATCAAATGCGTTAACGATCTCCAGAAGGCCATGCATGCCTTGGTCTCCGATAACTCCTCCTCCACTTCTGAGAGGCTCGTGTACGCCCAGAACCTGATGCAGATTGCCATGAAGAGACTCCAGAAGGAGTTCTATCAAATCCTTTCCATGAACCGGGCCCACTTGGATCCCGAATCCGTCTCCGCACGATCTTCACGCGCCTCCACGAGATCGAGCCTCTCCGACTATGAAGACGTAGACGATGATGTGCGCCCCGCAGGTGATTCCATCGAGGAAGTCGAGGAGGTTTCTTCCATTGCCATGACGGACTTGAGGTCCATAGCCGAGTGTATGATCTCATCTGGTTACGCTAAAGAGTGCCTTAGCATATACAAAATCATCAGAAAATCAATAGTGGACGAAGGCATTTACCGTCTTGGAGTTGAGAAACTGAGCTCCTCCCAAATCAGCAAGATGGACTGGGAACTGCTGGACATGAGGATCAAGGCCTGGTTGAACGCAGTAAAAATCTCCATGAAAACGCTCTTTAACGGGGAGAGAATACTGTGCGACCACGTCTTCGCTTCCTCGGACTCCATCAGAGAATCTTGCTTCAATGACATTTCCAAAGACGGAGCTACTCTGCTATTCGGATTCCCTGAAGTACTCGTCGCCAAGAGCAAGAAATCTCCCGAGAAAATCTTCCGCGTGCTCGACATGTACACCGCCATCGCTGAAAACTGGCCCGAGATCGAATCCATCTTCTCGTTCGAATCAACTGCGACCGTCCGATCTCAAGCCATCAACTCCCTGATCCGTCTCAGCGAGTCGGTGCGCACAATGCTGTCAGACTTCGAGTCAACGCTGCAAAAGGATTCCTCTAAGTCACAGGTCCTCGGCGGCGGAGTTCACCCGCTGACGCTCAATGCGATGAATTACCTCTCAATTCTCGGAGATTATAGTAATGTCCTCGGTGACATTTTCGCCGACTGGGCTCCCCCTCCGAAATCCTCATTACCGGAATTCTACTTCGATAGTCCACAGAACGATGAATCTCCGGCACCGGAGATTTCCATGCGCATAGCTTGGCTAATCCTCGTGCTTCTTTGTAAGCTCGACGGCAGGGCCGAGCAGTACAAAGACGTTTGTCTATCATACATATTCCTAGCCAACAATCTTCAACACGTGGTCTCCAAGGTCCGCACGTCAAACCTACTGTACCTTCTGGGCGAGGAATGGGTCGCAAAGCACGAAGCCAAAGTGAGACAGTTCTCGGCGAATTACGAGCGTTTCGCGTGGGGAAAGGTGATCACGTCACTGCCGGAGAACCCAACCGCCGAGGTCTCCCCGGCGGAAGCAAAGGAGGTTTTCAAGAAGTTCAATTTGAGTTTCGACGAAGCGTATCGGAAGAAGGGTTCGTTCATTGTATCGGATCCGAAACTCCGAGACGAAATGAAAGTATCAATCGCGAGAAAGATCGTGCCAGTTTACCAGGAGTTTTATAAGAAGAATCGGCAGCAGCTTACCGGGAGCGGAGAGAGGAATGCGCGGTTATATGTCAGATTTACCCCTGAAGATGTGGGGAATTACATATCGAACTTATTCTTCGGGACAGCCGACTCAGGTAACAGACCGTCGTCTTCGTCGTCCTCGTCTCATCGCCGGCGGGAACGGTCCACAGCGTAGAGTTTTATTCGGTGATTTTTTGTTGTTTTTTCCCCGATTATTTTGTCTGGATATGTACATGTGGTTCGTTATAATTTATTTACTTCATCCAAAGATGCTACCGTGCATACCGGCATTTGTGCGCATACTCGCGGCTACAAGCGAGATTTGCATAGGCTTACACAAATAAAGTAAATTAATCGTAACAGTAAGGCCTAGTTTGTTTTCAGACTTTCATCTCATCTTATCTCATCTCAATTTTATCATTACACTTTTTTTTTCAAATTTTTTTTATAAAATATATTTTTTATGAAATTCATCTCATCTTCTCTCAATAATTTTAAAACTTTTTCAAATTCAAAAAAAATAAAAAAATATTCAAAAATCTTAAAAATTTTCATCTCATCTCATCTCATATCTGAAAACAAACGAGGCAAGATTATAAAGTTATTTTTATTATAAAATTAATTTAATAGATCATATGAATTTATGTTAATTTTTTAATTTTATAATATTTCGTATTATGAAACCACATCTCTTTGCCACGATTAAGATTGTAAAGTTATTTTTAAGATAAATTCTACTCATCATTTTAGGTCTTGTTTATTTTTAAGAATGAGATTAAATGAATTGAGATTAAAATTAAAAAGTAAAATAAAGTATTATTATAATATTTTTTTTAATATTTTTTTTGTTTTAAGATTTAAAAAATTTGAATTGTTTATTTTATTTTGTATTGAAAGTTAAGAAAATTGTAATGATTAGATGAGATAAGATGAGATAAATTTGAAAAAGTTGAATTGTTTATTTTATTTTGTATTGGAATTTGAGAAAGTGTAATGATGAAATTGAGATTAGATGAGATGTTTTTCGAAAACAAACAATACCTTTAATTTTTATTATTCTCTTATTATCCTGTGATGTGATATTAGATGATTGGAAATAATTTATTATATTTTATTTATGAATTTATCATCTAATGTCACATTATGGAATGATAGAAGTTTAGATAATGAATTTATTTTTTTTATTTTTATTTTAAAGTTAATTTAACAAATCATATAAATCCAGGTCAATTTTTTAATTTTATAATACTTTTCAAAAATTCTACTCACCCACTTTTGACTTTTGGATAGTTGTTATACGATTTTATTTCTCCGGTCGTTTTCGATGCTTAATTTTGTCTCATGGCCATCCAACAACAGAATTTGTTTTGTTTTTCCTTAAAAAATATATATATATAATGCATAACTCCGAGGTTAGAATAGAACACACCCGAATATAAGTTAGAACGAATAATGAAGTTTTTTTTAACAATATTTGTTGTCTCCCACGGTGACAACATACAAAATTAAAATTTTTCTTTTTAATTTTTCTTCTATGTTCTTTTACTATTTTTAAATATTTTAAAAAATATTAATATATTAATAATCACTTTCTTAATCAATAAATAAAAATATATATAATAAATAAATAAATATAAGAACGATCAAAATGAGACCACATAATAGACTAGTAGCATTATTCCATACATATATACGAGGGAGCCAGCTTGCTAGGGAGTCGTCAACAGGTGAGAAAAGAACCAATGGTGATTGGAAAAAGTGAAGGTGAGAGACATGAATGGAAATTCGGCTGTTTACCTTCTAATTAATATCAAATTCAAGTGCTTAGTTATATTTAGGAATGTATTAATTATTTATAAAAGATTTTCATGCAACATGTAGTAAAAGTAATATTAGATACAGTCTTAAGATATACAAATTTCGTACATTCTATTTGAAAAGAAATGTGTCTATTAAAAAAATAATTTTTTGATATACTTCCTAGATTTAACTTTTTTTTTTTAAAAGAAGGACGTGAAACTAACATAATCTAAATACCATTTTTCACGTTCAATGTATTCGAAAGTGTATGATCATTTCATTTCGTATATATTGAGATCAATATATTATTATTTTTACGTATTATATTATTATAATTTGGTATATATTATTCGAAGTCTATCAATATATTATTAATCAAGTTCTGGACATGATAGTTATTTCTTAACTTTTACGCAACTTCTCTGTAAAATATTATTAATTATTAATTTATCTGACTTTATTTTTCCTTGAAAATGGATTTAAAATTCAAAAAATAATAATTTTTTGTTTTAAAAATTGTGGAAGAGTATATAGTAAAATAACTGTTTGTTTGATCATTTCTCGTATCATAAATCATGTGCCTGAAATTAATTTCTTTCACGATCAGCTAGCTAGAGTTTCAACAACAATTACAATTAAGTCAACAACTTCTTGTAAATTCAGATCTAACTTCGTATCATTTTAAGGAAAATCACTAATTACAAAATGATAATAAATACAAAATGGCTAAAGAGTAAGAAATAAAAAAAAATAAGTCAAAACCTAACGAAATGTAAATATAAAAATTAAAATTATGATAAACTTTTTAGAGAATATTAATTATGACTACAAATAAAAATATTTTATTTATGATCTTATCCTATGTTTTAGTTGGGTTTAAAAATAAATATTATTTTTCTAATAAATCTTCTTAAGAATTGGAATTTTCTCTATCAAAACATTATATGAAATAAAAATTAAACAGAAAATAATACATGACATGAAATATTAAATTTGAGTTTGCTCATGGTTTGGGAGGGTGTACTCATGGTGGATCACTGGATCCAAATATCTTCTATAGTTCTACGTACCATCACTCTTGAATAATTTTTTAAGAAGAGCTATAGACACATTAAGCGTAAACTTTAGTGCATTTAAAGTTGAGATATACACTGATCTTGACATACAACATTAAACATTGCATGTGTAGTCGATCTGTATATTGAGTCTATCTCTCATTTAACTCGAGAAAATGTGTTGAGCAAATAATTATTGAGAATGGTTCATGTCATGTCACACCAATAAATTCTATGGTTTGTGACAGACAAAACCCATTACGGAAAAAAATTAAACCGTCACAAAAACTTTTTTATGATGGTTAAAAACCGTTAGTGTATTGATATGCTAAAGGCATCAAAAAATATTTTTTCTGAAGGTTTACTGTCCAATCGTTACAAAAAATATTTTTTATGATGTTGATAGTTTGAGTTAATTCCTTTGAGCGAATGTGATGATAATTTGTGACTATCATTTTGCCACAAAAAGTACGTTTGAACATATATTTTTCCATTTGAACATTATTTTTCTAATGTTTAATTATGTTAATTCGCACGGTTAATATATACATTCAATTAAGAAACGAACCATCGTGATGTCGCCTCCACCTCCTCCAATGTTGTCTTCGAACACCACCAAAACCCTCATGTCAAGGTTAATGCCCTTCTCACATCCTCTTTAAGGTTTTTTCAAGTGATTTTAAGTGGGTTTTGGCATGAACCAAAACCTATTTCGAAACCAATATTCCCTTGTGTTTTCCGGCCATCATGGCTGGCAATTGGACAAATGGTCATTGTAGAAAGTATACATATATTGTATTCTTATGTTAATACCTTAATTTGCACAACAAATTAGAAGGGAGGGAAGAATCATTCTCGACCCACGAGATGATTCAGACTTCGATACAGTGCTCTTCACGTTCATTCATAAAATAAATAATAAATAAGCAAATAAGAATAATGAAGAGAGACACAAACATTTACATAGTTTGGCATAATGCATACGTCCACAGGTTGTTTGGGGGCGAAATCCACTATAATGGATGGTATTACAATCTCTCATGGCCTCACACATCTCACAACACAATAAGGAAATTTATGAAAAATCCTTTGGAGTTGTAATGGAGTTTGGCGTAAGGAGTTTCTGTAGAGAGAGCTTGTGGAAAGCCCATTGAGAGTTTGTTCATTTTGTGAGGGATCCCCTTATATATATAGAGGTCCAACTTGCCTTGTAAAACATTTTCCTGTTAGAAGTTTGAATCATTTTCCTTTTAGGTGTATGAATCCCTTTCCTCTTAGGAGTTTAAATCTCTTTCCTTTTAGGAGTCTTAGTCAACTTATCTCTTAACTTGATTTTTTATCTTATCTTGATACTAAATTATAGGCAGTTGATTTGATCCCTACAGATGCCAGCGATTCTTAAGGATGATTTTTTGTACAATAAGGCCTTGAGAATCTTCAAGTTAATAATTTGCAGAATAAATTTTAAAAATTGATCCCTAGTTTCTTGTTTGTTTCCTGGTTTTCTATTTGTTTTGTGCTAAGCAGCGAGGAGCTCAGTTTGGGGAGATAGGCGGGAGGTGTACTCGATTGCATTAGGTGTGAGCGTGAAACTCTACTTTTATGGGAGATGTACTCAACCACAGTAGTGGCGAGAGTATATGGTGAGACAATAAAGCCTGATTTTGAGTTTGTTTATTTGTGTAGATATTTGCTGTGAGAGATTACTTATTGTTGGCGAAGAGTGCATATTTCTATGATTGGTTCTTTGTGTGTATTTTTGTGATCATTTTTGCTTTCATTGGTAGCAGTGGATTTCTGCCCCTCGATATAAATTTTTGTTAGTGTTCTCGTTTTGCTATTGGTGTTTGTTGGCAATAGCCTGCGCTTAAGTGGTAAGGGAGCCCGTCGACCCACTAGATCCATCTTAGGGAGTTGGTGAGCTCATAAACTCGTTCCTGAAGGACACCCGTTCAAGGCAGTTGTAGAGCTTGTTGGCTCATTCCCAAAGGTAACCCTCTCGAGGCGGTTGTAGAGCTGGGTGGCTCGTTCTTAAAGGTAACCCACTCGAGGCTGTTGTAGAGTTTGGTGGCTCATTCCAGAAGATAACCCGCTGGCGGTGGTTGTGGCATAAGCATAAACACTCAGTGTTTGCTAGAGAAGATGCTATGCTTGTTTGACCTTTACGCATGTTTGCTTGCACTGGGAGTTAGACTCGACACTGGTGGCTAACTGTTGGTGGGTTGTGGGGTCTTTTGACCTCCACATCCGTTTGCTTACACCGCAAGTTAGACTCGACATTGGTGGTGAACTGGTTAAGTCATGGGGTCTTGTGACCTCCACGCCCATTGATTTGCATTGTGAGTTAGACTTGACATTGGTGGCTAATTGGTTGAGTCGTGGGGTCTTGTGACCTCCACGCCTATTGATTTGTACCGCGAGTTAGACTCGACACTGGTGGCTAATTGGGGTCGTTGGGTCTTTCGACCTTCATGCTCGTTTTTTTGCACCGCAAGTTAGACTCGATATTGGTGGCTATCTGTTGGGAGTCATAGGGTCTTGTGACCTCCACGTTCGTTAATTTGCATTGCAAGTATTGACTCGGCTCCGTTAATTTGAGGGGATGCTCGACAGCATTGTTGTGGCAAGAGGCTGAGTTTGACCGTCCTGAGAGGTTTTACCTAAAACCAAATAGGTTAGCATGATACAAATTACAAGTTTGAGATTTGTAAATCTGAGCCATTCTGCTAGATTATGGTGAAGGCTGGTGACACACAAGCAATGCCGGTGGGCAGCCATGCTTTGCATTGATGAAGGCCCGGGATGCCTGCAATTCCAAGTGAGCTATTCTGATGCAAATAGATTAAGAAGCCTGCACGGCGCCTGGCAGGCAATTTTTGTGAAATATATTTTCGAGGCATGTAGCCACTTAGATTCTTGGGGAAGCTCAAGGAGATTTGGTGAGAAAAATCTCCAAAGTCGAATTTGTTAGTAAAAATAAAATTTAAATAGCAGGTTTGAGAAAGGCGAACAAGGGCTAAGTCATATGTGGCTTCCAACTCTTCCTTGACTGAGATTGTTTGCTATTATGTTCCATTTATGTTACTATGCGTTGCCTTACTGCTTGCTTTTTATTGCCTGCAATATTCTTCCTTTTCTCATATTGTGCGCATAGCATGACTTTCGCTAGCTTTAGTCCATTGGTACACATTGATCATAACTCGTGGTGTTACTTGCAGCGTCCTATACGTTGCCCGCTGTTTTTGTATGCAACGATGTTTTGCTTTGACCGCGATGGTGTCAAATCCATTCTCCATGGTGTTTCAAAGATTCATGTTTACGCATGCAACAAAGCCACGACCGCACGATGGCGTGTTGACATTAGTCATCAACCTTGGGGGTGTAGGGTCTGTGCGCATGATTGTTCTAGGCTCTCCATGGGGTGAAGGGCTTTATGATGGTGGCAGAAATCACTGCCAATAACCTCTGGTGCATTTCACGGTGGGCCCCACATTGCTTGGCTTTATCTCTTTATTGCCAAGGGTGACCTTGCCTTGCTTGCATGCCTCCGTGAAGTACTTGGTAGGAAACCATGTGAAAGTAGGCGACAAGGAAACCATTGTCCACCAAAGGGGGTGGTGAGCTCTGTTTGGCAACTTCATGGTGGTAGGTGCATACATGGCGAATGACCTTAGTGACAGTGAGGTTGGGCGAGGGGCACCATGGTGGCAAGGAGCATGATGGTGGTGGCTAGTAGCTCCGGAGAGTTGGGTGGTGGCCACTAGGGCCTCACTGGATCATGACGATGAGGAACTATTGGGAGAAGCTTTCGTAACTAAGGACCAAGGCTCGTGTGAGTCTTACAGTGTTGTGCTGTGGTGAAAGTTGTGCGGAGCTTTACGGCATATCTACCAAGTCGACAAGGATCATTGTAAGGTGACAGACAATGCTAGAGGTTCATTTCGTTGCCTTGGGTGGCACCACGAGCTCACAATTGCTCTGGGCTGTCGAGAACGTTGTGGTCAGCGTCGAGCTGCTCCTACGATGAGCTTTGGTGATGGTGACAAGGGGTGATGGCAAGCACAACCTCTATGGTTGGGGACCTTCTTACCAGTGACAGAAAGCTCCAGCAAGCTAGGTGCATGCTGGGGCTAGACCTTCGCGGTGCATAGGAATGTGCATGCTCTACCTGTGTGGGGCTAATTTGTTGGTCTCTACCTGCCTTTTGCGAGGCGTGCACAATGTGGCGCTGCGATGAGTGACCGATGGAAGGCTCTGTCATTGCGGCATCTTCGTCATGTAGGGTGGCCGACGCCAAACCTTGTTGCGTTGTGGGGGTGGTGGTTGTAGATCTTGTGATCTTCACCATGAAAAGAGACTGGGTACATGCCTTGCACCCATTACACACGTTGTACATGGCATGCACATTGCATCTGTCATGTGCACCATGCATGCCATGCAATCCACCAGTTTCATCTCCCTCTATTTTTTTTTTTTATAACACCAAGTGTGGCCTGCAAGCATAGTGTATGTCTGTTGCACACAATCCCCTTCTTTTCCTTTCTTTTTGCAGAAAAAGTATTATTGAGAAAAAATAACAAGAAAAATAGTTGATTTGATAAGAAAAACTTATCTGGCTCTTGGAGACAATCTCATGAGCCGTGGAATTCTCCTACACCCCTTTCTAGCATTAAGAATAAAAAATCGATCCCACATACGTCACCAACTGTTAATGTCTTAATTTGCACAACAAACCAGAAGGGAAGAAATAATCATCCCCGACACAGTAGATGATTCAGGTTTTGATACAGTATTCTTCGTGTTCATCCATAAAATAAATAATAAATAAGAAAATAAAAATAAATAAGAGAGACACAAAGATTTATGTGGTTTAGCATAATGCCTACGTCCACGGGTTGTTTGGGAGTGAAATCCACTATAATGGGTGGTTTTACAATCTATTATGATCTCACACATCTTACAACACAATAGGGAAATTTAGGAAAATCCCTTTAGAATTATAGTGGAGTTTGGTGTAAGGAGCTTTTGTAAAAAGAGCCAGTGAAGAGCCCATTGAGAGTTCGTTCGTTTTATGGGAGATCCCCTCATATATATAGATGTCCAACTTGCCTTGTGAAATCTTTTTCTGTTAGAAGTTTGAATCATTTTCCTTTTAGGTCTCTGAATCCCTTTCCTCTTAGGAGTCTAAATCTCTTTCCTTTTAGGAGTCTTAGTCAACTTGTCCTATCTCTTCATAAATTTATCTCTTAACTTGATCTTCGACCTTATCTTGAGGCTAAATTATAGGCTTCTGATTTGAGTCCTACAACTTCAATTCTACGATGGCCATTAATTGAATAATGGTGTAGTTGGAGAAATTGGATATGGCTGAGTCGACTCAGCCATCTCTGCATATGTACGTTCGAATGAGAAATGTACATTTGAACATATAGGCATACGTTCACTTGTGTTTTAAATATGTGAACATCAAAAATTGTAGTCGTTTGAACATTTAAGTTAACATTCGAACATAGATGTAGTTCGAACTTTTAACACGATTTATCGTTCAAACTAACATTGTATTAACATTTGAACAATGACAATATATGTTCCAATGCTTAGTGTTATGTACGCATGTGAATTTTCACGTTTGGATGTACAATATACCTCTTAATTCAAATGTTCTGGTATATGGCTCGAACGTTTATGTATTTGTTTGAACATTAATATGACGTTGTTCGAACATACATTCAAATGAAATCAGAATATTCCATTATACCATGCTCTTGTATCACACATTTAAATTTAATGAAAGGTGTATTCATATTTTGGTTTTTTCTTCAGGATACGTCTCATCATTTGACAACATGAAAATTGGGTAGGGAAGGAACCCCAAACACATCATGGATCAGTGTTTGAGCATTTATGGTTGAACGCGAGATCAAGATCGACAAGTTTGACATGCAGACCTGGGAGGGGAGAAGCTAGACCAATATATGTGCATTGAAGGGGAAGATATACTCGTCCATGGTCAACGAGTTCTACATGCAGATTCAAGGCATGCCACAGGATGCAAATACTCACACCATATGTGTACGCAATGTTCAGTTCAAAGTATCGAAGGACATCTTCGCCAACCTACTAGGGATCCCTAGAGTATCTGAGTCCTCGGCTATAGTGGATCATCAGGCCAAGGATGCACCAAACATTGGGACATCTAGATCATTTGTTGGCCCTACTGGGGCCGATTTGACAGGCATAGATGTAGACTAGTCGGATGGCGATGGGAGTCAACCTCAGGGTGACAACCATGATGAGGAGTTCTTCAGTCTCACAAGGAGATACTGCACCCCGTTTGAGTCAAAGAACTCATTCCAGTAAAATATGCTACTACCATTTTTTTAGAAACTCATAATTGCAAAAACGTGACTCCTGTAGCACATTAGGCCACCTTCAATCGGACTTGTGTGCAAGTCTTTCTATGCTTGGCACGTGGAGAACCTATTAACTTGCCATTGCTGATATTTGAGAGGATCCATTACGAGGCAAGCGCCATCTCCACCTACAACCTTCTATATGGGGTGATCATTACTCGATTGCTGCTGTAGTGGAGAGTGGCACCCCAAGCCGAGGAGTGGTTAGCCGAGTAGAAGAGCCCGTTTGATAGTGTCAGATATTTCTACACACATTGACCGACAAATTGGGTCACTTCGGGCATCAATAGAGGACAGTGTGTTCTCAATTGGCTATTATTTAGATATCTTAAACGCAAAGGTCAAAATGTTGACAGAAGAATTTCATACATATTTAAACAAAGTGGATTGAGCTCTGCTAATCTATTTTTGAATTTTGTATTTATAACTTTATGTCATTTTTCTTCTATTTCTGTAATGAACAAAATTTCTTAATATATATATATATCGTGTTTATGTATTTTTATTCTCACGAATATTTTAATTTGCAATTTTTGTTTCATATTAAGTTCTTTCTTTTGGTCTGTATATTTAAATTTTCAAATTTCAATTAAAAAAAAACTACTTTTGAACATTAAGCATATACGTTCGAACACTAGTGCATATCGGTTGCATGAGAAGACATTACGTTCGAACCGTATAGCCAAAAGGTTTGCACGTACCTTGTACTGTTCAAATGTAATTCATCCACATAATATAACTTTAATTTGATACGAGAACATTTGTATGTAAATCACACAACATTTGAATTAACTACAAAACTGTAAGTACCTATAAATATATATATGTTCGAACGTACTATATACATTCATACATTGATAGACATTTGAATGTACTCAATATAAAAACGATAGCGTCTTGTTGACATTCGGATGTATAAACATTAATGTTCGAATGTTACTCTTATACTTTAGCGATGGTTTAAAGAAACCGTCACTAAAAAGCATATTCGGTGAAATTTTTTAGACCGTCACAAAAATAATGCTAGATACAGTTGTAGAATGCGCAAGCAATAAAAAATCCTTTTGAAAAAAGGTAGGCTCTACTATTAAGAAATGTAGTTTTTTTTTATATGGATATCGTGTTTACTCACTTTTCTCAAAGAGATTATAGGATGCTTGCATACTTCACGACTGCAAATATCATTTCTAATAATATGGATAGAATTTGTTTTCCAAGCAATTGTCAAGGAGAATTATGATCATGACCCCGAGTCCCCCAAATAATAAATTGTGAATGTTTTTTTTGGCGTGTAAATGCACATCTAACTTCATATTGTCCTTTTTATATAACTTGTAGTCATCAACAAATTAGGGAAAGCTTTACTTTTGAAAAAGGAATTGGAAAATAAATAAAGGTTGAAGAATAGAAAGAAGAATACGTCACTGAGTTTTGAACAGAGTAGTAGTTCCAACGTGTAAGTACAAGTTCTGGTCTCACGTGGGGAGTTTTGGATACACACAGTACTACAGAGGGGGGAAGGAAATCAGGAATAGGTGAGAAAAGAAACAATGGAGGGTGGAAATTGGAAATAATACTATAGAAATGATCTCTGAATAATATATATTTTCCACAATAGCTTGCAAGTACGTAGGAGAACTGATCTAGTTTATCAGGCTAGCTGTGTGACTTAAATCTTGGCTGTGTTACTCTGCCGCTAGCATTATTTCAAGTGTCCGTTAGGTTAGTCTTTTTTTTTTTAATTTTTTTTATTCATATTTTTTTTATCATTTTAAAATATTTAAAAAAATTAAAAAAAATATGAGTACACTAATAGTCATTTCTTTAACTATTGTAAAGAAAAAAAATTAAAATACATGATAAACTTATAGCAGATAGTTAACTAGAGTTTAAGTATACAAGGTGTTATGGAAATAAATAAAGCCTCAATATTTTATATATATATATATATATATATATATATATATATATATATATGTATATTCCATAAATGAGTGGTGAGAATTTTAGGAGCTGCACAAATTGAAAAGGTGATTACAAGTATTGTTGATTCTTGGGGGGGAAGACTAGTAGGCCCCTTAATTTCCCCGGTAGAGGTCTTGATCATGAGTTTGGAAAGGGCATGTCGTGGTTTGAAAAAATAGTTGTATTTAATTAACATTAACAACATTGCAATGAACCAACGACATTTCTGCATCACATACAACGTGGAATGGAAAGGGCAAGTCAAACAACAACGGCTGCATTTGTATTTTGAAAAAAAAGGGAAGATTCTGATGCACGCATGTATAAATATATATATATATATATATATATATATATATATATTTATATATAATTCCTAATTATGTATGGAAATGGTCACGTCAATTAGCGTTTCAAAATTGTCATGCAGGGTAAATTCCAAGCCATTAATATTGTATGGTTACGAATCATTGAGAAGTTGCTTCCTTCAACAAAATAAACAATATTTCCACGAATCTGCGACCTAACATTTGACACTCAACTTGTATATATCGTTTTTAATGGCGGGTCACCAACAACGCTAGCTAGCTTTAATTAACTCCTCATGCTAATTCAACAGTGAAATTTCTTTCGAGTTTCTTCCTTGACTGTCCAATATTTCATGCTTTGCCCAGAGTCTATGATCTTTTTATATTTTTATCAGGATTTTAAAAGGCAGAGAGAGGGGTACGTAGATATATTAAAATGAATTTTATAATATTAATTATGTATTTATATAAAATAAACCCTCTTCATGTGTATATATTTTTAATGGTGACACTAGTCGGTCGCCTAGATCTTACTGCGCCCTAACTGTGAGTGCTAGTTTATTTTTCTTTCTGTAAAAAAGAACTTATTTTTAAATATTAAAAAAATATACAAATTCATTCATAATAAATTTTTAAAATATCTAAAAAAATTAAAATACATTATTTTAAATTAGTTTTTTTTTTATAATTTAATATTTCTAATTTAATTTATAAAATTTGAAAACGTGACTTTCCTGCTACAGGTTTCAATTACGGCGACCCGAAGAGCAAATTCCAAAACCGGATACAAGGGTAAAGTAAAGTGCGTGCGGAAGGCTGAGAAAAACAAACGAGACAAGATTGATGTATACTACTTCAACCTTGTGATCATCGAAAAAGAGCGAACGCATGAGATTGGTGTATATTTCAACCTTATGATCAGCACAGGCTGCATTTTACACGCATGCATGCCGAAGCTAGGCATTTGTGGAATTAATCTGTCTACCAAGTACCAACCCATCACTTCTTGCAACTGGGCAACAACTGCCTTCTGGTCTGCCGCTTCTGAAACACACTGGCATCCTGTGTAACGTTACAAAACCTGCTTCTACTTTTAAATTATTGTTTAAAGTTATCGTTCGAGTTTTTTAATTTTTTAATTTAATAATTAAGAAAATGATGATTAGTAAAATTATATTTAATAATATTAGTCCACAATACTAAGATCATATTTGTAATGAAATAAATAATGAGAAATAATATTTACAATTATAGATTATGTAAGTATCCAACATTATTTTTAAAAAAGTGAGTAAATATGAGACTCGCATGAAAAATAATTTTTTAATAGTAAATTCATTTCTTTTATAAAAATAGTGCATAACGTTTGCACAATTCAAGACTGTATCTAACATTACTCATAAATAATTCATTTAGATAATTTTGTTAAATAATGAATTCTAATTACAAGTCTTAAATAAATAAATTTCAAACAAGTCCTTTATATATATAGGCTATACGTACATAGGCCAGAGTAGTCTCGATGCATTTTTTATTTTTTTTTCAATTTTGAAGAAAAGATTGTACATAACGTGTGTAAAGCACCCAAAGCATAGCACTCTATTTGCAGAGTTTTCTTATTAGAAACCCTAAGGGTGGCCGAATCTCCCCTTTTCCTGTTAGAAAATATTTTTCTTCTCATGTTTTATCTAGGGCAACACCAATAAAGGAACAAAAATTCTACTCAACCTCCTACTATTCACACCACACTCCACACTCCATCTTTTTTTTTTAATTTTTTTTTTACATAACACCTAAAATATTTTTTTTTTTACTTTCCGTACTGTACGCTATTAATTCTTTCGTGAAATAACCTTGATTATGAAAATAAAAAATTCTTAAATTATGGAGATATATTTTTCTTCTGAGTCAAATATTCATGTGTTGTTTTGAAGTTTGTAATGCACGTACAATTCAAAGCTGTAATATTGTATGGTTACCAATCATTATGAGGCTTCATATAATGTAAAATAAATAAAAATCTTCTAAAAAAAATCTATGACCTAACATCGATAATCAACTATAAACTTGTACGGTTTTTACTTTTCAGATAACTAACGTAGATGAGAAGTCTGATTCATTGGCCTATAAACAGTGTCATATATTATGTATTGAAAAATAATTGAGAATAGCATAGATAGTCTCAAATTCTCTCTCCCTTTTTTCTCTTCTCATCTATTTTTTCTATTTTATTTTTATCTTTAATAGAATTTATTTTGTATTTAATATTATTTAAAAAACTAAAATATATAGTAATAAGTATTATAAGTTCACTTTATCTCTTGTCCACAAAGTATTAATCTATTTGGAAAATACTTTAACCGGATTATATAAAAATAAAATTATAAAATTATGTAGTTTAATGTGATACGTCAAATTATAAAATTATTTTTATTATAAAATAAATTTAACAAATTTCATAAAATAACATTAATTTATAAATTTATATATGTATAATTTATTTGCGAGGAACTCTATTTACATAATAACATGAAATCATGTTTTTCCTTTGTCAAAACTTTGACATGTTGCTTCCCTGCAGGATATTCAAAGCAAGCGACACGAGTACTGAAAAATAACACAGGACAGAGGGTATAGAAAGGAGGTACGGAATGCTGATGAAAACAAAGAAAAAAAATAGAAGTAACAACGTCAATGACTTCACCAAACCAAAGGATCATCTCTGACAAAAGCGAAGGAGGATATTGATCTATAAGACTTCAAGTACCTTAACATCATCATCACTGGTTGCATTTTATTTCACGCATGCAGGCATCTTTACCCGCCCACCTATTAATTCATGCAAGTTGACAACTGCCTTCGGAGACATCGATCTTTCTACGTTAGCAGATCTGACGGGTGTTTATGTCAATAGCTAATTTGATAAATATAATAATAAGTAGATTTGTAAATAGATTTTTTTCTAAGATATCAATAGCGACTTTTATATATTTAGAATATCTCAATATATATGTAAATAATAGTGATATAATTTGAGATATCATGTTTTATTGAATTTTGAGAATGAAAAAATTGAATAAAAATATTATAAAGTTAAAAAATTAATTTTGAAACTTTAAATAGTATTATTTTTTAGATGTTGTTTGGGAGTTTGAAAATGTTGTAATAATTAGATAATTAAAGTTGAAGATTTGAAATTGAAAGTGTTTTGTACATCATAAGTAATGTTTGGAAATTAAAAGAAATATCTAAGAATACGTGAAAAAATTTGTGTTGCCAAATGGTAATGAATCAATAGAAACTCAACAACCAGATAAAGCAAAAGGAAACAAAAATAACAAGCCACATCCAAATAACTAACGTGAAGATAAGGATCAAAGAGAAAATCTAGGAGACAACTCAGCTTGTAAATCTGATCTATATACTTTCATATAAACCTTTGTAATAGATTCAAATGTACCAAAACTTCAATAAATATACCTTGGCCCTCAAGAAAATATAAAGAGTAAAATATTTTTCACAAAATATGTCTTTCTACACTTCTTTTATGTTTAGAAAAGAAATATCTGAATATATATGAAAATACTTAAGAATATTTATGTTGCTAAACGGACCCTAAAAATTTTTAGTGTTTAGTTCATCCTTTCTCAGCTGCCTAGCTATAGAAAGGCCAAAACTAACAAACTTGAATCTCATTATCATTCTCACACTCTACACACTATACTTTTTTATTTCTATTTTTTTCTCTTAGTAAATGTGTGGTATAAGAATCGATGATGAATAGAAGAATTCAATTAGTTTAAGAAGAATAAAACCATTTTTTTTAGAAAAGTGTAGTGTGTGTGGATGATCATGAGTAGCAAAGTTCTTGTGAAAACAACATGAGTTTCCAGTTCGGTGTTTAAAGATGAAGACAATATTGGTTATGATTAAATTCATGTGCTTCTCATAAAATGAATAATCTCATAAGAATGACTGATGGTCAAGAACTAAAAGAGATTAATTTGGACAACTCTAACTAAATGGTGACATTGCATGCATGCTCTCTGCAATTAATTCACTATAACAGAATAGACATTTCCCAGTGTTTTAATATGTCGCAATAAGTCCTCCAAAACGCTGCAAAATAGCAAATTTCGGCAATTCTGGATTCGACTCACATTGGACGCGAAAAAATCATCGCAACTGCTCAAACTCGCCCGTTCTTGGTCATCGCAGGAAAAACACACTTTTTTCGACGATTTTCAGTGATCACAAAAATAGTATAAAGTCGCCGCAATCACCGTAACCAAAATGTATAGTTCTCGCTGTAATCATTTTTTTTTTGTCGATTAAATACACCACAATATCTGAGAAAAAACCGTTGCAAATAACTCACTTTACTCAACGATGGACTTTACCGTCATAAAGAACTGCACTAGCAGTGATTTGTTATGGCCAATAAAATTCAAAATTTCATTCGTTATGAGTTATTTGCAACGATTTGTTTTAAAAAAATAAAACACCCTTTCTAGCATATTTTGTCGATAACGATTTATTTGCAGCGATCTTCTTCTGCTTCGTTCTTCTTTGATTGGTTAGTGAGGAAAGCGGAAATGTAGAGAAGAAGAAAAAAAACCTAAAATGAAAATGCATCATGCATGTGTCCACTAAAAAAAGAGAACCAATTGATTTGTTAGTACTACTACTGACTCTGAAACGAAAATGCATATGTCGACCCATGATCAAAAGCTAGAGATGATCAGAAGCTACAAAATATACAAAAATCAATGTTTACATATGGGACAATATTTTCATAAGTCTTGTGGCCATGAATTACAGAGATGAGGGAGCAACCGAGAGGTATCGGGGCTGGAAGAGGGAGAAACTTGGGTGGACGGGAGAGAGCTTCTCGCACGGCTGAGAGGAAATCGACGCCAGTGGCTGGGCTTGTGACGGCGCACGACAACAAGGAGTTGGGAGAGAAAATAGAGAAATAGAAAGGGAATATAGTAAGGGTTGGGGCGCAACGGTGGGCGGAGAGAAAGGAGGGAGAGAGGGAGGAGGGGTTCGACGATGGCATCGTCGTGCTGTCGATGGCGACAACGCAGGCTGTCTGGGAGCATTGCTGGGGGGTCACAGGAGGGGACAATGCAGGTGGGGGGTGGAGGGGGGAGGGAGAAATTAAAGAGGAAAGGAGAGAGGGAATATTAGAGTTTGGGGCGCGCGGGTGTTTTCGTGAGTTTCGACGCCCAAGTATAAATTTTTGAGTTTTTAAATTTTAATTGCGGCGAATGTTTTTGTCGCTAAAAGGTTAAAAAAAATGCTACAAAAAGTCATTTTCTCAATTTCATTGAATTTACATCCGTTGCAAGAAGTTTTTAAATATTGCCGCAAATGTATTCGTTGCAGAAAGTGAAAACTCGGTGCAAAAGGAGGTTTAGTATTGCGGCAATTTTTTTTCGTTGCAAAAAGTGAGAAAATCGCTGCAAAAGACCAAAGGCTACGACAATGTAAAACTTGTTACAATTAATAGTTTCTTGCGGCGATTTTATTTCCAACAGACACAAAATCACTGCAGAAGACCTTGTTTTTTGTAGTGTAAAGGATCATATTGATCAAGGGTTACGTATATTTTATGATACTTAAAATCATTAATCATCGCACTAATATACATATATATATATATATATATATATAATATAATAGACATGCATGCTTACACGCTATTTCAAATCATGTAGGGGTGTTACGTATATTTGAAATTTAAATAAAAATTCTTAATATTTTTTAGTAGGTTATGCTATCATGCAGTACATTAATCATATGAATATGATTATTCTAATCACAATTCATTGATTTTATCCAACTTGTTCATATGAGGGATATTTTGTTCACAAAATCGACTACACGCGGTAGAATCTCTCTTATTCCCTACAATCTCAAAGATCATGTGGTAAGCGATAGACCACATGATATAACTAAAATAAAGTTTGTTAAATATTAAGGTTTAAAAAAAGTGTCAAAATCACTAGTTGACTTGGCATGATCTAGAATTTGTATAGAAAAATATATTTTTCATAGTATTATTTATGTCTAAAAACTTTAATATTATAATACAACTATCACATATAAAAACACGTCAATCAACTTTAAAAAAGTTCAATGTACGGGATAGGGCAGAAATGCGCATAAATTATGCTACTCGTTGGGCACAACTTTTCAGGGATGAAGACTTTTGCCATTAGATTATTGGAGCTTCTGCTTTGATAAACCAGTACTATGATAGTCTTCACTAGATTCCTGCATCCAAAAAGTGTGACATTGAATGTGCACATTGTAGTTTTTTTTTTTTTTGACATAGAATGCCTTAATTAATAATGCATGATCTAGAGTGTGACATGCTTTCCAGCTTAATTATAAGAAATGCATTGATGTAAACCAACCTAAAAAATCAGCATAGCTTAAATGACTAATTGGTAGGATGATTATACGAATTAGAAAGCTAGCATCGATTGCTAGCGAAGGGTACTTATAACTAAAACGAAGGCTTGCACTACACTTAAAAAACTTCTCAGATTACCAAGCTCGTAGGAGCTAGCTAGTTATATCCTTGTGTTAGATTTGATTAATTAAATAAAAAAAATATTATTTTGGCTACCTTAAATAATGATGTAATAATAATAATAATAATAATAATAATAATAATAATAATAATAATAATAATAATAATAATAAATGTAGTTGTAAAATTAAGGAGAACTAGGAAGAGAATTGAGAGATTGAAATATATAAAATTAGCTCTTATGGATCTTAATATCATATTTCCCGTTAGGTTTCTTGTGTGTTACAAATGAATATTCTCAAGACTCGATCTCTTTTAAAGACATGAGAGAATAAAAAATATGAAAATGTGATATATGACTTTGCCCTTTGCCTCCACAATGTGTCTTCTTGATCTAATAGAAAATCGAGCTCTTACTGTAACCTTTTTTGCTCTAGCATGTTACCAGGTCCTTCTCCTCTCTACATAATACTTATTAGTTGAGTATTGTCCCTAATTGCTTTGGTTATGTCCCCTAGCCAAATTCATGCTCCATTGCTTAAGCCCCTTTTTAGTTGTTTCCAGCATACTTATCACTCTATCCAACCCACTTTCCATCCCATTTCTACCTTGTCAAGCTTCAGAAACTACAGTACTGCATCCATGCTCCTTACTCCAACTTGCCTCATCCTTGAAGAAAGTATGAAAGCTATAAATTGAGGGCCTATCGAAACTACATCGCAGCAATATTGGATTGTGATAAGAACAAACAGCTGGTAAGGTCTCCACTGAAACCTTAGGATACTTTGCACTCCAAATACAGTTAGCAATGGCTCTATCGAGTCTTTCTTTAGTAAAAGACTCATCTTCATTACGGTTGCACCAAGTAAACTTATTACCTCTCCATCCCAAGTCAAAGAGATTCCCCTCCTCAATCAAATTCCTGAACATGCCCATTAATTTTTCACTTCTAGGATTCCCTCCCTCCTCCCCCCCCCCCCCCACCACCGTTGGAGCATTAGAGGCCAAAGCTTTGAGGCCCATTTGTTTAGAAGCCAGTTCTGATGCGTGTTTAAGCCCGTTTCCTATCCCTGGCCCATCACGATTTTGTCTCAAAAACAATTTCCCACCCATCTGTTGTAACCACCATAAAATTAGCACTTTGCTGAATTTCCTGCAAACATGTCTCCCTCGCCACTGAGAGAGGATCAGTTTCCAACAATGTCTCTTCCCTCTGAATCCACTGAAAAGTGCTCCGTGCTTCCTGCAGCTGAGTTATCTCCCCTTTCACGGTCTTAGGGTTTTGTGAATGAGAAAAGGAAGGACAAGACTATCCCTTCTCCAACCCCTTCTTCAGTAGCCCTTTTGTTGAACTACTCGCGAAGGCCTCCACCTCCATCATACCTGTAACATCCCGGATTTTAGTGTATTTTTAATGGAGGTTTTATTTAATTTATTTTGTGGTTATTTATCTTGTTTTTAAATTTTGGGAGTTTTAAAATATTATTTCTTAATAATTTATGTGATGGAAATTATTTTATGTGCTTTTTAGATTTTATTTACTGTTTTGACATTTAAAATAGATTTTAATTTTAATTGATTTATTTATGAGTTTTAAAATTTTATTGTTGTATTTAAATTATTTCACTGTGTTTGGAATATTTTATTTAACTTTCGGTTTTAATTTCGTCTCCGTTGAATTTTTCGGGACCCAGCTTGAAAGACTGGATCTTCCTTTTTTTTCCTCTTCTTTTTCTTTTCTCTCTTTTTCTTTTCCTTTTTTTCCCCGGTTTCCCCCGTGCAAGCCCCGACCCTCTCTCTCTCTTCTCTCCCTCCTCTCCCCGTGCGTAGCGGTTTCCCCTCCCAGCGCCGCCGTGCGCCACCCCTTTTCCGTCACCGCCCAGCCCATCATCTCCCCCTATCTCCGGCGACCGCACAGCTCCATTTTCAGCCCGTCCATCGCCGGAATTAGCCCACACGCGCCGCCCAAGCCGCGGGCTTCTCTTCCTTGTTTCGCCGCCGTCCGGCCACCTCCGGCCACCATCTCCCTACCACATCACCACCGGCCCTCAAGCAACCATTTGGACCCAACCCCGGCTCCGATCCGTCGCCGGAGCCGCCCCATCGAAGCCCATCTCCGATTCGACTTTCTTGACCTTCCACCGCCGTTTCGGCCGCCACCCACGGCCAACCATCACCACCATTAGATTCCCCACCTCCTATAGGCCCTACCCTACCGTTCCCAAGTTTTCGTTTGACCCCGGGTGAAATTTGAGATTCACTGTGTATTTCGGCCACAGTGTATTTTTACACTGTGGTGTTGCTGTTTTGGCGCTTCCAGCTCTCCCGTGATCCTCCATAAATTATTTTAAAGCACTGTAAGTATTTCTCCAAAAGACTTTTAAGATTTTAAATATATTTTGCAATGATCTGTTTTATAAACTGTGAATTGTATATCTGTTGGTTATTTGGAAATTATGGATATCTGTTGGTTATTGGTTTTTGGTCATTTTCATGGCATTGAGCACGCATGCGTGGGTGTGTAAATGGAAAAGGCTTTTCGGGTGTGTGTGTATCACCCCCAAGCCGAGATGGGTTATTATCTCGGTGGAGCTCCTCTGGGCACTCGGGAGCGGAATATACTGAGTGTCGTCCCCTGGAGCTGTTGCTCGGGACTTGGACCGGGATGGTAGCGCTCTCGGATCCGACTCCGTGATCTCTCGGGCTGGCAAAGATCAGAGGATGCTTGGCTATGTACGCGATGGGCGCGGAACTGGGCATCACTCGTGTTGTATCACTCGCATGGTCGCTACCTGTGGGGTGACGTAGGGAGCCAGGGTATGTGGATGGTCCCTAGGGGAGGCCATGGTGCATACGGGTTAAAATTGGAACTAATGTAACTGTTCCTGGTTATTAATTTGCCAAATGGTGATTTTTGGCGTGCGTGGGAAAAACTTGTGATTTTCGAGAAATGATGTTTTCTCGGGTTTTGAACTTGGGTCATCATGTGCATGCATTGGTCGCTGTAATTATATATTTGTTATCTTGGAGTACTTTTGGGTTTTACTTACTGTAGTACCATTTATTTGGTACTGCAGATTTTAATGCAGGTTTTGAAGAGGTTGAGCCCGAGGATGCGGCTCCACCTGAGGAGTAGGGACATTTGGCTATATTTTTTTTTTTATTTGGTATTTGTATTTTATTTGATGTGGTTTTATGAACAACAAACTTGTATTATGTTGACTTGTGGATTTCTGTATTATTTTTGTATTGTATTAAATTCTGGTACTTAGTTATCTGATTTAACCTTTCCGCTGCGTTTTATTTTGTACACGTGTTGCATTTCACACACTCGGCACGTGTCGTTGGGGTGCGTGACCGTGTTGTCATCATCCCGGGTGTCTCGATTTTCATGCTTGTCCGTACATGGAAGTCGGGGGCGCCACAATACCACTGTCTTTCCCAGAGTCCTTCCCCCTCCTCTTCCATTACTAGACGAAAATGATTGACGTCTTGGGAAGTCTTCAGCATGTAGCCAGGGCCCAAACTGTAAACTTGTAGCTGCTTCTTCTCCTTGACCAACACGGGATGATAGACACCCCTGCTCTCCATGAAGAATTCAACCACACTGAGAAAAGATCTTGGGTAATTTCTCATAACGGAAATGAACCCAATGCTTTGATCCCTGATAATTTATAAAGCGGCCCCTTGCAATGGCTTGCACAATAAAACCCCAACCTTAACTCGTAAACATCTTCAACGTCAACTTCCAATACATGTCCCACAGAGCCTCCAATTTGGTTTCCATATTCCATAATCATATAGCCCAGAGGCAAGCTGTGTATTTGCAACCAGAACACTTCACGATCGAAAGATATTTTCCATGGTTGCATAACTCCATCATAGGGCAACAGTAGAAACAATGCATTATCAAAAAACCATGGTTTGCCTTCAAGGATTCTGTACATGTCCACATGAGTCTCAAAAGTAAGAATGAAGATGTTTTTGTTCACTTCTTGGAAGATAGCCCTTTTGCTAATCCTCTAGATTTTTGTAATTTTATTACTAAGAAGATCCTCTCCCACCGCTCGATCTGAACAAACCTTCCCAATCAGGCATCTTTCTCCTTTTCGTTTGATCTCCTCACCCCCGCTGCTATCAATATCCAGCACTGCCTCCTCCTCCTCCGTCAAATTGAATTTCCTCCATTGATCCTCTAAGCCTTCCATCTTGGTTCCCTCCCCACTTAACATAGTAGGACCTAACTGAACCAAGGAGACCAAAACTACCTCACCACCTCTTGGTCTCCCAACAGTGGTAGGGAGATCAAAGTATAATACATTCAAAAGTTTGAAGGAGAAGATTTGGAAAAGGATCAACAGTTGGAAGACCAAGCTCTTGTCCTCAGCAGGAAAGAGATTCTCATAAAGAGTGTGTTGCAGGCTATTCCAGCTTACACAATGAGTGTGTTCAAACTACATGTGCTACTCCTCAAAGAAATTGAAACTTTCTCGACTAGATTTTGGTCGTGTCATAAAGGAGATGAGAGAGGTATTCACTATAAATCATGGAGATCACTGGGTTTGGTTAAGAATCAAGGTGGCTTGGGCTTCAGGGATCTCAATAGCTTCAATAGAGCCCTTCTTGCTAAGCAAGTTTGGAGGTTGATCAAGGAACCTAATTCACTAGTTTCTCGTGTGTTTAAAAAAAATTATTTCCATAATTGTGATTTAATGGAGGCCAAACTGAGAGGTTCTTCTTTCATCTGAAGAAGCCTTTGATCCAGCTTGGGTCTGTTAAATGAGGGGACTTAGAAGTACCAGGAAAGGTTAAATTTCTTATTTGGAAATGGCTCAATAATATTCTTCCTACTAAAGATAATATTTTTAGGAAGAACATTATTGAGAGCAATCTTTGTCCAATATGTACAAGAGAGATAGAGACATCAATTCATGTTTTATGGGATTGTTTTGTAGTAGTAGAAGTTTAGGGAGGAGAGACCTACATCTTCAGTAATTGGAAAGGCACTTCTCTTATTTTCAGCTGCTATTGTCAGAGATGATTGTTAAACTGAATCAAGAAAGCCTTAAATTGGCCTCAGTTATGTTTTATCACCAATGGCCTCAGTTCATGTAACTTGGTACAGCAATTGCAAGGGCTTAGGCTGATCTCTCTTTGTTTAAAGAGACCAACTAGATTAGTATTAACAGAGTTGAAGGGTGTCATGGGAGAGGATCAACTTAGACATGGAGGCCACCTGATTGGCCTTATTTTAAAGTGAAGTTCGGTGTGACTTTTGACAAGGATTATGGCAGAATGTGGTTGGGGATAATCATCAGAGACTCTGAAGGTAGTTTGCAAGCTTATTTGATAGCTTTTAAGGATCATATTTCCTCAATTTTTCAAGCATAAAGTGCAACTCTTCACGGAGCTATGTAACTTTGTATGGAGTTAGGATTAAGCCAAGTGAGTTTCGAATGGGAAGCTAAAGTGGTTATACATGCTGTTAATTCCAAAAAAGAAGAAAACTCGAGGCTTGGGCAACTGACAGAGGATCTACAGTAGTTGATGGATTGCAGCCTAGGATGGCGATTGAGTTTTGCACACAAGTCTGTGAATAAAATTGCTCACATAGCATCTAAATTAGCAATCAATGTTGTTAGAGAAAAGGTCTGGTTAGAGGATGGCCCTCTTGAGGTTATAAACTCTATTATTGTTGATTTAGTTTGTATGGTGTAATTTTACCCCATCAATGAAATTATTTTCATTAATAAAAAAAAGATATATTGATAAATTAAAAAATTCCAACAGTGGTTTGAAAGGGAATCGTATGCTAAAGTTCACCTTCAGAAAAGTGTTCTCTTGTCAATGTTCACCTTGTTTTAGACATGAAAAAGAACATAATTTACGCTAATCTTTTAAATAAAAGGGGCTTCAAGCTTGTATATTAATCATATAAATTTGTTTTATATAAGGATGATGTGTTTATATAAAAAATCTACTCTTGTAATGGATGGTATGATTAAATTGAATGTAATGGAAGAAAAATGAGTTTACATTCCATCTTCTTTTGATTTCTTGATTTATGGCATGATAGATTAGGGCATGTAAATTATTGTTCCATAAAATACATGTTCAATCTTGATTTGATTTCTAATCTTGACGATAATGTTAAAAAAATTAGATTTGTGATCAATTTAAGATAACCAAAAAACCTTTTGAGATGATATATGAAACGTGAGTGTATATATGAAATTCTTGAACTTATTCATAGTGATGTTTGTGATCTTAAAAATGTCGAATCTTGTTGTGGTAATAAGTCTTTTCTTACCACCACAAATATCCAAACATAACTGTCACTTTCTAAATAATATTACACAGTACTATCCGTTCATTTTTTATGTTTAGGTATGACAGACTAAACATGATTCAGCACCTGATTAAATAGTAGAAATTCCAAAAGTACAAACAATTATGAATGGAGACAAACATCTATTACTGCTACTCGGGCGGGTTCGGTCCTTCGTCCTCAGAGACAGCTCTTGGGGCTCTCTTTGCATCAAAATCTACAGTTTCGATAAATGGAACAATAGATAGGTTAAATAGTTATGAGAAAAGTGCTAATGAGAGACAATGCTCATGAAGATGCAATGAACGGTTTCATTTAAAGGATCTATGAACAAATATATTTGTTGTGACGAGAAAAAATCTTTTAGAGAAAAACACATATATTCATAGTTATCGCGATGAACGACCGTCTGAATAATATATGAGTATATAAGCATGGCGAAGAATCACCCTCTAAGGAATTATCCTCTATGCTAGATCTCAAGTATGCATATTTATCATTAAGGTGAGTAACCACCCTTTTCTCAAGCACATAAAACTTATTATATCTCAACATATAATTCCCGTAGGGAATCACTTCACCGTTCAACTCGGGGACTCACTCCCATTCGGCTAACATGCAAGCTGACTCGCTTGTTTCAAATCTTCCATCACACACACTAAGATATATTGGATTGGCCCTGGGAAACATTCAACTTGGTCAACCGACTCACAAACACTGCATGGGATACGCTCAGAGAATCTCATAACCCGTCTATCAAGTGAGACCAATACGAAAGCATTCCATCCCAATCATCGTGAGCACCCTTACTTCTTCGTATGAAACTCATGACAACGTGTCGTAGGAATGGCACAAAGACTCCACAATCTCTCCATGATGATTGACACACGGTAAGACTCATGTAGCTAAAAATCCACTACATTATCAATCCAAACTATTGAAATCCATCATCTCAAAATCGCAGTGCAAAGGTAGTCCATAAATATAATGAAGAAGATGTATATTAATTTCATGCAAAAAAGGAGCAAAGTTACAGAATTTGCAACATTAAATCTCAATACATACCCACAATGTTTACTCCGCATTCCTAATACTATCTTAGAACCTAACCTATCTCAACAATATTAAGAATACTATGGCAGCACTAATGCTACTCCTTCTGTTGTTCTCTTTGAAGCCATTTTTTTTTTGAAGACTCCAACTTCAAAGAAACTCCAATACTTAAGACCTAAAAAATGAGCCTTTGTCCATTGTTCAATCATTTTTATAGGACGAGACTATTAGGTGTCCTTCTGACTCTAGGCATACTTGAATAGGAGCCCTGCAATTCCAACCGTTCATCTAGAGGATGCTAGAGGCAGACTAATGGGACAATGCACACACATTCTTGTGGCTTTTTCTTTAGTTTGGTCCACAATCCCTCCTTGAATAAGAGTCTCCCACTTGGCATTGGACCAAACCTCTAGGTTTAGATGATATGGCATGCATAATTGTAATTTTTTTTTTCTATCGATTTACTTAAGATGTGACCTTTCAGGTAGAGTATAGGTCTTTGCGTATGACACTACTGCCTGCTGAGCATTTGTGTTATCCTAAAAAGCCCTCACGTCTACATGGGTATTGTGCTTGATCATTGCTCACCTTATGCTCATATCTTGCCCTTCACTTGAGCTACCAGCCTCTTTAGTTCTTCTTTCTCGCCTCGACATGGTTTGTGCACTTTCTTAGTTGACCAATTCTGGGTGACAAATCCTTTTTTTCACCCTCTGCTAAGGTGTATTTGCTCGACCTTCCACATAGTGCTGCCCGCCCTGTTGGACTAGCTGCACTTGTAGGCCACTGCTGCCTTGTCTTCCTTCTTTTCAAGGAAAGACTCTTCTTTACCTTCCACTTGCCATTGAAAAGTGGTCTATGCCCTTGCGTTAGCACGGTCCTCATAGTGGTGGACCTTGTCAATGCAAAGGGACAAACCATAAAGCTTCTTATTCGTATTCCTAAATAAATATTTCTTACATTATAATTCTATATAACACATCATCTATTTTGTCTCATTAGCCTCTATATCACATGTGTGCTTTTGTGGATTACCATTTGTTATCTTCATGATATGAAAATTAAGACCTCGTTTTACGACCACCATTAGACTTGGTAACTACATTGGGTGGGGAGTGGAGGGCCTTGTGCAATCTCCTTGGCATTTTCTAACATAGATTCAGGAAGAATCTTTTTTGAAGCGTCCAACTTAAAAAAATCCAAAGAAAACATATTATTAAAAAAATAAGTTCAAAATTGTTTTACTATTCTGCCATGATTAATCTAGAATTGTGAGGATGGTATAGTAAACCATCAAAGGCTAATTGTGTGAATGGTACAGTTAGCATCAAAGACTAATTGCATCAATATCTCATGCATGAAAAGCTAAGAGGTCTCTAAATTCAAAATTGAACCCGTGATTATACAATCTAAGATCCTACTCGCTTGGTATTGCTAGCCATTCATGAGTTGAGGGGCAAAAAGTATAAAAGCTAATGGGAAAAAATGTACAGAATACACCGTGAATTGATGCAATACATGTCTCTCACACTACAACAGATTTGAGAATTTGTGTCGGTTTAGAATTTGTGATGGTCAAGAAACCATCACCAAATATAACCTTTAGTGAAAATTTACCCAAACCGTCACTGAAGTTGGTAGATAAATTGACCAACGTTCAAACATTAAGAGCCTGTTTGAGATTGAGTTTGAAAACTTAAAAAGTGCTTTTAACTGTTTAAAAGTTCTTTTAAAGAAAAAATGATATGTTTGGTAAATTTATAAAAATTGCTTTAATCACCTAAAAAAGCTGAAAATCAACTTTTTCAAAAAGCACCAAATTGAAGCTTTTATCGAAAAGCTCTTGCAGATAACTGTATATTTTTAAAAAATTAATGTAACTAACTTTAAAAGTACTTTAGACACATGTTTATCAAATAGCAAACAACTTTTGAAGTATAGAGCTTATTATTTAAGTTATAAGCTATAAGCTCTAAAGTTATAAGCTATATTTTCCATCACAATCCCGAAATGTACTAAGTGTTATACGTTTGCTAGTTAAAAATATGTTGCCGTTTTTAAGATCTGTACATTTGAACGTAAACGTTGATACGCACGAACATATATAGTTTAATCGAACATTATAGGAGTTACGTGTGAACATACTGTTTTAAAATTAAATTTATATTGTTTGGCTGGATCACATTTGAACGTTACTATATACATGTGAACGTAATTACTATTATATAGTTCTAACGTAATGTATTATTGTGCGATGCACTAATGTTTGAACATATCTACGTAATGTTCAAACATTTATATATTGGAATTTAAATTTGCAAATTTAAATATCTAGATCAATGTAAATATAATATTAAATAGGAAATTGTAAATTGTAAATTGTAAATTTAAAAATTGTTGAGAACTGAAATACATAAAATGTATCTCAGAGCTACGTAGATACATTTTAACTGAAATGCATAAAATGGATCTTAGAACTGAAATACATATTAAATGATATTGTTTTTTTACAAGAAGATAACAAAAATAGACATGAAATGGTAAATACAAAAGTAAAAATGGATCTCAGAGCTACAGGTACACGTTGTTTAAATGTATGAAATTTGTCTGACAATGTGTTGACCTTTTAGTGTCCTTAACTGATACCCAAAGAGACCTAATATGTTGGTCGATGTGTGCAGTAATATCCAACGCAATCACATCGAATAAATGATAGGAACACTTTGTCGGTCATGTACCTATCATTTTCCATTTTACGTAACAGCCAAAATATTTTTTTTTACTTTCCATGTACGTTATTACGCTACAAGAGATTTGATTTTTAGAGACGAAATTAGTTAGGGATGACTTAAATTTCATCCCTAAAAATCATTTTTGGAGATGAAATTTCGTCTCCAAAAATGATTGAGCTACGAAATTCGTTCGAACGAAAAAATGTTCATTCAAACCAAATATTTTGTGATGATCAAAATCGTCTCAAAAAAGAAAAACTGTTCGAACGGAGAAAAATATATTCGAACAACCAAGTAATGTCTGTTCGAACAATATCTTATCAGTTTGAATAATAATATTGGCTAGAAATTAATTTTTTTTCCTGGGTAAAGTTAATATCCTTTCGAACTGAAATTTTTTTGTTTGAACGGACATTTTTTTCATTAATTTGTACATATATTTTTTCCATTAAAATAATAAATATTTTTTCCATTAATTTGTTATCATTTTCAAAATATTAAAATGTGTATATATTATATATTATGTGGGTACGGGGAATTAAAATATTTATAAATTCATAAATGAATTTTATGTAATTAATTTCAAAACTTTATAGTGATTTCTTTTATGTTAAATTTATATAAATATAACTTTAAAGATAGTATCATTTTTTATATTATCATGAACGACAAATAAAATGAAAAAAATAAACAAGGTAGCAAACATGAAAAATAAAAATCATATATTAATTATATCTCAACTATATAATGTTCAATACAACATAAAAAAGTAAAATAATAACTAAAATGACTATTTGCTAAGTAGATCAACATCCTCTTGTAATATTTTAATGCGTCCATCCAGATCCCTAAACTTCTCCATGATGGGCTTAACGAACTCAACAAATAGAGCTCGTACCGATCCAAAATAGTCCCAGGAGGCTGTCTCTCAACAACGGCAATACTGGTAGAAGCTGGATTGGTGGGCGGGGGGCACTAGATTGTTTTGGTTCAGTCTTCCGCAAGTGCACCTTACTCTTGCTGAATGTGATCTTTTTAAAGGGTCCCATTTGTGGCGACCTTCGCTCGGTCGTAGACACTGTTACCCCCTATCGGAGTAGGAGGCTAGATATCAGTAATGCAAATGGTAAACTACCTCCACAAAAATAGCGTGACTCCGATCGAATACGGTAGAAGAAATATAAGGCCAGATCAATGGTGTTCCTCTGCGCTATCCGCAACAAAAATCTGGCTCAATCGATCCCAAAATCAATCTTGTGTTTTCTCAGATTGATGTTATAGCCAACAATCAAATTAAGCATCCTAAAAAATGCTATATAGTCGGCTTGTCGGATCACCTTGCTTCCATCATATGGAGGAGCCGAAGGGTCTCGCACGAGATGACTCACCTGATCGTCTGTGAGACCATCCTCAAGAAGATCTTCATCCTCACTGCCATCCCAACTAGCATCCAGCTCTACGTTCGGGGCAAGCGTAAAGGATGCAGCCAGTGTGTCTGAATCAGATGATGCAGTCGCTGGTGCCTGTGTAACCGTTGCAGGGTATGTGCCGACCTAGTACCGGATGTCAAAGAACTCAGCAATAATACGGGGAGAGAAATCAATACTCAGTCCTTAGACCGATAAGGTGTAGAAAAGAGTATCAACACTCTCATCTCCCATGGCACGGTAAAATTCACCTACCATCTCTGGATAAGCAGTTCCCTGTTGTTGATAGATCGGTGTCCATCCTGGGTATGTAAAGATGGACTATATGCTCTGTTCTTTCCATGAAAGATCGGAGAAGTCAGATGAAATGATCTCACCCTTGACGAGTATAGGTCTCGTCTCCTGAGCATGAGCTGCTCGACTACTTTGGCCGGCCTGATCTCTTGCACGTTTTCTTCCGCTAGATGCCATTAGTATACTGTTTAACCACAAGAAAATTAAAAATATAATTAACCATAGTATTCAAATTATATTATAGAAGAATTATACTATAATGAATTGAATTTAAATAACCCGTTCGAACAAAACATATTTTGTTCGAATGGAAGATTTTGTTCATTCGAACTGGAAATTAACACCAGTTTGAACTAAATTATTTAGTTCGAACGCGTATAAATCTGTTTGGCAACTAACCAAACAGCCATGGCTGAGTCGACTCAGCCCTGAACGAAATTCTATCATCTAGATCAAAAGCTTTGTTTTAATTGATAGAAATGATTAAGGAGTGAAGCCCAATCATTTCTATCGATTAAAAACGTGTTATAGTGAACAAAATACACCAAAATGGGAGGATTTCGAATCCAAAATCCCCCTCCCCCCCAAACACAACCCATTCTTCCAAAAATATAAACAATAGAGGTAGAGAGTTGACTCATACCTCTTAGAAGTTCAAATGCGTGGTTGCTATGGCAGTTGAGTGGCGGTTTTCACGGCGGAGATTAGTGGCGATTCGGAGGCTCTTGGCGGGTGAGGGTTCGAATGCGAGAAATGGGTTTGATTGAAATCAAACTGGCCAGGTATATAAGGCGTCTCGTTCGAATGGTAATAATATCCGTTCGAACGTATATTATACTAATATATTTCTAATTTTATTACTAATACTAATATATAATAATACTAAGAATAGTATTATAGTATATATATAGTACATATTAGTTATATAACTACTATAGTGTAAGTATTATATCATAGTTACTATCTAGTTATACCTATTGAATGAGTTATGATAACTATACAAGTTAATATAATTAATATATATATATATATATATATATATATATATATAGTACTTATTAGTTAGTGAGTTTTTTACTAAGTGATTAAGAAAATATTGTTTAATAATATTTTGAATTTTTTTTTTGTTTAAAATATTTAAAAGTGTTAAAAAAATAATGTGAAAAAAAAATCTTTATATTTAATTGAGATATAAAATCCTATTATTACTAGTTCGAACGCAGTAACGTACCATTCGAATGAAATTATCTCGTGAAATGTGTTTGGAGGGAAATTTTGCGCAAGTACTCTGATTGTCAGTTTATTTGAACGTGAAAGTTCCTCGTTAGAACTAAGATTTTCGAAAAAATATTATGATCTTCTCTACATTTGAAGAATGTACCAAGGAATATTCTGATTTTTAGTTCGAACGTGCAATTTTGCGTTCGAACTTGAATTAAATCGAGGAAGAAATTGGCACAATTTGAAATTTTTGTGTTCGAATGAGTAGGCAGGTTTGGGAGGTGGGATAAGATACAAAATTTTCATCTCATCTCAACTCATTATTACAACTTTTTCAAATCTCAAAACAATAATAATATTAAAACATAATATTTTAAACTTTGAGAGAGATCAAGAATTCTCATCTCACCCCCCCCCCCCCAAACCTACCTGTAAGAGTCAAATACCTCAACCTCACAGAGATGAAATCCCCATACTTGGACTTTGAGATGAAGTCTAGTTCAAACAAGACTTCACAAATTCAAATACCTCAACCTCCAGTTCATTTTCACTTTGTGTGAAAATTCCTTTGGAGGCAGAGACATTACAGTGTGTGAGAGAGAGTTGTGAAGAGAGAGAAGAACAAACTTAATGAGAGAGAAGGGATTCTTGAAAGAGAGGAGAGGGATATAAGAGGTAAGTAATTATTTTTTGGTATTGTTTTTGGTATTTCGAATTTGATAGCAAGTTGGTTTATTGCACATGATTTGGGGTTTTCTCATAATGTATTTTATGCTTATGTAAGTATTGTATACTGCTATTTTGTTTGTAGCAAAAAATTTTAGGTAATATTTATAATTTTTAGATTTTTTATAATTTATAGTTTTTATTTAATTATGTTAAGATTTGTTGGTATATTTGTGTTTGTGCAATCCCATTTAAAATGTGTCCTACACCAATATACCTCATGTTCTTGATTTTGTATGTGAAAATTGTGTTTTGTGGAGATGGAATTTTGTCTCTGTTTCTTGTTAACGAAATCTGAGCTTGTACCGTTTGAACGCTATGATATTCGTTCGAACGTAATCCTATCCGAACAGAATTTTGTTCGAACAAAATCCTGTTTTAAAATATAAAAACATAAGGAGTACATAATTAAAAAACTATATACATAAAATAATTTTTATAAAATATTTAATTAAAAACAGATGGTATAAAAATGGACACTTATAGTATAATATAATATGGGAATTATTAACAAATAATAGTTAAGGAGTATATAATTAAAATATATAAATATAATATAATTATTAAATATTGTACACTTAAATTAACATCGAAAATTATAATATAATATAATATAGTATATGATTAACACTTAAAATAATAAATAATAGTTAAGGAGTATATAATTAAAAAATGATATACATAAGAAGTATTATTAAATGATCTCCACTTAAATTAAAATGGAAACTTATAACTAAATATAATATAGGAATTATTAAAATTGAAAAAATTAATGTAATTTTGCACATATATTTGTGATTTGCTTTTAAATTTATAGTATAATTGTAGGTGTTCGAATGGATAGTTTTGAATTTTAGGGTTATTTTTATATGTACTTGAACCTTAGACTCATTTGAGAGTTGTGGCCAAATAATTCTCTTAAAGAATGTTTGGGTACAACTCTTGAATTGTCCAAACTGGACAGTTTGGGATTATATCATTTATATGGTAGATATATTCAGTTTAAATTCTTATGTTAGTTAATTAATCAATGTTTCCTTACATTCTTCGAGTATGTGGTCTGTAAGTTTTTCGGCCCATGAAAAGGGTCGACGATTTCTCATGACTAGTATACTTGGAGAATTATAGGAAAATGCTGCCAAAATTTTTACTAATATTAGAGTTTTGGATTGAGTATATATATGTGATATAGATGATAGTTTCTCGAATGGGATAGGATCAACTACCTTATACAATAAATGGTAAACAAGTATGAATAAACTCTTGATAGTGTTTATCCCATGAATTGGGTTTTTTTTTATAGATATCCGACAAATAACAGATCTTAACAATGGATAAAAGTTGGTTGCTGTTGGGAGATAGACTTGGGCGAGACTATAAGGAGTATGCACAAGGGGTGAAGTTTTTTTTAAAGTCTACTCTCATGAGTGTTGACAGTAGAGGATATATAAGATGTCTGTGTAAAAAATACAAAAATCTTAGTTCTTATAATTTTGTGATAATGGAGGATCATTTATTTGTAAATGGAATCGATCATAAATACTTACCTTGGGTCTTACATGGCGAACCATTTTTCAAAAAAATTAGATTTAGCAGTCAGACCAATCAAGTAGTGGAGAGTAACGACACCGACATAGAGGACATTAATGTGAATGATCCTGATGACAGTGATGATAATGGAAAGGATATGACTAAGATAGGTAATCTGGGTGTAGGAATGTTTGGGATGAGGGATGGAGAAGGAACATCTGCACAATCATTTGAGAAAAATGAAAACTTTGGAAGACTGTGGGAGGATACACAAAAAGAGTTGTACGAGGAGTGCACTCGTCATAGCAAGTTGTCTTTCACGGTGAGGTTACTCCATATTAAGTCTATTTGTAGTATTTCTGCCAAAGCTATCGACATGTTGCTTTAATTATTTAAAGAGTCAGTTTGAATTATTTAAAGAGACTCTTCCTCAGGATAATGTAGTACCCGTAATTTTTATAAAGCGAAGCAATTGAAGCAAGAGCTAGGATTTGATTATAACATCATTCATGCTTGTAAAAATAATTGTATTTTTTATTGGCAGCAATATGCAGAATTTGACTCATGCCCAGTGTGTCATGAGTCAAGATGGACATCCGATAAACGTAATATACTTCACAAAGTTTTAAGACATTTTTCATTGATTCCTCGACTTCAAAGACTGTTTACGTCAGGGTTAACTGCGAAAGACATGTCTTGACATCACACAGAAAGAGTCCAAAATGAAAACTTCCTCTCGCATCATGCAGATTCTTTACAATGAAAGAAATTTGACGTCGAATATCTATAGTTTGCCCAAGAACCTCGCAACAGATGGTTTTGATCCATTCGGCAATATGAGCACTTCTCATAGTACTTGACTTGTCATATTAATGCCCTATAACTTGCCACCTTGGAAATGTATGAAGGATCTATATTTTATGATGACTCTACTAATACCAGGGTCAAGGTCGCCAGGGAACGAATTAGATGTATATCTACAACCACTGATTGTAGAGTTGAAAGAGTTGTGGGATCAGGGTGTCATTACATATAATGCGACCTCCTTGCAGGAGTTCAAGTTGTATGCTGCAGTGATGTGGACAATAAATGATTTTCTAGCTTATGAAAATTTGTCTGGGTGGAGCACAAAAGGTAAAATGACTTGTCCTGTTTGCTATAAAGATACACAGTCTCAGTGGTTGAATCATGGTAGAAAATTATATTTTATGGGACATCGTTGTTATTTACCACATGATTATAGATGACATTCAAATAGAGCGATGTTTGATGGAAGGGTTGAGCACAGGTCATCACCGCCAGAGTTGTCTGGGCATGATATTATCGTGCAGTTGGGGAATGTTTCAGAAAATAGATTTGGGAAAGATACAAGAGCTTGAAAGAGAAAACGACAAGCAGTGTAGTTGAATTTGACAAAAAAAAGTATTTTCTTTGAGTTGCCATATTGACACTGTGCCACAATCTAGATGTTATGCAAATTGAAAAAAATATAGGTGAGAATATATTGGGCACTCTGATGTCAATAGAAGGAAAGACAAAAGATACAGCTAATTCTCGTAAAGACTTGAAAGCGTAAGGGATAAGACTGAAGTTGCATTTGTAAAATAATGGGTCGTCAGCTTATATGCCCATCGGATGTGTACGTTATCAAATGATGAGAAACAAATTTTGTGATTGGTTCATGACAATCAAATTACCCGATGGCTATGATTCAAACATGTCAAGATATGTTCGAACATATGATTGGAAGATAACTGGTCTTAAAAGTCATGACTGTCATGTATTTCTGCAACGTCTATTGCCAATTGGTGTGCGTGGAAAACTTACTCGAGATGTTCGTACAGCTCTCAAAGAATTAGGGAGATTTTTCAGAGACATTTATAGTAGAACGTTGAAAGTCGATGTATTGTTAAAAATGGAAGCTGATATGGCAGTAATATTATGCAAATTGGAGAGTTTGTACCCGCCTTTAATTTTTGATGTAATGGTTCATTTGACTGTGCACCTACCTTGTGAGGCTCTAGTACTAGCCCGGTTTAGTATAGATGGATATATCCTATTGAATGGTTTTTGGAAAAACTTAAATGATCTGTGGGGAATAAATCTCATTCAGAAGGTTTGATTGCTGAGTCATATATTGATAATGAGTGGCATACTTTTTGTTTAAGATATTTCTGTGGGGTTGATACTAGATTTACAATATCAGACCGAAATTATGAAGGTGGACGAGAGATGGGAGTCTCATCGACATTTAGTGTATTTTTCTAGACAGTACGTCCCATAGGTGTACAAGGGGGCTACGATATATGTGGGCAAGAGTTTGAAAAAGTTCGATGGTATGTCTTGAATAACTGTACATAGATTGACCACTACTTGAGGTTAGTGATGATCATTTAAATCAATATTATCTTTAAGTCCATCTATAATAATATAGTATAACTTGATACAAATTAACCATTCACATGAACATGTACATTAAATATATACAACTACTTCGCATGAATGGTGTAACTGACGTAGAAAAGACGCATGAAGAGGAATTTGCCTCATGGTTTGAACATTCGGAATTACTGTAAAGCCTTATTTTATAATACGAATTTCATATCACTAAATTTCATTTTTCTTTCTATATAAAAGTATTTATGGATGTAGGTTGTATCGAAATGGAGTGAAAATTCAGAAGAAATTTTACCAGAACTGTATGCTTTGGCATGTGGTCTGTCCAGGAGGGCCATCTAGTACTCAGGATGTTTGGTACGTGATATAAATTTCACACAACTAACAGAAAACGATATAGGAAAACTCAAAATTATGGGTTAGTAGTCGAAGGAAGCCATGAAAATGATAAGATTGACTTCTACGGAATTGTGGAAGATATCATAGTGTTAAAGTACGTGGGGGGATATATGGTTTGATTGTTTAAATATAATTGGTGGTATGTCTCAAATCCTAGGTTGGGAGTGCATAATGATGATTATTTTGTGAGTGTTAATACATCTCGCACATGGTATGAGGACGATCCATTTGTTATCGCTTGTCAACCGAATCAAATTTTTTATTTAGATGATTTAGAGTATGGAAACCCATGGCGGGTAGTGAAAAAGTTTGCACCAAGAAATGTATATGATTACATTCTAGAGGCAGACGAACCTTCAGAAGAAGTTGATAGTCCAACAAATGAAGAAGCATATCAAGAAAATGAATTAGGCATCAATCTATTTGTTGATCTCAATCAATATGATATGGTCCCATTGCGTAGAGAAGATGTTCAACCGGAAGTAATTGAAGGTGAAATATTGAAAGAAGATGAATCAATTGAAGTGTCTAGTGAGGATGAGGGTGACTGGTCTAGCAAAACGGATAGTGAATGAATTTCAAACATGAATTTTTGTAAGTATTATTCTTATAAATATCTGTAACGTCTGTTTGCATAATAATTTGTTACAATTTCATATAGATATGCCTCCTAAACGCAAAGCAACACGTGTGCTATCCCCATCCATTATTGATTTCCCGTGTGATTTACCTGCCGTGAATAGTGAGACAACACTATCAGACTTAGATCAAGGTATTTTATTAAATTAAGTACCACATGTTATGCTCAATTTAATATTATATCTATAAAATAATATAATTTAATTAAAATGCATGCTTTCATTATTGTATATATAGCTGTTGTAAGCCAGCAACGAGGTAGAGGTACTACGAGGGGTGTCTGCATAGAGAAAGTAAGGAAAGTGGATAAAATTAAAGTTGATATTTCTGATGATCACACCGGTAGCTTTGGAGATTCGACAGTGTGGCTTGCTTCATATGTTGGTACGCTTACTCGCACGTATGCACCGATTGCTACATCCTCTTGGTCTAAAGTTTTTCAAGATGTGAAAAACTACATAAAAAATTGTTGCTTGATAATAAGTTACATCTCAAGCAACTAAGTATTATTCTTGTTACTTTCTTGTATTTATACTAATTGTTCATAATTATTGAAAGGATGAGTTTGAGCTTAATTTTGGCAAACGAGAGGGCCGATTAATGATTAAGGAACTGATGTCGAATGCATTCCGAAGGTACAAAGGTCAATGCCATGTACACTATAAGAAGTTTAGTACTATAATAGAGGTGCGCCAAAATCCATTCTAAGCAATGCCACCAAACGAATGGGAGAAGGTTTGTGATATGTTTGAAAATCTTGCTAATTAGGTAATTTCTATGAAATTAATTTTTAAATAGTTTATGATAGATGTATTAAACATATAGATATAATATTTTTTTTAGCAACGGAGTACTGTGAACAAAGCAAATAGATCAAATTTAAAGATACACCATCATGCAGGTTCTCGATCTTTTTATCGTTTGTCTAACAAAATGGTAAGTTATTCTACTCCCTGTTAAATATTAACATCTAATACACTTCTGATTTAAGTTCTAATATATATTTTTCTTTTTGCAGAAAGAAGAAAGTCCTGCTGACTATGATTTGACCCAATTGTATGCAAAATCATATAAAAATCGTGATGGTGTTAGGACCAGTCCCGAAGCAAAAGCAAATTATGTAAGTTTAAATTTCTTTAATTCCATTGTGACTATATATTTTTGTTATTTATACTAACTAATATGTTTTTATTTTTGTAGGACAAGATGATATTTCTTAAGGAAGCTGATGCGGATCCATCTGATGCATCATCTGTTAATGATGCTTAAATCCTTTCTCAAATTCTTGGATCACATTTTAGATATTTGAGGGGTTTAGGACATTACGTTAAGCCATCATCAATATCATCATCCTCTTATCGAGCTAGATCGAATGACGAGAAGACTAAGCAATGGAATGAAGCAATACTTGAGATAGAATGATTGAGGTCTCAGGAAAAAGAGTTGCTAACCCAATTAGATCAAGCAACAGATCTTGAGGCAAGATTAAAAGAGAACAGGCAGAGGAGACTGGGGATGGAGGTACAAAAAGCTGTGCTTGAACAGTTGCTGTCAATTATGTCACAAAACTCTATACCACCACCACAATTGTAAAAATTAAATTTTTCTTTCTATTATTATGTTCCAAAACATTTGAATAATTGATGTTTGAATTACAATTTGTGTAATACTAGTATGGTATTTTTAATTAATTAAATTCTATTCTATATGATTCAAACCGTTTGAAAGGTAAATAAATAATAGTCTGAATGGTAAATTACTATTTATAAATCCATTCGAATAAACACAGACTCATTCGAACAAAAAATAACCCATTCAAACAGTAAACAAAAAATATAGTTCAAACGAATATAATTTATATTCAAATAAAAGTCATTCGAACAAAATTTAACCGTTCAAACACTCATTTCGTTTAAACAATATCAAATATGGTTATTTGTTCGATTCAAAATTTTATTTCGTTCAAATGCATGGGTCGGTTCGAACGAAAAAATATTTCATTCAAACAATTTGTTGAGACGAAATTGGTTTGTCTAAAAAAAAAATTTCCGTTTGAACAGTTTCGATTGGGTCTGTCAAATTTCATCCTTAAAAGTGATTTTTTAAGACTCGTCTCTAAAAACATTTTAAGACAGTCTTTTAGAGACAAATTATAGACAATTTTTTCATCTCCAATTCTTTTTTAGAACAAAATTGAGGTTAAACCATTTCTCTTGTAATGTTAATTCTTTCATAAAATATCCTTGATTATGAAAATGAAATACTTAAATTATGGAGATATTTTTTTCTTCTTAGTCAAATATTCAAGGCTGTAATATTGCATGGTTACCAATCATTATGAGGCTTCATATAAAATAAAATAAAAGAAAATCTAAAAAAAAATTATGACCTAACATCGATAATCCATTATCAACTTGTATGGTTTTTATTTTTAATGCCGGGTCACGATCAGTGCTTTATAAATGCGTGCTCTCTCTCCCCAGAAAACTACTCTGTTTGCATATCGCCTCTCCCTTCTCTCTAAAACTCCCCCTTCTTTCAGACCTCCGACCAGAGGGGGTTGGAGCTTAGCTCCTTCCCCCTCACCCCCTCCCTCCCTCTCGCTGGTTTCTAGTTTTTTGTTGTTGTTTTTCTTGTGTTTTCTTTTTCAGGCTAATAAAGAGAGATCCGCCGTTCTGGACTCGCCGGCACCCAACAGCAACCACGCGCCCTACCTGGAGGTTGCCCAGCCGCCGATCAGCTAAACCACCGAATGCGGCCTCAACCGGAGTGGCGCGTTGCCCACACACGCTGGTTGGAGTTTTCGGAGGTCGACTGCTCGTGGCTCTCACGCGCCACCAAGGAACCCACTGCCGCTGCTACGCGCAGCTGTTCCCGCACCAACGCCTCTGGATCTCCCTAGCTTGATGGTCGGCTCCCCCTCCAGCAGCCTTTTTGTGCACTGTTTTTCCCTTTTTACAGTGTTTTATTACGTATTTTACTTTCTGTTTTGTCTATTTTCCAAGAAAAAACCCAAAATGTAATGTCTTCGGACTATGGTCCGAAGGTTGCTCCCCCCTCCGCTTAGGCGGTGATGTGGGGTTTGGACTCCATATTCCAATTAGTTGGATATGGAGTTTGGTTTACTGTGACCTCTGTCGTAGACAGAGTTGTGCTATCTCTCAGACTTAGGTCTTGAGAGATTTGCCGCCTGGACTAGACTATGTCAGTCACGAAAGTGTACTGAGATTCTACTAATGTTTGTAATTGACTTATTTTATAAGTCAACTTTGTATGTCCTCTTTATTGAATGGAAGTGATCCGTTATTATAAAAAAAAAAAAAAATGCGTGCTGGGTGAACAGTTAATTGTCTTTAATTTGAGTTTCTTCCATGGCTGGCCAGCAGAGGTCTAATTCTTTGGCCTATAAACAGTGACATATATTATGTATTAAAATATAATTAAAAATAGTACAGATGTAGCCTTAGCTTCCCTCGCCCTCCTTCCCTTTCTCATCTCTTTTTTCTATTTTATTTTTATCTTTAACAGAATTTATTTAGTATTTAATATTATTTAAAAAACTAACATATATAATAATAAGTATTATAAGTTCACTATGTCTCTTTTCCTCAAATTATTAATCTATTTACGAAATACTTTAACTACAAAGAGATTACATAAAAATAAATATATAAACTTACTTGATTGATGTGACACATCAGATTATAAAATTATTTTTATTATAAAATAAATCTAACGAATCTTATAAAGTGACTTCAATTCGTCAGATTATAAAATTATTTTTATTATAAAATAAATTTCATAAATTTCATAAAGCGATATAAATTTATAAATTTAATTTTGTATATATAGGAACTCTATTTACATAGTAACCTGTAATCATGTTTTTCCTGTGTCAAAACTATGACATGTTGCTTCCCTGCAGCATATTCAAAGAAGGGTTTTGCTACATAACCTCCTACTATTCATCCACACTCCACACTCCACATTTTTTAATATTTTTTTAAAATTTTTTTTTGAATTTATTTTTTTTAAAATATTTCAAATTTTTTATTTACTATTCATATAAAAATTATTTAATAAAAAAAATTAAAAAAAAAAAAAAAAAAAAAAATGTAGAGTATTAAGAAATTAGAAAGATTTATTACTTAAAGAAAGCGACATGAATGAAAAATTAAAAAAAGGAAAGAGGGTATTGAAAGGAGGTACGGAATGCTGACGAAAACAAAGGAGAAAATAGAAGTAACAACGTCAATGACTTCACCAAACAGTGAATACAGAAAGGATAATCTCAGACAAAAGCAAAGGAGACAACTCCTGATTTGAAAATTTTGAAATTTTGTCATTTTATTATTATAATTTTTTTAAATTTTTATATAAAATAAAATATATAATTTAGATTTTTTAAATTTTAAAATAAAAATAATATTAAAAAATATTTTAATAATATTTTATTTAATATTTTAACTTTCATCTCATCTCATCTCATCTCATCTCATTTTTAAAATTAAACGAAGAAATTTTATATATCAATTACCTTATCATCATCGTCACTGGTTGCATTTTATTTCACGTATGCAAGCATCTTTACCTGCCCACCTATCAATTCATGCAAGTTGACAACTGCCTTTGTAAACATCGATCTTTCTACGTTAGCAGATCTGAAAGGTGTTTATGTCAATAGCTAATTTGATAAATATATTAATAAGTAGATTTGTAAATAGATTTTTTTCTAAGATATCAATAACGACTTTTGTATATTTAGAAAATGATATTAAATGATTCAAAATTAGATTTTTATCCTTTAATTCCATTTTAAATGATGGGCTCGCTAGACTTATCTCAAGTAGATTGTACCAATCTTTACGTTACTTCCTTGATCTTCTTAGCTCTTGATTTTATAATTAATCTATATGGAACTTGCAAAGGATTTTAAAAATTAGGTGCATCTTGGTTCTCATCAGAATATCTCTGCACATATGTAAATGATAAAAATATAGTTTGAGATAAGATATTTTATTGGATTTCGAGAGGGAAAAAATTAAATAAAAATATTATGAACTTAAAAAATTAGTTTTGAAGTTTTAAATCATATTATTTTTTGTATATTATTTGAGAGTTTGAAAATATTGTAATGATTAGATAATGATTAAATAGAAAGTTGAATATTTGAAATTGAAATTGTTTTGTGCATGATAAGTAATGTTTGGAAATGAAATATCTAATAATACGTGAGAAAATTTGTGTTGCCTAACAATAATGGATCAATAGAAACTCCACAACTAGATAAAGCAAAAGGAAACAAAAATAACAAGCCACATCTAGACAACCAACGTGAAGATAAGGATCAATTAGGAGAAAACTAGGAGACAACTCAGCTTGTTAATCTGATATACTTTCATATAAACCTTTGTAACAGATTCAAATGTACCAAAACTTCAATAAATATACGTTGATCCTCTAGAAAATATAGAGTGGAAAATATTTTTCACAAAATATGTCTTTCTACACTTCTTTATGTTTAGTGTGAAGAAAGTAAAGATGAGCTTCTGTTTAATTATGTAATATTGATTCAAATATTTTGGCAGTTTACAGGATGTGTATATATAACATAATTAACAACAGATTTCCGAACTTTATGCAACATTCTAATTTGAGTTTGATAGCTATTTAATTCAAATTCAAATTCGCAGGATCACAGCTCCTTATCCCTTATTTGTAGCTCTGATTTTGGCATGTGATGATTGCAAGTTTGGCTCCTCTTGATTTTCAATGATATCAGCTTGATCTTCTACACACCCCCTCAATTTGAAAGGGAGATCATGAACATTCAGATTGAATTGCACAATCTTGAACTTGCTTGGTGGCAACGGTTTTGTCAAGGCATTGACTAGCTGATCATGACTTGAGATAAATTGCACTAATAATTGTTAGTGAGACACTTGATCCTTGACAAAGTGGAAATCGATTTCGATGTGTTTTGTTGGAGCATGAAACATTGGATTTGACGAGAGATAAGTTGCGCCAATATTGTCACACCAAAGCATAGGTGGGTGATGTACATAAATTCCAAGCTCATATAAAATGGACTTGATCCATATGATTTCGGTTGTAGTATTTGCTAGTGACTTGTATTCAGCCTCGGTGCTACTTCGGGCCACTGTTTGTTGTTGTTTGCAGCTCCATGAAATTAGATTAGTTCCCTGAAAAATGCAATAGGCACCAACAGATCTTCTATCATCTCTATCAGCTACCCAATCTGAGTCTGAATAGGCTTGTAATTGTAAATCTATTGCTTTGGTGATGAAGAGGCTTGTTGAAACCATATGTTTGAGATATCTAAGTATTCATTTAATGGCTTGCCAGTGTTACTCCAGAGGCTTATGCATGAACTTGCTCACTTTGTGAACTGCAAATGCCAAATCATGCCTCGTAAAAGCCAAGTATTGCATGTTGCCAACTATACTTCGATATAGACCCACACCAGTACATGGAGTACCATCGGTGGTAGTAAGATGACATGTAGAAGCCATTAGAGTGGTACATGGTCTAGCTTTATCCATGTTGCTCCTTTTTAGTAAATCCACTACATACTTCCATTGAGTGAGATAATGTCCCTCTGAGCTTCTAATAGCTTCAATCTCGAGAAAGAAGTGGAGATCTCCCAGCTCTTTGACATCAAAGTTAGCTTTTAGACTTTGTATTATTTCGGTGATGACAGTAGTGCTTGAACCTGTAATTAATATATCATCAACATATATTAAGATGTAAATAGCCTCTGTTTTTGTCTTTAGAATAAAAAGGGAGTTGTCTGCTTGACTTTCTTTGAAATTCAAAGCCTTGAGTTTATCCTAGAGCTTTGAAAACCAAGCTCTTGAAGCTTGTCGTAGGCTATATAGTGACTTGTGTAGCTTACACACATGACTCGGGTACTGTGGGTGAATGTAGCCTTGAGGTTGAGTCATAAACACTTCTTCGTGTAAATCACCATGCAAAAAAGCATTTTGCACGTCAAGTTGGAATATAGGCCAACCATAAGAAACAGTAAGAGATAGCACCAACCGAATTGTTGCATGTTTTACCACAGGGCTTAAAGTTTCTGAAAAATCAACTCCTTCTTGTTGATGGAAGCCTTTGGCAACCAATCAAGCCTTTTAACGCCCAATGGTTCCATCGGCTTTCCTTTTGATCCGATATACCCAGCAACAACCGACGATGTTAGCGTGTGGTGAAGGTGCAACAAGGGACCATGTTCCATTTTGTAGCAAGGCATTGAATTCTTTGTTCATGGCCTCACACCAATAAAGATGTTTAGCAGTTTCTGTAAATGATGTTGGTTCTAGAACTAGAGTGGCTGTTTCAGTGATCAAGACTCTAGGAAGAGGGTATCGAATATAGCAATCTGACTATTTTCGTGGTTGATGAATGTTGTTCTTTGACCTTGTAATCATAGGGTGGCTGTTTGTAGCATGCTGTGATGGAGTACTACACTGAGTAGAGGCCAAGTCCGAGGGTGGAGCTACTATGTGTGGGTGTCGACCAGGTATAGTAGAATTATTCTATGGTGAGTGCTCTTCCTCTGTTCCTACAATAGAAGGTAAACAATGTGCAGATTGTGTTCCTGTGGGAGGGAAGTAAGGTTGCAAATGTGTGGTGCTGGTAGGAGTAGAAACATGTATATTGGAGGGAAGAGACACGGTTTGAAGAGTAGAGGATTCGGGACTGGAGGAATTGACAGGGAGAAAAACTATTTCATCAAATATAACATGTCTCGAAAGATAAGTTTTTCCCATGGATGGATCAAAACATTTATAACCTTGATGACAAAGGCTATAGCCAAGAAAGATGCATGTATTTGACCGAAAGTTGAGTTTATTTTTATTGTATGGTCGCATGTTTGGCCAACATGCACAGCCAAAGACCTGGATGAATGAGTAATTGGGTAGACGATGATACAATAGTTCAAAGGGGGATTGGTGTTTTAAGACAGGTGTTGGGAGTTGATTAATGATATATGTGGCTATTTGGAAGGTATCTTCCTAGTAGGCTAGCAGCAGATTAGAATGAGCCAACAAACTTAATCCAATTTCGACAATATGTCGATGTTTACGTTCAATGGATCCGTTTTATTGGTGAGTATATGGACATGCTAGCCGATGATTAATTCCATTATGTTTGAAATATGTATTTAAGCGTTGGAATTCATCACCCCAATCAGATTGGACAGGGCCGGCTCTTCCATTAGGCAAGTTAGGCAATTGCCTAAGGTCCCTAATGGAAGAAGGCCTCCCAAAATAAATATAAAATAGATTTATATATATATATATATATATATATATATATATATATATACGCAGTAAAAAATTTGAATTAACTCAATGAGAATGAGAATATAAACAAAATCAAATAGATATTATATCATTATTAGTTTTTAAAAGTATCACATATAATAATTATTTTACCTATTCTCCTTCTAAGAATACACTACTTCTCTTTTGTCATTATTAGTTTAATATATAATTAATGTGAAAATTATAAATAGCAAAATTTAATTTTCTAGTGTTCATAAAAAGTTTTTGTATAATCCTTTGAGAAGGCAATGGCCCACTTTTTTTCAAATGTGTAAGTTGCTTATAGAACTTTTTTGACAATAATGATTATAATTGTGTCTAAGTGTCTAAAGTACTTGTAAAACTAGGTTTGATAAAATTCTCTCTAAATCAAAAAATTTCTAATAAAGATTAAGTTAGTTATTAATTAAAAATGTGGTATAAAATCTCAATCAATAATTTTACTTTACAAAACGATAGGAATTATTTTTAAACAAAAATATAATATAAAAATAAAAATAAATTTATTTAATTTTACTTAAAAAGAAAAAAGAAAAAGCCTCATTCAAAATTTTAACCTTAGGCCCCGGAACGTATTGAGCAGGCCCTGGGATTGGATGACTTTAATTTTCCTTTCAAAATGCTTCTCAACATATGCTTGGAATTGTAGAAAAATTGTTTCAACATTGGATTTGAACTTCATTAGAAATAACCAAACAAATTTGGAATAATCATCAAGAAAACTAACATAATATTTAGCTCCTATGGTAGAGACAACAGATGCAAGTCCCCACACGTCACTAAATATTAAATCTAATGGATGACTAGACACATGTGGAGAATATTGAAAGGGTAAATTATAGCTTTTGGCCTTTTGACACTCAGCACAAGCAGAAGGCATTTTATTGTTGCTAGCCAAAAGATTGTTGTTGGAGAGGACTTTGTTGATGATAGGTTGTGATGCATGTCCAAGAGGACGATGCCATTCACGAGAGGAGACTCGGCCAGTAGATAGAGCATGTGGGTTGCAAGTGGTGGAGCTGAATTGATAGAGGTCGTTACTGAGTTGGCCGTGATGATGGACCTTACCCGAGTAATCCTTCACCAAAAAGAATTTATCGTGAAATTCAAAATAGACATGGTTGTCAACACAGAATTGTTGAACAGATAATAAGTTCTTTTGAATATCAGGAACGAGAAGAGCTTATAATACTGATTAGAATATTTTGGCAGTTTATAGGATGTGTATAGATAACATAATTAACAAAAGATTTCCTAACCTTATGCAACATTCTAATTTGAGTTTGACAACTATTTAATTCAAATTTAAATCAGCAGGATCACAGCTCCTCATCCCTTATTTGTAGCACTGATTTCGGCAAGTAATGATTGCATGTTTGGCTCTTCTTGATTTTCAGTGATATCAACTTGATCTTCTACATTTAGGAAAAAAAATATCTCAAAATATATGAAAATAATTGAGATTATATGTGTTGCCAATTGGATCCTAAAATTTCCAATGTTTAGGTCTCCTTTCTCAACTGTCTAACTATAGAAAGGCCACAACTAATAAACTTGAATCTCATTATCATTATGAAAAGAAACATTCTATTAATCATTCTCACACACCACACACTATACTTTTTTATTTTTATTTTTTTCTCTTAGCAAATGTGTGGTATATGGATCGATGATGAATAGAAGAATTCAATTAGTTTAAAAAAAATAAAAGTATATTTTTTTCAAAAAAAGTGTGGTATTTGGGATGATCATGATGAGTAGCAAAGTTCTTGTAACAATAACATGCGTTTGCAGTTCAGTGTTAAAAGATGAAGACAATATTGGCTATGGTTAAATTCATGTGCTTCTCATAAAATAAATAATCTCACAAGAATGACGGATGGTCAAGAACTAAAAGAGATTAATTTGGACAACTCTAACTAAATGGAGACATTACTTGCATGCTCTCTGCAATTAAAGGATCATACTGATCAAGGGTTACTTATATTTTATGATACTTAAAATCATTAATAATAACACTAATATATATATATATATATATATATATATTTATATAAAATATACATGCATGCACACACACTATTTCAAATCATGTAGGGGTGACGTAACGTATATTTGAAATTTAAATAAAAATTCTTAATATTTTTTAGGAGGTGATGCTATCATGCACATTAATTATATTAATATGATTATTCTAATCACAATTCATTGATTTTATTCAACTTGTTCATATGAGGGATCTTTTGTTCACAAAATCGACTACACGCGGTACAATTTCTCTTATTCCCTTCAATCTCAAAGATCACGTGGTAAGCGATAGACCACATATAACTAAAATAAAGTTTGTTAAATATTTAAGTTTAAAAAACGTGTCAATATCACTAGTTGACTTGGGATGATATAGAATTTGTATAGAAAAATATATTTTTCATAGTATTATTTATGTCTAAAAACTTTAATATTATAGTTCAACTATCACATATCCAAACACATCAATCAACTTTAAAAAGTTCAATGTACGGATAGGACAGAAGTGCACATAAATTATGCTACTTGTTGGGCAACACTTCTCAATGATGAAGACTTTTGCCATTAGATTATTGGAGCTCCTGCTTTGATCAACTAGTACAAACGAGTACATACCGTAGTCTTCTCTAGAATCCTTCATCCAAAAAGTGTGGCATTGAATGTGCACATTGTTGTTTTTTTTTTTAAGATGCAATGTCTTAATTAATAATGCATGATCTAGAGTGTGACATGCTTTCCAGCTTAATTATAAGAAATAAATCGATGTAAACCAACCCAAAAAATCAGCATATCATCGACATGCTTTCCAACTAAAATGAAGGCTTCCACTACACTAACAAAACTTCTCAGATTGCCAAGCTAGTCGTAGCAGCTAGCTAGTTATATCCTTGTGTTAGATTTGATTAATTAAATTAAAAAATATTATTTTGGCTACTTTAAATAATAATGTAGTTGTTTTAATAATAATAATAATAATAATAATGTAATTGTAAAATTAAAGAGAACTAGTAGGAAGAGAATTAAGAGATTGAAATATATAAAATTACCTCTTTCAAAGCTTAATATCATATTTCACGTTAAGTTTCTTGTGTGTTACAAATGATTCTCAAGACTCGGTCTCTTTTAAAGGCACGAGACGATAAAAAATATGAAAATGTGATATATGGCTTTGCTCTTTGCCTCCACTATGTGTCTTCTTGGTCCAATAGAAAATCGAGCTCCTGCTGTAACATTTTTTGTTCTAGCATGTTGCTAGGTCCTTCTCCTCTTGCATAATACTCTTATTAGTCGAGTCTTGTCTCTAATAGCTTTGGTTCTGTCCCTAGCCAAATTCATGCTCCACTATTTAAGCCCCTTTTTGGTTGTTTCCAGCTTATTTATCACTCTATCCAACCCACTTTTCATTCCATTTTTGTCTTGCCAAGCTTCATAAACTACAGCATTGCATCCATCCTCCTTATTCCAACTTGCTTCATACTTTAACAAAGTATGAAAGCTACGAATTGAGGGCCTATCTGAACTGCATTGTAGTAGTATTGGACTGTGATCAGAACAAACAGTTGGTAAGGTCTCCACTGAAATCTCAGGATACTTTACTCTCCAAATACAGTTAGCAATAGCTCTATCCAGTCTTTCTTTAGTAAAAGACTCATCTTCATGACGGTTACACCAAGTAAAGTTATTACCTCTCCATCCCAAGTCAAAGAGGTTCCCTTCCTCCATCAAATTCCTGAACATGCCCATTAGTTTTTCACTTCTAGGATTCCCCCCACCTTTCCTTCCTTGTACAACACCAAATTAAAATCTCCTATAACTTCCTAGGCTTGAAAGAAGATAGCAACTCCCAACTCTGACTGCTTAAATTCGATTTTGGATGCCCATAAAAGCAAGATAGAAGCCATTTAAAGTTACACTGCTCCTCATTTACAATGACATTAATGTGATGTTGTGAGTAATTAATCAATTCTAAAAGATCCTGTTGTCTCCATAAAAGCATGAGTCCTCCACTCCTCCTTATGGCCTAGACTACAATACAACCATCAAACCTGAACCTCTTAGCAATCCTATGAGCTTTAGCATATGAAAATTTGGTCTCCAATAGGAAGACCACATCGGGCAACTTATCCTTCACTATCAAGCAAAGGCTTTGAATTGTTCGAGGGTTCACAAACCCCTGACAGTTCCAACTTGAAAACCTCATTGTGCCCGGCGGGGCTGACTCGTAGTCGTCACTGAATCTATAAGATGATCATTGTCATTCAACTTATCATCATTATGAGTTTTCCTAAGTTTTTTGAATGGAACAGGCCTAACCTTGCTTACTACTGTAGCATGCTTGTCGTCTGGAGACAGAGGAGAGACAAAAAGGACAAGAGGGATCTCTTAAACAGGAGCACAATGTTTCCATCTACAACCTTCCCACTACCTCAATGGTTTAAGAGCAAAAACCAAATTATTCCCTATTCCAGGTTCTGGAGTACTAGCCGTTGGAGAATTAGAGGCCAAGCCTTCGAAGCCCATTTGTTCAGAAGCCAGCTTTGATGTGTGTTTAGGCCCATTTCCTATCCTTGGCCCATCAGGATTTTGTCTTAAAAACAATTTCTAGCCCATCTGTTGTAACCACCATAAATTAGCACTTTGCTGAATTTCCTGTGAACATTTCTCCCCCACCATTGAGAGAGGATCAGTTTTCGACACAATGTTTCTTCCCTCTGAATCCATTGAAAACTGCTTCGTGCTTCGCGCCACTGAGTTACCTCTTCTTTTCACGGTCCTAGGGTTTTGTGAATGAGAAAAGGAAGGACCAGACTATCCCTTCTCCAATAGCCCTTTTGCTAAATTGCTCGTAAAGGCCTCTACCTCCATCATACCATTGTCTTTCCTAGAGTCCTTCTCCCTTTTCTTCTTCCATTACTAGATGAAAATGACCAACATCTTGGGAAGCCTTCAGCATGTAGCCAGGGCCTAAACTGTAAACCTGAAGCTACTTCTTCTCCTTGACCAACACGGGATGACAGACACCCCTACTCTCCATGAAGAGTCCAACCACACAAAACAAATTTTGGGTAATTTTCTCATAACGGAAATGAACCCAATGTTTTGATCCCTGATAATTTATAAAGCGGCCTTTAACAATGGCCTTGCACAATAAAACCTCAACCTTAACCCGTAAACATCTTCCCCACCCAATGCCATCATCTTCGACATCAACTTCCAATACACATCTTATAGAGCCTCCAATTTGGTTTCCCATTCCATAGTCATACATCCTAGAGGCAAGTTGTGTATTTGCAACTAGAACACTTCACGATCGAAAGATAGTTTCCCTGGTCGCATAACTCCGTCGTAGGGCAACAGTAGAAACAACACATTATCAGAAAACCATGGTTTGCCTTCAAGGATTCTGTACATGTCTGCATGAGTCTCAAAAATAATAATGAAGATGTTTTTGTTCACTTCTTGGAAGATAGCCCTTTTACTGATCATCTAGATTTTTGCCATTGTAATACTAAAAAGATCCTTTCCTACTGCTCGATTGGAACAAACCTTCCCAATCAAGCTTGTTTCTTCTTTTTGTTTTATCTCCTCACCCCCAGTGCTATCAATTTCTAGCACCGCCTCCTCCTCCTCCATCAAACTAAATTTCCTCCATTGATCCTCTAAGCCTTCCTTCCATCCTGGTTCCCTCCCCACTTAACATAGTAGGACCTAACTAAACTAAGGAGACCAAAATTACCTCACCACCTCTTGGTCTCCCAACAGTGGTAGGGAGATCAAAGTATAATACATTCAAAAGTTTGAAGGAGAAGATTTGGAAAAAGATCAACAGTTGGAAGACCAAGCTCTTGTCCTCAGGGGGGAAAGAGATTCTCATAAAAAGTGTTTTGCAGGCCATTCCAGCCTACACAATGAGTGTGTTCAAACTGCCTATGCTGCTCCTCAAAGAAATTGAAAATCTCTTGGCTAGATTTTGGTGGTGTTGTAACGGAGATGGGAGAGGTATTCACTAGAAATCATAAGGACACTGAGTTTGGTTAAGAATCAAGGTGGCTTGGGTTTTAGGGATCTTAGTAGCTTCAATAGAGCCCTTCTTGCTAAGCAAGTTTGGAGGTTGATCAAGGAACCTAATTCACTGGTTACTCTTGTGTTTAAACAAAAGTATTTCCATAACTATAAATTAATGGAGGCTAAACTAAGAGCTTCTCCTTTTTTTATTTGGAGAAGCCTTTGGTCCAGCTTGGGTCTCTTAAAGAAGGGGACTATATGGAGGGTATGTAATGGAAATAGCATAAAAATCTGGAAGGACAAGTGGTTGACTAGTCCTGTGACTTACCAGATTCAAACTTCTATTAGTACTCTTGATTCCTAGACTAGAGTGGAGGCATTGATAGAGGAAGGCAACAGATCTTGGAAAAAAGACTTCGTGGCAACAATGTTCAATGAGAATGAAGCAAGCTCATATGTTCTGAGAATGAAGCAAGCTCATATGTTCTATACCAATTGGTAGTAGAGGATCGTGATAAGCTAATATGGGTAGGCTCAGGAAAAGGAAACTTCTCTCTTAAAAGTGTTTATTTTTTTGGAAACTATTCTGTTGAGTAGAAACTCAGGTGAAGTCTTAACAGGGGGGATAATGCAATGTGGAAAGATTTATGCTACTTAGAAGTACTAGGAAAGATTAAATTGCTTATTTGGAAATGTCTCAACAATATTTATCCTACTAAAAATAATCTTTTCAGGAAGAACATTATTAAGAGAATCTTTGTCTAATATGTACAAGAGAGATAGAGACATCAGTGCATGTTTTATGGGATTGTTCTGCAGTAGTAGATGTTTGGGGAGGAGAGACCTACATTTTCAATAAATGTAAAAGGTGCTTCTCTGATTTTCAGCTGCTATGGTCAGAGATGATTATTAAATTGAATCAAGAAAGTCTTGAATTGGCCTCAATTATGTTCTATCACCTATTGATTAGGAGGAATGCTTTTATTTTTCAAAACTTGTTCATGCAACCTGGTACAGTTGCTGCAAGGGCTCAGGTTGATCTCTCTTTGTTTAAAGAGACCAACCAGATTAGTATTAACAAAGTTGAAAGGTGTTACTCAGACATGGAAGCCACCTGATTGGCCATATTTTTAAAGTGAAATTCGATAAAGCTTTTGACAAGGATAATGGCAGAATGGGATTGGGGATAATCATCAGGGACTCTGAAGGCAATTTGCAAGCTTATTTGATAGCTTTTAAGGATCATATTTCCTAAGTTTTTCAAGCAGAAAGTGTAGCTCTTCATAGAGCTTGGAACTTTGTATCGAGTTAGGATTGAGCCAAGTGAGTTTTGAAGGGGATGCTAAAGTGGTTATAGATGTTGTTAATTCCAAAAAAGAAGATAACTTGTCGCTTGGGCAAGTGATAGAGGATCTGTAGCAGTTGATGGATTGCAACCCAACATGGCAACTGAATTTTGCACATAGGTTTACTAATAAAGTTGCTCACATAGCAGTTAAGTTAGCAGTTAAGTTAGTTTGTATGGTGTAATTTTACCCCATCAATGAAATTATTTTCATTTCAAAAAATAAAAAATAAAAAAGATATATTGATAAATTTAAAAATTCCAATAGTTGATAATGAATGGACCAAAATTTTAGGGGGTCAGTTTTTTTTTTTTTGATAAAAAGTTTGAACTTCATTGCAAAGAGGTACTAGAGACCTCAAATTTGAGTACAAGATAATTGATCAACATAAATAACATGTTCAATAAAAGTAGGAACAAAATGCCACCGTAGTAGAATTTTTGTAGTAGTCCATGCATGTCTGGCCAGATGATGTGCTACAACATTTGAGAGGTGACCACAATGCTAAATCTTGCAATTCCCAAAGCCCTGCATTAGTATTTTGATTTCAGTAATAATTGTTCCCTTAGCTATAAAAGAATCTACTTCACTATTAACTTCCTCAGCCAAATGTTCGCAATCACTTTCAATCACAAGGTTTTGGATGCCAATGGTTAGATAAAGTTTCAATCCCCTTAAAACAGCAGTAGCTTCCATAATTTCTAGTTCAAGAAATTCCTCTTACCCTCTACTTAGAGCCATAATAACAAAACCGTAGGGATCTCTAAGAATTGCCCCAATACCAATTTTATTTTGGTCAAAGAACAAAGCTCCCTCACAATTAAGCTTAAACCAATATGTTGGTGGAGGAGACCACCTATAAATCATGTTTTTGGAAGTACCATGAATCTGCAACCCAGAAGTTTGTATGCACTTCTTTGAAAAAACAAAATCCATAACTTGCAAGGGTGGTAGATTAACATTCTCATGGATCATTTTGTTTCTCCTATGCTAGAAACCCCAAGCCATCAGGATAAAATCAAATAAGTCCTCCGTTGATCCATCTGAAGATACTTGCAATGCAGCAGCCATGGAAGAAGAAAATTGATTCATCTGTTGAAAGCTAGAAAACTTTATCACCTAGTATTCATGAATGGAAGGATAGAAAAATAATGCATGAGCTAAATCTTCATGGCTGTGTGCACAAAAACAACAAGCCCCATCCACTTCCACCCTTTTTACTAATAAGATTAGTCTTAGTGGGAAGTATCTCTTTGCATGCTCTCCAAGCAAAAAGCTTGACTTTGTGAGGGATTTTTAACTTCCATAAACCATTCCAGAATTTCTTTTGTGATAGCCCTATAAGATGTTTCCCCCACATTTCTAGAAAAAAGTGACTTAAAGAACCTGTAAGCACTTTTTAACACTAAAATAGCTACTTTTTTCATGCTCCCATATCCACATGTCAACCTCATTTGAATAACTAGGGTGTAGCCTCAATATTGCTTCTGTAATTTTTGGATTGAAGAGAGATATAACCTTAGGAATGTTCCACCACTGAGTATTATTGTCTACTAGAGAAGCAACCTGACCTTCCAGTTCCTTAGGCATCCCAATCTGTTGAGGATTGTGAACCATAATTTCCTTTCTTAACTCTCTAAAACCAGGCAGCCATACATCATCTAAGATGTATAAAAGGGAGAGTTTCCAAGAGAGGCCTTGAGCAGGTTGCAAGTTGGAAAGAACCTTGCACTATAAATCTTATGAAAAAGAGAGTTCTTGTGTTGCAGTAGCCTCCACCCCTGTTTAGTCAGCAATGCCATGTTAACAGTTTCCAACTCTTTGAAGCCTAGACCCCTAACAACTTTAGAGTTGTACATATTGTGCCAACTAACCCAATGGATTTTCCTCTCTTCATTTTTTTTCCTTCCAATATTTGGTCATCATACTCTCAAAATCAGCACAAAGTTTAGAAGGGAGTTTGAAACAACTCATTGCATAGGAGGGAATGGCTAGAGCCACACCCTTAAGGAGTACCTCCCTACCCCCTTGAGAGAACATGTGGCCTTTCCAGTCTTGAATCTTTAACCAAATCTTTTGCTTAATCTCAGCAAAAGCAATATGTTTGGATCTTCCAACAACAGAGGGCAATCCTAGGTAATTTTCATACTACTGGATCTAATTAGTACCCCATATATTCATAATGGCCCTTTTTTGCACTGCACTAATGTTTTGACTGAAGACCATGGCAAATTTGTCTTGGTTAATGAACTGTCCAGAAGCCTCCTCATAGAGTTTGAATACCTTTAGCAATTTGAGATTAGTCTCCACACTAGAATCACAGAAAATGAAGCTATCATCAGCAAATAGAAGGTGGTTTAGTTTTGGGGCACCTCTACATACTCGAATTCCAGAGATTGCATTTGAGATAGCAGCATGCTTCAACAACCCAATTATACCTTCTATGCATAACAAGAACAAATAAGGAGAGATAGGATCTCTTTGTCTCAAGCCTCTAGAAGGAATAATATGACCAATTTGGGGCCAAAACTTTTAAACGAACAAAGGAGGCAAGCCATCAAGACCAGGGGCCTTCGAGGGATGCATTTCTTTTAAAGCTCTACACACTTCCTCTGCATTGTATTCTTTAATAAGGTCTTCATTCATTTATGCAGTAACCTTGGTATCTATTCTATCAATAACAGCAACAGCATTATGAGAACCTGCAAAAGTAAACAAGGAGATGAAGTGATTAATAATAAGACTGCATTATTCCTTTCATGCCAACTCCCACTTTCATCCATAAGTTTGACAATGCTGTTCTTCTTTCTTCTTTGTAATGCCATAGCATGGAAGAATTTGGTATTTCGATCCCCTTTAGCTAGCCAAAGGGCACGGGATCTTTGTTTCCACATGATTTCTTCCCTTGCTAGCCATGTTTGTACTTCCTTAGATGTAGAACTTATATCTTTTGAACTTAATTCTAGGGGATCCCTCTGCTGTACAGACTTCAATCTCAGTCTTGCCTCATGCGATTTGGCTTGAACTTTCCCAAACTTTACTTTATTCCATAATTACAGCTAAGTGCAACTAGCAATAGAATCCATGACTCCTTGTCTGGCCTCCTTGTATTCTTCATGAATCTTGCACAATTTGAGAACATGCTTCTTCTCCCATCCACATAGCCTCGAACCTAAATGGTTTAGGCCATTTCCTACTAGTTTGAATTCCCATCACATCCACCCAGATTGGTAAGTGGTCTGAATAGGAGGTAGAGTCATGGGATACTTCAGCCCTCTCAAACATATTACACCAAGCCAGATTTCCCAAAAACCTATCCAATCCTTTTGAAATCAAAGTTGATTCCACTCTATTATTGCACCAGGTGAATCTAGGCCCTCAAAATCCTAGGTCCTTTAGTTCACATGCCTCCAGCACATCTAGGAATTCCTTAATTTGGTGGTCAGGTCTATCTTTTCCTACCCATTTTTCTTCTTGTGAAAGTATTTTATTAAAATCTCCAAAAACAAGCCAAGCTTCTGAACTTCCTCTATTCAATCTTTTAATCAAGTTCTATGTTTCAATTCTTTTGAGAAACCTTTGGTTGGCCATATATCCCAGTCATAAACCACTTCTTTGAATCTTCCTCTATAACAGCATCAACATGAGAGGATGAATAACTAAGAATAGTCAACTCAATATCTTCCTTCCATAAGAGGGCCAAGCCCCCACTATGACCAACAGCTTCAATAGAGAAATAGTTTGCATATTGTAATTTCACCCTACAGATTTCCATTTTTACAGCTTTAAGTTTTGCTTCTTGTAAAAATAAAATTTCGGTATCTTCCTTTCTGATCAAATCAGAAAAAGTTCAAATAGCATGAGGGTTCCCAAGCCATCATGTATTCCAGCTTAAGAGCTTTATTGCTCTCGGTGGGGCTATTCAACAAACACCATCGATGATATTTGAGAAATCTCCACATCTTCCTCATTCAGTTTAGCCTTATTCTTCAGCCTCTTTGACACTTTAGGGGCCTCACCACCACCAATATCAACTGTAAGTCTTTTAGAACCAATAGCAGCATCAAGACAGAGGGTGCCATTGCCTTGGGATCTTGTAGTTTGCTTCCATGTTTGAGGTTTATGATGCTGTTGGTTAAGCACGTGCATGGGTGTAACTTCTTCATTCCCTCCAACTGGTATACCCAAACACTCCCCTTTGTCAATGACTGAAATACCCCCATACGAATCTACATTCTTAGAGGCCTTCTTCAAAAAGTTATCATTTAAACTTCCTGTTGTATGAGCTAAAACCTCTCTTTCAACAAACCCCGAAAATTGCTCCTCATGATTATCAGTTTGAAATAGTGGTTGGGTAACAGAAGGACTAGCATTTTCTCCGAGTTTAATTGGTTCTGAGTTTTGCATAGAAACAGATTTATCCATCATAACTACACTTTTTTGGATATTCATTGTATCTATGGCAGCCGCAGTAAGCTACTCCGATGACCTCCTCATCTTGTGCTGCTAGAAGAAACGGCTTCGCATAGCACTCCCATCACCTCCTAGATTTTCCTTTCGTAGCCATGACCCATAGGGAAATTCAGAGACATTCAGATTAGCCATAGATTCAGACCATCGCTCACAGTCACGATGCAAATGCCCTAGCAATCCACACAAGTAGCATAGATTAGGGAGACGTTCATAGGAAAATCTTACCCAAATGGGATGAGTATATCCTACGCATACTTTCTTACCACGTAACAGACGTTTCAATACATCCATGCATACTCGGATGCGCATAAATTCTCCCCATGCCAATTCATCCTGCTCAAGATCCACTTCAAGTACCTTCCCTAAAGCCTGACCAATGCGTCTCCCCATCGTAGAATTATGGACCATGATTGGAAGGTCATGGATACGAACCCAGAACAAAGCCTCAGTTAAATGAACTTGATGTGTTTGTTAAAGCCCCTACACATCACTAGTCAAAACAAGTTGCTTATCAAATGACCATGGTCGATCTCGTTTAACACGATCCTTATCCTTCACATCTTCAGACTCAACGATAAACAGAGTGGGGTTCAAGTCACAGATTGTGATAGCCTTACGACGACGCCATACCTTCTTCATAGTTGATTTCAACGCTTTCTTGTTAAAATGCTTCGTTGTTAGTAACTTGAATAACAAGCAACATTCAACCCTAATCAAAGCATCTCCCACTGAGTTATCCTCCACAACAATCACCTTTTCTCTTATTCCGTCAATAATAGACGGGCACACCAGTTCTCAATGTTATGATCCATGCTAAAACAACATTCACAGCGAAAAACTTAAAGACGAGTTGTCAAGATGACCATGCAAACCTGCACTTGGCAGGAGAGAAAACCCCTACGTTGAGAGGAGTTAAGCAGTTAACATTTTAGGAGGTCAAATTTAAATGGTCATCCACGACGTTCATATATGCATTTACAACCATGGTATATTTATTTTCTTAGTGGCCGCCAAGCCACCTACATCATTGGGAAGGGAATAACATTCAAACCAAAGTGGTTTGAAAGGGAATCGTATGCTAAAGTTTACCTCCGGAAAAGTGTTCTCTTATCAATGTTCACCATGTTTTAGACATGACAAAGAATATAATTTTCGTTAATCTTTTAAATAATAGGGGCTTCAAGCTTGTATATGAATCAAATAATTTTTTTTTTTTATCTTAAGAATGATGTGTTTATATGAAAAATCTACTCTTGTAATAGATGGAATGATTAAATTGAATGTAATGGAAGAAAATTGAGTTTACATTCCATTTTCTTTTGATTTCTTGATTTATGGCATGGTAGATTAAGGCATGTAAATTATTGTTCCATAAAATACATTTTCAATCTTGATTTGAATTCTAATCTTGACGATAATGTTAAAAAAAATTAGATTTTGTGATCAATCTAGGATAACCAAAAAACCTTTTGAGATGATATATGAAATTCTTGAACTTATTCATAGTGATGCTTGAGATCTTAAAAATGTTGAATCTTGTGGTGGTAATAAGCATTTTCTTACTACCACAAATATCCATACATCATTGTCACTTTCTAAATAATATTACACACTACTATCCATTCATTTCCTATGTTTAGGTATGGCAGACTAAACATGATTCGTCGCCTGATTAAATAGTAAAAATCTAAAAGTACAAACAATTATTAATGGAGACAGACCTCTGTTACTGCTACTAGGGCGGGTTTGGTCCTTTGTCCTCGAGGAACGCTCCTAGGGCTCTCTCTGCATTAAAATCTACGGTTTCGATAAACTAAACCATAGATAGGTTAAGTAATTATGAGAAAACTGCTAATGAGAGACAATGCACACGAAGATGTAATGAACGATTTCATTTAAAAGATCTGTGAACAAATATATTTGTTGTGATGAGAAATGATCTTCTAGAGAAAAACACATATATTCATAATTATGGCGAGGAACAATCTTCTGAATAATACATGAGTATATAAGTATGGTGAGGAATCACCCTCTAAGGAATTATCCTCTGTGCTAGATCTCAAGTATACATATTTCTCACTAAGGAATGTAACCACCCTCTTCTCAAGCACATAAAACTTATTATATCTCAACATATTAATACCGCAAGGAATCACTTCACCATTCAACTTGGGGACTCACTCCCATCCGGCCAACATGCAACCTAACTCGCCTGTTTCAAATCTTCCTTCACACACACCGAGATAATATTGCCTGCAAAATCGTAATTTTTTTTTTCTGTAGATTTATTTAAGATGTGACCTTTTAGGTAGAGTATGGGCCTCTGCGTATGAGACAACTGTCTTCTAAGCATTTGTGTTATCCAGAAAAGCCCTCATGTCCGCATGGGTATTGTGCTTGATTATTGTTCACCTTAAGCTCATATCTTGCCCTTCACCTGAGCTACCAGCCTCTTTAACTTTTCTTTCTTGTCTTGATATGGTTTGTGCTCTTTCTTGGTTGACCAATTCTGGGTAAAAATTCCTGTACTAAGGTGTATCTACTTGACCTATTTTTAAAACAGCCCTTGATTTTAAAGAAATTTCATAAATTGAGATATAACTTAAATTATTTTAAAGTAATTTATTTTTTTATAATTTAATATACATGATCAAATCATGTTAATTTATAAAATTTGAAAACGTGGCTTTCTTGCGACAGGTTTCAATGACGACGACCCGAAGAGCAAATTCCAAAACCGGAAACAAGGGTAAAGTAAAGTCCGTGCGGAATGCTGAGAAAAACAAACGAGACAAGATTGATGTATACTACTTCAACCTTAAGATCATCACAAAAGAGCGAATGCATGAGATTGATGTATATTTCAACCTTATGATCATCACAGGCTGCATTTTACACGCATGCATTTTATCAACCCATCACTTCTTGCAACTGGGCAACAACTGCCTTCTGATCTGCCGCTTCTGAAACACAGTGCTTCTACTTTTAAATTATTTTCTCCATATTGCTACTTAATCCCTTTAATATTATTGTTTAAAGTTATCATTCGAGTTTTTTAATTTTTTAATTTAATAATTAAGAAAATAATTATTAGTAAAATTATATTTAATAATATTGGTCCACAATACTAAGATCATATATGTAATGAAATAAATAATGAAAAATAATATTTATAGTCATAAACTGTGTTAATGTCTAACATCATTTTTAGAAAAGTGAATAAATATGAAACTCACATGAAAAATTAATTTTTTAATAATAAACCCTACTCTTTTATAAAAAGAGTGCATGACGCTTGTATAATTCAAGACTATATCTAAAATTACTTATAAATAATTCATTTAGATAATTTTGTAAAATAATGAATTCATTTAGGTACACTCTTATCATTCTCCATTTTACATAACACCTAAAATATTTTTTTTTACTTTCCGTACTGTACGTTATCAACTATCAACTTGTATGGTTTTTTCTTTTTAATGCCGGGTCACGAACAGCGCTTCAATGCGTGCTGACTGAACAGTTAAATTGCCTTAAATTTGAATTTCTTCCTTGGCTGGCCAGTAGAAGTCTGATTCATGGCCAATAAACAGTGTCATATATTATGTATTGAAAAATAATTGAGAATAGCATAGATAGTCTCAAATTCTCTCTCCCTTCTTCCCCTTCTCATCTTTTTTTTTTCTATTTTATTTTTATCTTTAATAGAATTTATTTTGTATTTAATATTATTTAAAAAACTAAAATATATAGTAATAAGTATTATAAGTTCACTTTATCTCTTCTCCACAAAGTATTAATATATTTCGGAAATATTTTAATTGGATTATATAAAAATAAATTTATAAATTTATTTTTATATAATTTATTTACGAGGAACTCTATTTACATAATAACCTGAAATCATGTTTTTCCTGTGTCAAAACTTTGACACGTTGCTTCCCTGCATCATATTCAAAGAAAGCCACACGAACGAAAAATTAAAAAACAAGAAAGAGGGTATAGAAGTACAACGTCACTGACTTCACCAAACAGTGAATACAAAAAGGATCATCTTGACAAAAGCGAACGAGACAACTAGGAGATTGATCTATAAATTTAGTTTGATTACGAAATTAAATTTAAGAATTCATCATTATAATTTTTTTAAATTTTATTATAAAATATAATAAATAATTTAATTTTTTAAAATTTTAAAATAATATTTTAATAATATTTAATCATCTCAATACAACTCAACTCGACGCAACTCAGTTTAACATTCAAACACAGTCAAAAACTTTTTTAAGTACCTTATCATCATCATCACTGGTCGCATTTTATTTCACGCATGCAGGCATCTTTACCTGGCCACCTATCAATTCATGCAATTTGACAATTATGCTAATTTGATAAATATATTAATAAGTAGATTTGTAAATAGATTTTTTTCTAAGATATCAATAACGACTTTTATATGTTTAGAATATCTCAGTGTATATATGTAAATAATAGTTATGACATAGTTTGAGATAACATGTTTTATTAAATCTTGAGAGCTAAGAAATTGAATAAAAATATTAAAAAATTAAAAAATTAGTTTTGAAACTTTATATAGTATTATTTTTTAGATGTTGTTTGGGAGTTTGAAAATATTATAATAATTAGATAAAAAGTTGAAGATTTGAAATTGAAAATGTTTTGTGTATCATAAGTAATGTTTGAAAAGGAAATATCTAAGAATACGTGAAAAAATTTGTGTTGACAAACGGCAATAGATCAATAGAAACTCAACAACCAGATAAAGCAAAAGGAAACAAAAATAACAAGCCACATCCAGACAACCAACATGAGGATAAGGATCAAAGAGAAAATCTAGGAGACAACTCAGCTAGTAAATCTGATCAATATACTTTCATGTAAACCTTTATAACATATTCAAATGTACCAAAACTTCAATAAATATAAGGTCATCCTCAAGAAAATATAGAGGAAAATATATTCACAAAATATGTCTTGCTACACTTTATGTTTAGAAAATAAATATATGAAAATATATGAAAATCCTTGAGAATATTTGTGTTGCCAGACGGACCCTAAAAACTTTTAGTGTGTAGTTCATCCTTTCTTAGCTGCTTAGCTATAGAAAGGCCACAACTAACAAACTTGAATCTCATTATCATTGTGAAAAGAAAAATTCAATTAATCATTCCCACACGCCATACATTATACTTTTTTATTTTTATTTTTCTCTCTTAGCAAATGTGTGGTATATGAATCAATGATGAATAGAAGAATTCAATTAGTTTAAGAAGAGTAAAACCAAATTAAAAAAAAAAAGTGTAGTGTGTGGAGATGATCATGATGAGTAGCAAAGTTCTTGTGAAAATAACATGCGTTTGCATTTCGGTATTAAAAGACGAAGACAATATTGGTTATGTTTAAATTCATGTGCTTCTCATAAAATGAATAATCTCACAAGAATGATTGATGGTCAAGAACTAAAAGAGATTAATTTGGACAACTCTAACTAAATGGAGACATTAATGCATGCATGCTCTCTGCAATTAAAGGATCATACTAATCAAGGGTTACGTATATTTAATGATACTGAAAATCATTAATCATCACACTAATATATATATATATATATATATATATAATATACATGCATGCACACACACTATTTCAAATCATGTACCTAGGGGTACTGTTACGTATATTTGTAATTTAAATAAAAATTCTTAATATTTTTTAGTAGGTGATGCTATCATGCACATTAATTATATGAATATGATTATTATAATCACAATTCATTGATTTTATTCAACTTGTTCATATGAGGGATCTTTTGTTCACAAAATCGACTACACGCGGTACAATCTCTCTTATTCCCTTCAATCTCAAAGATCATGTGGTAAGCGATAGACCACATATAACTAAAATTTGTATTAAAGTTCAAAAAACGTGTCAATATCACTAGAATTTGTATAGAAAAGATATTTTTCATAGTATTATATTTATGTCTAAAAACTATAATATCGTAGTTCAACTATCACATATACAAACACATCATTAATCAACTTTAAAAAGTTCAATGTACGGGATAGGACAGAAATGCGCATAAATTATGCTACTTGTTGGGCACAACTTTTCAGTGATGAAGACTTTTGCCATTAGATTATTGGAGCTTCTGCTTTGATCAACTGGTACTAAAGAGTACGTACCATCGTCTTCTCTAGATTCCTACATCCAAAAAGTGTGACATTGTAGTTTTTTTTTTGGAGCTAATGTCTTAATTAATAATGCATGAGCTAGAGTTTGACATGATGCTTTCCAGCGTAACTATAAGAAATGCAATGATGTAAACCAACCCAAAAAATCAGCATAGCCCGAATGACTAACTGGCTGGTAGAATGATTATACGAATTAGAAAGCTAGCATCGATTGCTAGCGAAGGGTACTTATAACTAAAGGAAGGCTTGCACTACACTAATAAAACTTCTCAGATTGCCAAGCTAGTCGTAGCAGCTAGCTAGTTATATCCTTGTGTTAGATTTGATTAATTAAATTAAAAACTATTATTTTGGCTACTTTAAATAATGATGTAGTTGTTTTAATAATAATGTAGTAGGAAGAGAATTGAGAGATTGAAATATATAAAATTAGCTTTTTCGTAGCTTAATATCATATTTCACGTTAAGTTTCTTGTGTGTTATAAATGATTCTCAAGACTCGGTCTCTTTTATAGGCATGAAAGGATAAAAAATATGAAAATGTGATAAATGACTTTGCCCTTTGCCTCCACAATGTGTCTTCTTGGTCCAATAGAAAATTGAGCTCCTGCTATGTCGACATTTTTTGTTTTAGCTTGTTACTAGGTCCTTCTCTCCTCGGCATAATACTTATTAGCTCAGTCTTGTCCCTAATAGTTTTGGTTTTGTCCCTAGCCAAAATCATGCTCCACTGTTTAAGTCCCTTTTTGGTTGTTTCCAGCTTACTTATCACTCTATCCAACCCACTTTCCATCCCATTTCTGCCTTGCCAAACTTTAGAAGCTCAACATTGCATCCATCCTCCTTATTCCAACTTGCCTCATACTTTAAGAAAGTATGAAAGCCACGAATTGATGGCCTATCTGAATTGCATTGTAGCAGTATTGGACTGTGATAAAAACAAACAGCTGGTAAGGTCTCCACTGAAACCTCAGGATACTTTGCACTCCAAATACAGTTAGCAATGACTCTATCGAATCTTTCTTTAGTAAAAGACTCATCTTCATGACGGTTACACCAAGTAAACTTATTACCTTTCCATCCCAACTCAAAGAGGCTCCCCTCCTCCATCAAATTCTTGAACATGCCCATTAGTTTTTCACTTCTAGGATTCCCCCCACCTTTTCTTTCTTGTACAACACCTCATTAAAATCTCTTATAACTTCCTAACCCCCCTTCTCAGGCTTGAAAGAAGATAGCAACTCCTAAGTCTGACTGATTAAATTCGATTTTGGATGCCCATAAAAGTAAGACAGAAGCCATTTAAAGTTACACTACTCGTCATTCACAACGACATTAATGTGATGTTGTGAGTAATTAACCAACTCTAAAAGATCCTCCTGTCTCCATAAAAGCATGAGTCATCCACTCCTCCCTATGGCCTCGACTACAATACAACCATGAAACTTGAACCTCTTAGCAACCCTATGAGTTTTAGCATATGACAATTTGATCTCCATCAAGAAGACCACATCGGACAACTTATCCTTCACTATCAAGCAAAGGCTTTGGACTGTTCAAGGAATCCCAAGTTCCAGACAATTCCAACTTAAACACTCCATTGTGCCCGACAGGGCTGACTTGCAGCCGCTACCAAATCCATAAGATGATCATTATCATTCAACTTATCATCATCATGAGTTTTCCTACATTTTTTGAAAGGAATTGGGATAACCTTGCTTACTGCTGCAGCACGCTTGTAGCCTGGAGACAGAGGAGAGATAGACGGGACAACAGGGATCCCCTGAACACGAGCACAACGTTTCCCTTGCCTCAATGGTTTAAGAGCAGAAACCTAATTCTTCCCCACTCCAAGTTCTGGAGTACTAGCTGTTGGAGCATAGGCCAAGGCTTTGAAGCCCATTTGTTCAGAAATGCTTGTTTAGGCCCGTTTCCTATCCTTGGCCCATCAGGATTTTGTCTAAAACACAATTTGCTGCCCATTTGTTGTAACCACCATAAAATTAGCACTTTGTGAATTTCCTGCAAACATTTCTCTCCCACCATTGAGAGAGGATTAGTTTCCAACACAATGCCTCTTCCTTTTGAATCCATTGAAAACTACTCCGTGCTTCCCGTAGCTGAGTTACCTCCCTTTTTCACTGTCCTAGGGTTCTGTGAATGAGAAAAGGAAGGACCAGACTGTCCCCTCTCCAGCAGCCCTTTTGCTGAATTGTTACGGAGGCCTCTACCTCCATCATACCACTATCTTTCCCAGAGTCCTCCCCCCCTTTTCCTCTTCTATTACTAGACGAAAATGACTGACGTCTTAGGAAGCCTTCAGCACATAGCCAAGGCCCGAACTGTAAACCTGAAGCTACTTCTTCTCCTTGACCAACATGGGATGACAGACACCCCTGCTCTCCATGAAGAGTCCAACCACACTGAAAACAGATCTTGGGTAATTTCTCATAACGGAAATGAACCCAATGCTTTGATCCATGATAAATTATAAAGCAACCCTTAGCAATGGCCTTGCACAATAAAACCTCAACCTTAAACCGCTAAATCTCCGGCATCGAGATTTCCATGCACATAGCTTGGCTAATCCTTGTGCTTCTTTGTAAGCTCGGCGGCAGGGCCGAGCAGTACAAAGACGTTTGTCTATCATACATATTCCTAGCCAACAATCTTCAACATGTGGTCTCTAAGGTCTGCACGTCAAACCTACTGTACCTTCTGGGCAAGGAATGGGTTGCAAAGCATGAAGTCAAGGTGAGACAGTTCTCGACGAATTACGAGCGTTTTGCATGGGGAAAGGTGATCGCGTTGCTGCCGGAGAACCCAACCACCGAGGTCTCCCTGGCAGAAGCGAAGGAGGTTTTCAGGATTTGTAAACGATTGTTCAACTCGCCGCATGTTTTTAAAACCAAATGGAAAAATCTATACTTGAATTCACTATAATTTTTTTTTGCAGTGATTTATGAGGTATTAGCGGCGATTTTAAATGCCGGGAAATGTAATATAATAGGAGACTGCAGTTTTGGATATTGAGTCAAAATATTTGCTGGTCTATGACCCTTTAAGTTGTCATACCCGTTTGGTTAGACTACTAATCCATTAATGGTGCTGATTGTTTTTTGGGCCTGACTCAGGTAGTAAAGGGATAAAGTGGAGCTTGGGTGGATTTGAAAAAACAAATCTAGGTTTTGTGTAGGGAAACTACAGTTAATATGGAGATTGTTAGAATACCCTAAGCGAATACATGAAAAGTGAGATGTTCCATGTTTATAAGATTGAATTTCTAGATGGGGTCATGTTTATGAAATTGCATTTCTAAACCAAGTGTTATATAACTTACTAATGACAAGAAAACCAAATTTGCTGTTAAGGCTAGATTTTAAACTTTTTCTTCGGAATCCTAGGCTTAAAACCATCCACTTTGATCTGAAAACCAGTAAACGAAAACTGGATTAAAGGGTGCCATGTATAAAGCTAGAATCCACTTCCTTTTTCTGTTTTATTGTTTGTCTTCCATGTATAAAGCTGGATTGACATTTACATATACTTCTAGAACATTTTCGATCAAACGAATGTGAAATATCAGATATATGGCATGTCTTATTTTTCTTTCCTTTCTTGAAAATTCGCCTGTTGCACTCCAGGATCGTGTCTACAAGATCTCTTTTGTGTATATTATTTCAGTTTGGTCTTTGTGAAGTTGGAGTGAGAGTGGAGTGAAGTGGTCTTTGTGAAGATGAAGTGCTATTGAGGAAGTTAATTCATTGATAAATTAATGCAAAACTAATGGAAATTCAATAAGTGTTCTTGATTTAACACTTTGAATCATTTACCGATAAGTTAGGATTATGGTAGTCATCTTTGTGCACTATTTTTTAAGTACTAAAAAGAGGATGTATTGGAGTATCATACATCAGGCCCATGCATAAATCAAGACCTCTAACAACAATACTATCTATCGTTTATAATGACCTGCATCAGCATCTACAATTACTGTTTTCTGATGATGGGATTAGATTGTTTCAACTTCCTGACAATCAAAATTACAAGCAAAAGAACAAACCATATTAGTGTGTCCTGCAAATATATGCACATGTTTGATCTATGCTGGTGTGGAGCTAGCTTCAGAAGCAAACCATATTCAATGCCATTAATTTGTTTCCATTTATACTTGAAGACTGCCCTTCAAGTTTAAGTGACTCATCATGCACTTTATCCATGATGGCGCTTAGGAATTCCTTTTTATCTTCCTGCCTGAAAATGACAACACCAGATACCAACTTAAATTAATCACAGGCATCAACCATTCACAGTGACCATGCAAATTTACATACCAATAGCACATTCTAATCGTCCATCCTGTTTTGGGAAAAACATCGACAATGTGGGCTATAAACCATTCACAGTGACCATGCGAATAAATGAAAGCTTCCAAATAAACAATAAGCTACTCCCGAAGCAAAATCTCAACATCAAAAGATGCTCAAGTGAAATTACTATGGACACATGACATGTTGAGTTTTTTCCTTGGCAGGCACAAAGAAATCCGGAATAGGTTTATCGTGTCGTACACATTCTTGTCCTTCATGCCATATCAGTCACTACCATTAATATCCCGCTTTTAAAACATACATTTATAAAAGTTGCTTCTCCCAGTGTGGGGAATATTTTATATGGTAATACCTATAATTTCTTTTACTTTTCTGAGAACATACATATACATGCATACATACATATATATATATATATATATATATATATATATATGTATATGTATATATATTACTCTCTGGTGGTTGACAATCAGTTTCAAGTTGCCGATTTTTGGCCACTGGCCACAAGATTTTAGTGCATGGCAGCAATAACTTGTCAATAGTGAACTCAATATGAACGGCAACTTTTAGCTAATTTTTAGAAATATGTGATTGAAAATTCCATTAGGCAAAGTACACAGGATGCATTCCCTAAATTAATAACTGATATTGTGTCCATATATTTATGGGATTGTTATATCTTTTCCAAACTGCCATGCCAAGCACTAATACAGAATTTTGACCAATCCAGCCTCTATACATCACTGTTTCATGCCCAGTGTGGTTTAAAGTATTGACATAGAACATGCACATACCTTGGTCTGCCTGAGATGCTACTTGGGATTTCTTTGCAACTTTCACTGGTTGGTTGTACTAAAATTGAGAACATGACAGTGACGTTATGTTTGTGATAAGTTCAATTATTGAGTTTGATTAAAAGTTGTTGCACTCCAAGACCCATCTTCATCTTTATCCAAGTCTTATATTGTATAACATTAATATTTCTATGTAGCTCTTAATTTAGAAAAAAAAAATTAATAGAACAAAAAGAATTGTTAAGCAAAAATATATTTTAATTTTTAATATTTTATTATTAATTTCACTAATAGATGGAGAATCCAATGTAGGAATACGCTTTGAGTGGAATAGTCAAATGCAAATTTAATTTCGTATTTTGCAAATTTTACATTTGCATTTGCGTAATCCGATGTTAATGCTCTTAAGCATTGCTAATAGCATGTAGAACTTTGTGATCAGGACTTGGCTATAGGAGGTTGCTTGAGTGCGATCATGCATTTAAATGTAACAATCTGAGGAAGACTTGAGCTATGTCAAAGTTTGCATTTAAAAAAACCAATAAATATTATAATGGAGGCACTTAATTAAAATTATTTTAAAGAGAAAAAACTTCACCCAAGTATCGTAGAATCTCATTCGCCATAGCTCTTGTTCTGAATTTCTATTATTAAAATCCCCTCTTAAATCTTTTAGATCTCTAAAATTCCCATCAAAGCATTATGATATACCAAGCAGCACAATTTAAGTCATTGACTTCAGGTTGGAATTGTCACTAAGAACCATTTGTAATGATCTAGGGAAGGCCCAATCCACATATATATCTTGGATTATATTAATCCACAACTAATCCTAATTAAATGAAATGGCCCAGATGCTCTACTTTCTAAATGCAATAGAGGAAAATAAAGTAGTATTAGTTGATTCTGAATGGTTTTTTTCCCTTTTCTTTGGACATTGAAATTATATATCTACTGACTTTTGTTTGCAGACTTTCACCAACTAATTTTCAGTTTGTATGTATGTATGTATATTGTTTCGTTGATCTATATCGACTTCTACATGCTTTAACAATTAAGCGACGTTTCTCACACACAAACAAATATTTTTTTTTTAATATTCAAAGCTTGACCTTGATATGGAAGAAAGAGTACTAGGGGTTTGATAGGAAAAGTGTGAAACAGGTGTTTGGTAAGTGGCCTTCAACTTGTGTTTACTGCATTCTACTAGCCTTTGTGACAGCTTGCACTACAAACTTAATCTGTTATGTGGTTTTGTTTTAGTGCAGTGGGATTTTAGTGCACATGATAGTTGTGGTTCTTTTCTGTGCATCTATGTTGTGGGTTTGTTTTGAGGTAATTGGTTGCTGTCATTGGAAATGTAGGCTTAATGAATATTGATATTTATTTCTACTCTTTTTAATATTGAGAATATCTTCTGTTTTTAATATTGAGTTTGAATGAATTAAGTTTTGAGAGCCTATAACCCTTTATGACTATGTGTTAAACTAGTAGATCATGGGAATGTACTTTGAGAACACTTTTCTTCAAGATTAATAGCCTAAGCAAGCAACCAATAAATTTATTCAATCTAGTAGGTTCTATTAGAATTTCTTGGTTTGCCGAGAGCTCCTCTTGCTATTTATTCTATGCTTTCACAAAAACATAATGTTTCTTCTCAACTTTCTTCAACTCTATTATGAATGGTTTATGTATGTTATTATTGTGGTTAAATAAGGGATGTTTAAGAGCATGAATGTACTAAAGCTGCTAGCTGTCCATGGTAGTGCAGCAAATTCTGCTATGCACTCTGTTTTGGGGCTTCAACTAGTACATTTCATCCCCATTTTGCTCAACCATAGTTATTTGTTAGTATGAAAAATTGTATTTAAAACAAGGGACAAAAACCCAAAATCATCTGAGCTTTAGCTCTTCAATAAATTTGGTTCCAACAAGTTATTCAAAAGCTGTCAAACTGCAATTTTTTTTTCTGAAAATTCTAGATTATTGTGACACTAACTTGTTCCCTTCCATTTATAAGTAAATTCCTATCATTTGTACATTCTTAACCCACGTTCTTCATATATCTGGACACGTATAAAACTCGATGGCCTTTATTGGACAGCGAGCATGCTATTAGTCATGTTCATGAATTCCTTACCATGCTTGAAATGGAGAGTTTTAAAGTTTTGGCTTAGTGATAAGTATGAAGAGAAGTTAAATGGGTTGAGCTTGTGCTTTGTAGTTGATATTCCCTAAGTGAAGAGGAAGGAAAGTGCTTTGTAGTTGATTTTTCCTAGTTGGTCTATGTAGTTGAGATTGTGATTAAAACCATTACTCCTGTAATTTTTTCCTTACTTTTTTTTTTCCCGTTTTGATTTTGTTTGTGTTATATTCTGGTATTGAGTTTAAACTGAAAATTACTTAGATTTTTGGGTACAGATTGTAGGACAGACGTTGAGTTCTTTTTTTTTAATTTTTAAGGCGTTGACTAAGCCCGACAGAATTGTTGGTGAGCCATTTCGGCTAGGGGCAAGTTGAAACTTGTTTATTTGGGTATTGAAGGTAACGAATGCATCTACAGCTGCAAATTCTTGTTTTTCATTTCTAGAATTCTCAAAACATAGATGGATGTTTTATCTCTTTGTTTAATTAATGGAACCTTGCTTCTTGCTCTTGTTTTATCTCTTTGACCCAAAACAGTCACATAATGTCATAAACAAGACCCATTGTGATTTTTAACTTTTCAATTGCTCAATGATCTTCATCTGGTAGATTTATGTTTAGGCAACCAATTACGCTGGAACCATACATGATTAGAAACCTCTAAGATAATTAGTTAGCCCCGAATATAAATGCTCTTCAAGTTAAACATTTATTTTGGTTGATAACTAAAATCCAGTGGTGAGTTTACGTGTCCAACTGATAATGATTCATTTAATCGCTCAATCAAGATTGGAGTACCATCGGGTTTGAGGGCTCTACTATACTCATGTCTAACATACAACCAGAATAAATGTCACTCATTCCACTAACTCATAGTGGAATGTGTCAACTACTTGTAATATACACTCACATAATGTCATAAATAAGACCCGTTTAGATTTTTAACTTCCTTTCCCACCATATGTTTTTTTTAGATGGACAAAAGTTGGATGAATGAGCCCGGTAGACTTTTATCGGCTACATACGCCGAAGGGGTTAAAAATTTCCTCATACAAGCACGAAACCATGCAAGTGAAAGGGGTCGCATCGGTGTCCATGCCATACATGCCTTAACAATCTGTGGCTACCTATATTTGAGGTGGAAACCCATCTATTTATCAAAGGGATCAATCTAAATTACACCCAGTGGATCTTTCATGGGGAAGAGGAGACAACATTGTACCTAGTGACGATGATATTGGTGACGAGGTTATAGCAGAAGACGATTACATCGATGACATGCAACATATGTTGGATGACATCCAGGCAAGCACCTTTGTTGATGTGCCCCAAGACAACACTCCTGCACCAAATAGGCCACCAATACCTGAAGATTCACTAGCATCATCTTTTGACCAGCTACTAGAGGATGCCCGACATTCTCTTTTCGTTGGGTGTACAGAATTTTCAAAGTTTTCATTCGTTGTCAAGTTGTTACACATCAAATCAATCGGTGGATGGTCAATTAAGTCATTTGACATGCTCATTCATCTGTTACGGTTTGCCTTTCCTGATGTGCTCTTGCCACAATCATATGAGGAGTCAAGGTTTTTGGAGCGCGGTTTGGGTTACATGTACCACAAAATCCATGCGTGCCCCAACGACTGCATCTTATTCTGGAAGGAAAATATCGCTCTTAATGAATGCCATGTATGTAAGGCTTTGAGGTCGATGCCAAATACACACGGGTCATGCGTGATACCTCAAAAAGTATTATGCCATTTTCCATTAAAATCGAGATTGCAGCGTCTCTTTATGTCTGCAAAGATAGCAGGTGATATGAGATGGCATAAAGAGCAACAGGTGATAGAAGATACTAGTATGAGACATCCGGCCAACTCTGAGTGCTGGAAGAAATTTGATGAACATCATAGTTGGTTTGTTGCGGATCCTATTAGGCTCAGTCTGGCAATTGATGGCTTCACTCCCTTCAACAACTTGGCTAAACCTTATAGCATTTAGCCAGTGATCCTTTTCCAGTATAACTTGCTGCCGTGGTCATGTATGAGAGACCAATTCTTCATGACATCTCTATATATTCCGGGCCCAAAGTCACCAAGGAATGAGATCGATGTTTACTTACAGTCGTTGCTCGATGAACTGCTTGCTGCCTACATATGATGCCTCAACTAAGGAGATGTTTATGTTGCATGCTGCCTTATTGTAGACAATCAACGATTTTCCTACCTACAGGAATCTCTCTGGCTGGTCAACAAAGGAAAAATTAGCTTGTCCATCTTGTAATGCCGACACTGACTCCAATTAGTTGAAATATGGCCGAAAACATTGTTATATGGGACACCGACGTTTCTTACCGACAGATCACATACGGAGAAGGAGGAAAAGGTTGTTCAATGTGTGACACATCGTATTTTAGTATATTTTAATTGAAGAATTATTTTAATTAATTCAAATATTGGTCCTCTTGTTTTAAAATTATGAGAGTTTTGATATATTATTTTATAATATTTTTCAGTTGTGAAAATTATTTTTGATATGCTTTCTTAATATTAATTATTGTTTTGTATTTAAATCAATCTTTAATTTAAATTAGTTTATTTATGGGTTTTAAAATATTATTGTTGATGGATTTTATTATTATTTTATTTAAGCTATTCACTGTATTTGAATTATTTTATTAAACTTATTGTTTTGAAATTATTTTTATTGGATCAATTTTGTAACCTAAGTTGTAAGGATTAGACCTCATTTCTTTCCATTCATTTTTTCTTTTCCTCTTTTCTTTTCTCTTTCCTTTTTTCTTCTCTCTCTTTTTCTTTTCTTTCATTTCCTTTTTCCCCCCACTTTTCCCACCAGCCCGTGCGACCCCTCTATTTTCTCTCCCCTCGTCTGTGTGTTTCGTTCCTCCCTCTGCACCGTTGCACGCCACCGTGTCTGACACCGCCCTTCCCAATCTCCTCCCCACAGGCCGACGACCTCACACCTCCATTCTCAGCCCCTCTTGCGCCGCCGTTGACCCACACACACGGCATCAAGCCGTGGCACCTTTTGAGCTCCAGGGCCACCGTCGCACCACCACCGGCCACCATCTTTTCACCACATTACTCTTGACCTACCAGTAACCTAAACCACCCATCCCAGCTCCAATCCGTAACCAGTGAAGCACTTTCATCTACATTTTCGATTTGTACATTTTGGCCTTAAACTGCCACTCATGCAGCCACCCACGGCCAACCACCACTACCATTAGTTTCACCGACATCCCTAAGTCATTCCCTAGCAATCTCAAGTCTTAGTTTGTCCTCGTTCGAAAGTGAGTTTTTGAGACCCACGGCCATAGTGCATTTTGCACTATTTCGTTGCTGTGCCGTCACTTGAAGCACCTCCGTGATCCTTCGAGAATTATTTTATAGCACTATAAGTATTTTTTCAAATAAATTTTGGGATTTAAATATATTTTTGCTCTAACTCTTGTTCATTGTGGTTCTGTTGGTTGTGCTGGACTGAGTACAAGGAGTAAGGGGGTCGGTTGGATTGGAGGATGGAGTTGTTTGTGTGATTTGGTTATGTTGGGAATAATTGGATGTTGGATATTTGGGTCGTGTCTTGTACATTGCATATTTGCACGCATATTCATGTTTGTAAATGAAAACTGAGTTTTCATATAAATGCATTCATGTTCATGTGTATATTTGAAATTAAATTTTCATGTGAGAAAGGATTTTGGGTGTGTGCGTATCACGACCCCAAGCCATGATAGGGCATTATCTCAGTGGAGCTCCTCTGGTCACTCGGGAGCGAAATATACTGAGTGACATCCCCTGGGTTGTCGCCGGGTGACAACGAGATCGAAAGATGGTAACGCTCTCATACCCACTCTATGGCCCCTCTGTTGGCGGGGGCTAGAGGATGCTTGGCCACGAATGTACTGGGTGCGAAACTGGACATCTCTTGTTACGAAGTCACTTGCACGGTCATTACCCGTGGTGTGACGAAGGGAGCTAGGGTGTGCGAATGGTCCCTAAAGGAGATCATGGTGCATACGGATAAAAATTGATAAATGGCTATTTTCTGGAAAAATTGCGTGTGTTAGATAAAAGGATTTTTGTGAATCATTTTCTGAAAAATGGTGGGAAATGTTTTAATGGAATGTTTTGGGCCAAAATGGGATTGTGGCGTGCGTTCGAAAATATTCATTTTTGGAAAAAATGATATTTTAGGTCTCTTGCATATTTCATCATATGCATTCATGATGGTTGGTCGCATTAATGTGTTTTTATCTCATAGTTGTTTGGATTATTACTTACCTGCAGTACCGTTTTATGGTATCGCAAATTTTGATGCTGATGATGTAAATGTTGAGTCAGAAGATTTGGCTTCGCCTGAGGAGTGATCTGGGATCACTCGTATTTGTATTTTGAGCATTTTATTATATTTTTATGGGACAATGGTATTGCTTTTAAAACATTTTTGCTTCTGGATATTTGTACTAAACAATTTTGGTACTTAGTTGACTTATTTATATTATCCGCTGTGTTTTTGTTGTGTATTTTTTGCGTGTTACACACACTTGAGCACTTATCATTGGGATGCGTGACATGTGTTGTCATCATCCATACGTCACGATTCTCACATTTCTGTATGTGGGAGTCGGGACGTCACAGGTGGTATCAGAGCAGTTCGACTCTGGGTAAAACCATATGTTCTTAGGGTGAAGTACTAGAAATTTTTTTAAGTTGAGATTTGAAATTATTTAATTTAAAGTATGTTATTCTTATTGGTTTTATTTATTTTATTGTATACTACTTGTTTGCTTATTTATTTTATTGTATGTTATTTTATTTTAATTGTTATATGGTCGGTTATTTTATTTGTTTTAATTATTTATGGTGTACTTCTTAATTTATTTTATTCATTTTGTTGTATGTTATTTTAGTTTCACTGGTTTTTATTTCATGTTGTGATATTGTGCTTTATTTTAAGTTATTTTACTATAATTACATTTTAATTTGTTTTAAGTAAGAGTGGGGGTTAAAGGTTATGCTATGGCAGGAAGATGGTACGATCGAGAATGTCATTGTTAGACATGAACATTTAGTGTGGTAGGCCTGAATTCTTAGCGATTGGTTTGTTTTTGATATCGAGACTCAAAGGGAACAGCATGGTTTAGGTGAACTATATGGAGTAGGAACTCAATTCGCAACTGAGGAGGGGAATAGCTTTAATTCGCTTAGGATAATTGAGGTCTTAGGTTCCATAGAATTTATGTAATGAGTTATGGAGTAGGAGGTTGTAAGTTCAACGAACTTCAAGGATAGATTTATGTGAAATTCATCTAAGGTTTGTGGCCCTATAGTTATTAGGAAATAAGTTTATGGGATTTAAGGTAGTAGGTTGAACAAGCATTTGAGGGATTAATTAAATTAGAAGTTTTATATCTTGCCGACTTTGATAAACAGTTGATAACATTTGGGGTTTTAGAATTTTTGCAAACTTTATAAGGTGAGTGTTTTAGATTTAAGGTAATCGATCTTGAGGATTTCGGAAAGTGATTCTAATATAGTTTAAGGTTCTAGAATTGCAGAATTAAAGGACTGAATTGTAATGAGATTTGAGTTTTTAGTCCCATAGGCTTAGTGTGCTAGCTTGATTTATTTTGGAGATTGATTAATTTGTGACCATTAAAATGGGATTGATTAGAGTTGAGTTTACTAATATGGGAATTTTTTCAAGAGAGAAATTTCTTTGGAGATGGAAGGTAATGGTCTAGTTCGTGTATTTATTTTCTGAGGATTGAATATGTTGATTTAGTTCAGAAAATGATTGTTTTTAACTTGAAGTTGTTGTGGCAGGTTTAGGATTTGATCTCTATAATTTTAAGGATAATAGATGGTGCAGATTTAGGAAATGATTCTTGTTGATTTCGAGAATGTAGGTCCAGATGATGGAAATGGTAGGATGGATCACTTGCACGTTTGGAGGCTTATTGGTTTTGGTTGAGGCTACATGAGATCGATGCGTAGTAGTGGTGAGTGTGTATGGATTTCGGAGAGTGTAGGTCCTAATCTCATTTTGTCTGGCTTGGAAGAAGTGGCTTTGGTAGGTGTTGAATAGGAGTCGATACTATAGTATTTAATTGGCTTTGAGTTTTTGGTGAGTTGATCAAAGTGCACAGTCAAAGTGGGTTACTCAATGGAATGATGGTTGGGCAATAATTGTTGTGATTGATTACCTTCAGGAATTAATGGTTACTTGAAGTCACCTAGGAATTTAAATTTTTGAGGCTATACTCTTCTTTGGAGATTGGCTATTTTCTGAAAAAATAACGTGTGTTGAATAAAATGATTATTGTGAATCCTTTTCTGAGAAAATGATGGATTATTGTTTTGGGTCATTTTCAAGGAAAATGGTGGGAAATGTTTTAATGGATGTTTTGGGCCAAAATGGAATTTTGGCGTGCGTTAGAAAATATTCATTTTCGAGAAAAATGATATTTTGGGTCTCTTGCATATTTCATCATATGCATGCATGATGGTTGGTCGCATTAATGTGTTTTTATCTCGTAGTTGTTTGGATTATTACTTACCTGCGGTACCATTTTATGGTATCGCAGATTTTGATGCTGATGATGCAGATGTTGAGTTGAAAGATTTGGCTTCGTTGGAGGAGTGATCTGGGATCACTCGTATTTATATTTTGAGCATTTGTATTATATTTTACAGGACAATGGTATTGCTTTTAAAACGCTTTTGCTTTTGGATATTTGTATTAAACAATTCTGATACTTAGTTGACTTATTTATATTATTCGCTACTTTTTTGTTGTGCACTTTTTGCATGTTGCACACACTTGAGCACTTATCGTTGAGATGTGTGATCCGTGTTGTCATTATCCCGACGTCATGATTCTCGCATTTCTGTACGTGGGAGTCGGGATGTCACACAATGGTAGAGAAGATCATAGCATGCCACCAAGGGATATAGGAGGAGATGATATTCAAACTCAATTGCAGATGATTGGGATGTTCAGTTTGGCAAATCTCATAGGAAGAAAAAATGTACTACTGAAGAGCTAAACTAGACAAAGTGTAGCATATTCTTCACGTTACCTTATTGGTCAACACTTCGACTTTGGCATAATTTAGATGTTATGCATATTGAAAAAAATATTGCCGATAACGTCTTATTCACTTTAATGAACAGTCTAGGAAAAACTAAGGATAATATCAATTCAAGGCGTGACTTGGAGATTTTGGGCTATAGAAAAGAATTACGTTTGAGGCATGAAGGTGATTGTTTAACAATGCCACATGCAGTGTACACATTACACGGAGATGAAAGGAATAAATTTTGTGAATGGTTGTCCGATATCAAATTTCCAGATGGGTTCGCGTCCAATATCTCGAATTGTGTTTCTCTACATGATTGCATAATCTTAGGGTTGAAAGGCCACGACTGTCATGTTTTCCTTCAAAGACTACTCCCCATTGCTTCTAGGTATTTAAGAAGTGACACTGCCTTGGCTTTGACTGAACTTGACACTTTCTTCAAAGAGTTGTGCACTCGAACACTAGATGTGAATCACCTATCCCAGCTCCAAATTGATATCATCACCATTCTATACAAATAGGAGATGATATTCTCTCCTTACTTTGTCGATGTCATAGTCCACCTAAATGTCCATTTACCCCGTGAGGCCATACTTGGGGGTCCAGTATAATATAGGTGGATGTACCCATTTGAGAGGTATCTCGGCAAATTCAAGCGGTATGTTAAGAATAAAGCCCACCTAGAAGGTTCAATTCTCGAGGGCTACATTCACAACGAATGCCTGACATTTTGCTCCATGTACCTCAAAGACGTTGATATGAGGTTTAGTTGAGCGGACCACAACATTGATGCTGACAAAGAGGAAACTATAGATGGGTTCAGAATTTTCAACCAGAAAGGTCGTCCCTTGGGTATAGCTTCTAATGTGCAATTAGAAGATAAACTTTTTAGGGTAGGCATCTAGTACGTGCTCAACAATTGTGCGGAGATTGGACCCTATATAGAGTAAGCATCAACAAGTTTACTTAAAAATCTACTTCCATTCGAACTTAACAAGTTGTTATCAACCCAATAACAGCTAATTTGAATATTTTGCTTGGCGATTCCATGCTCCAAATGCAGCGAATACCATGAGAAATGTAGGGTGCAACACCCAAATTGCATCAATCGTATGCATCAAACTGAGTTTCCAACTTGGTTCAAGCAACGTGTAAGTTCTTCTTCATCCTTATCTACGTTGAAATGTTATAGGTTTCCTTGATATGCTTTGAAATGAAGAAAATAAATGTTGATCTGTATCCGTCCGTTGATCTGTATGCATTAGCTTGCAGGCCTGATCGTTGGGTTGCATCATATACTGCTTGCATAATAAATGGAAAAAAGTTTCATACGAAGCAGCGTGAACTTTGCTGGCGTACACAAAATTCAAGGGTGTTAGTAACTGGGGATGAGGTCACAAATAATGTAGACTTCTATGTTGTTATTAATAATATCGTAGAGTTACGCTGCATGAAGTGGCGTCGGGTGTACCTATTTGAATGTGATTGGTTTGACGTTGGTGATCGAAAACGAGGGGTGCGGGTGGATGACCATATGATTAGTGTCAACATGAACAGGACTTGGTATAAGGATGAACCATTCGTGTTGGTGAGTCAGGTTTATCAATGTTTCTACATAAGATTAAGGGCCAAATGGAGTTGGGGTGTTCTGCAAAACTATACAAATAGGAATGTATACAACATTCCGTTGGTGCCAAGGGTTCTGGAACATATTGATGGCGAATCAAGTACTAATTATGCCAATCAAGAAAATGAGTCATCATATTATAATGAACCAGTGCGGTGTGATAATACAGGTCCAGTGTCAACTCCACTGAATAGGCCTGATATACTACCTACCATATTGATGCACGAGAAGTCATGGATCTGGATGGTCAATGCCTAGATTCAGTAAGCTTTATTAATGATAACATGATGACTTCTGGTTCTGGAGATGTGTATAGTGAGGGGAAATATTTAGATGAGGAGGCCCTATCAACAGGGGAAGAGTCTATGTCAGATTTATAATTACAACCCAAAATCTTCTTTGATTTAAGGTTGACACAGTAGATTTTTTGTTTGAAATTTGTATGTGTACATAGATAGTTCAATATTGAGATTGTATGAAATACCTGTTTTGATTTATTTATTAAAACCATGAAGAATTTGCTTTCTCCTACCTCGAACTATTTATCATACAAATAAAAAACAAGTACAAAAGTAGTATTTAGCTTTACAACATTAATACCTAATTTAAACGAAGTCTAACATGTGATACTTATTTGCTTCATGTGACTTTCAAACCAGGCCCTAACATACTTATAGGCGGTAAGCTGTGTGGGCATGTTAGTGTAATCCCATCTTCAATCTGGAGGCATGAGGAGCACTATCAATTATCAAGGTATATAATTTGACAATTTAGTTATTCCTTTGTCTATGTTATGCTCATGATGTAAGGGTTAGTCTACCCACAAATAATTGAAAACGGTAAATAAATGATCTTTTTTACGAACTTGTCTGTGACTTTGAGATTATTATGTGGAATGGACTTGACATTCATAACAATGTTATTAACTTGTACTCGTGTAAGTGACCGACCGAGACCCAGTTGTAGAGGCGGAGGGAGACTCCGAGGTATTCGTGCAAGGCGCTATGTACCGTACTCAGGTCGCCACATCCAACCATGCAGAGCGAAAATCTCTTCATATCACAACACTGAAGAGTGTAATCAATCCTCATCGGATGACTCCACACAGCCCCTAAGTCCCCCACTATGCGCCAACCCAATTTTCCTACCAGAGCCTATTCGAGAACCCTCACAAGCACGGGAACAATCACCTACTAGAGAACAAACTGGTGCATGTTTTTCCAATACATATTGAATGCGTTGACCTATTTAAAGGTGTTATTAAGTGTGAATATTCCACATTACACTTACAAACACTAATCTAGTGAACCTTGAAATACAGCTACAGACACACCCACTGAGGCTGTAACAACGCAGGAATAGAGGAAACGAACTCGTGGGCCTGCTAAATGCACTTTTTTGAGAAGCTGAGGAAGAACGGGAAAGTGCAGTTAAAGATAAATGATGAAGACTGTTTCTTCTCTCTCTCTCTCTAGAAAAAAGCTTCTGAACCCAGATCCACTGCCCGGGGGGGGGGGGGGGGCTTCACTCCAACAACCTCCCTCCACTCCTATTTGTTGTTCTGCTTTTTGTTTTATGTGGTTTTTTTTTCAGTTTTAATTAAGAAGAAATATCCTTCGGGGCTCTCATCCAAACAATTTTCCTCTCTATTTTCCTTCCACTTATGAGCATCCTGGATCCATTTCCCACGATCCAAACAGGCTTCTCCCTCACGATGTGCTGAGGAACTCAAGTTAGAGCCACGGGAGGTGCACGGGTGTAAGAGCGCGGGGATGAGCCACGGGAGCCTCTGGATCACGATGACCGATAGAAGATGGAGGTGGCCAGTGCTTGTGTGAGGGCGGAGGGTAAATCCGAAACCCAGGTGGAGGTGGCCGAAGGTGGGGATCAGGCTAGAGGGGCGGCGAGAGGGACGCTAGGCGCTGCTCATCTGGGCGATACTCAAGCGAGGTTGATGGTAGTAGGTGGTGGGAGAAGCTGGGTGCAATGGAGGGCCGATCCTCGTGCGGAAGGAGGCGGGTTCGCAGAGGCCATTGTTTTCCTTCAGAGGTGGGCGGGTGCACGGGTGAAGGAGGAGGGAAAACAGGGAAAAAATAAAAAGAAAAGTTGGGCGGCGGCTGAAATGTTTAGTGATGAAACCCTAGCTGCCATCCCACTGTTTGCAAACAGTTTGGGTTTTTGTTTCGGATCGCTCATGTGTTTCTTCATGTCTTTTGTTGTTTATTTTTCTTTTTTGTAATTTTTAGTTTTTGTAGTTAATTTTATTTTGTAATTTTGCTATTAATTTTGTTGACCCGAGTGTGGTGTTGAGCTTTTGGATCGGACGTAATCTGGGGCGTGAGCGGCTCAAAAGTGTTGGGCGATGCTACGCTGGGTGCTCGTCCAGTCCGGATTCGAGATGCCGATGCCTTCGGTGGGCGTGACGTCCAGGGTCGCACCAGTGCTTGGGATTCGGTAGTTGTTTTTGTATTTAGTTGTGTTTTGTATTTAGGTATAATTTTGTCTTTATTTAGTAATAATATAGAAATAGGCTATTGGATTTGATGTCCATAGCAGTGTCTCGTACTCATCCTCTTAGGGAGGATTGAGGGGCCTTTTAGTTCTGTTTCTACAGAGCACTTTCTCTGTTTATGAGAGAGTTTGTTTAGAAGTTAAGACAATGTCCGCCACAAAGTCATTTGTGTGTGGGGAAGCCCCAGAGCTGATGCCTAGTTGACTTATAGTCTGGTTTTTCTATGTATTAATAAGTCATATTTGTAACTTCAGTTCATTAATGAAATGAGTCTATTTCCATAAAAAAAACAAAAAAAAAAAGATAAATGATGACGAGACTGACCCATGTTGTGAACACGCTTCTATGTTCACGACACAAATATCATGGATTGTTAAACAATACTGTGACATGAGTTACAAGAGATGGTCGGATGTCCCACAAGCCATGAAAGAGGAGCTCATCGACCGTGTTCGGGTAAGTGATTGGTTAGTTGTAGGGATTGTGAGAATGTTGTTATGTAGTATAATTGTTGCCCAAATAACGAGATGGCACATAATTGTAGAGTAACTTCGTGTTCAATTGGGAACGCGAAAACCACTGATTGATGGTGACAAAGGCTCTACGTAAGTGCTTCAACTCCTTCCATCACGACTTCCACAAGATTTATCAATCATATGGAAGCCACGAAGAAGGATTGGCTAATGGGACTAGCTTGGTGGACCCCCTTGTATGGGTGAAGTTGTGTGGCAGGTGGAGCAGCGATGCCTTTAAGGTATATATGTTTTTTCTCAAATTAAACCATAAATCTACCCATTTAATATGTCTAAATATTGTTGTAGCAAATCCATTTGTTTATCATAGCTAACATCCCTCATGCATGGTAGAAAATTTTAGCTCAAAATCAGGAGAATCGAAAGAAGCAGGTGTAAATCATTCATCCAATTACTTGAACAAAAGGTATGAGAATGTGAATAATTTCTCTTCATTTCAATAGACTTGTGAAAATTCTGAACTCATATCCCACAATAAATAGTCTTCCACATGTGAAATGAATTTATGTTATTTTTGTGACAGTATTACATTATTGTTGGGAAGTGGTTATAATAGCTTTTGGGCTTAAAATGCAGATGTACCTTAATAAAGTTTTCTGATATGAAAATATATTCTTATACTCATTGTACACACATGTAGCGCACTGAGAATGAAAATTGGGTTGACTTCTACAAGGAGACATGCTGGTAGAAGAAGAAGAATAAGTTTATGACAGTTGCCACATAAGATACTTACGTGAGTAGTACACTTACAGTCCTTGGGATCTATGTTTCTTTTCGAATGTGATAAATGCATACATAACACTGAACTTAGATTGTTAATAATTGCTATTTTGTCAATGTGCAGAAGGAGATGCAAGGTAGGTTGGATGGCCTAGAACCAGAGCAACGTAGTGATGAGGCAGCAGCGACTGTCTTTAGGGAGGTCCTTGGCCATCGACTTGGATACGCACGAGGACTCAGGGAGATATTCATCCCCAAGTCAAGTAGACAACGTGACCGACTTCAAATGCAACATTACCTGTCTGAGATTGAAAAATATAAGAAAGATGCTGAATAACATAAGAAAGATGCTAAAGAGTACAAGAGTCAGCTGGATGAAATGAGGAGAGAGATGCGGGCTCTTAGGGAGCATCAGATACAGACTGACAACTTACTTCACTCTTTCTTTAGGAGTTTTTCGTCATTCACTGAGTCACTTTGACAAAATCAGTGTAATGATTCCCCCAACCCATAAAGAGGTCCTATGTTTTGGATATTTTGGGTGGTTTTTTTTCAGTCAACAACTGGGCAATATATATATATATATATAGTACTATATATATTTTTATATAAAGGGATCTATGTCTACACCGGGGAGATAACAAGTTTGGGTGGCCTCTTTTTGAGAAACTTTTGAGCATATCTTTAGATTCCATTCCTGAACCATTCCAGTATTCAGGTTTTATGGCTATCTAGTGTCCATGTCCCTTTTATTCACAAGGGTCAATTATGGTTGTCGCAAGTAGGGGGAAATTATGTATCAAGGTAATGTAAAAGAGAGAGAGAGAGAGAGAGAGAGAGAGAGAGAGAGACTTTTACACAAGCTTTTCTTTTAGAAACCTATTTTGTTTGTCTCTGCATTGCTCTGCTTACTAAATCATACTAAAGTCTTAACTCTATCTGGCAATGCAGTTGGATGCCTCAAGAAGACTAGATGAAAGCATTGCAGTGGAGGTTGTAGGGCCACTATAGCGTGGTAGTGAAAATAATTCCCAAAATGGAAAATTACTTTCTTTTTTCCTTCAAAAAGGACAACTAAGAGTTCTTTTGTTTGTTTCCAACCACTTCATTCTGCTAACTTGGAGGTGCCTTAACCATAGTTATTTCTATAGCAATTTAATTTATTTCCGTTTTCCAAGCTATTAGGTTTGCTTGTATATAAGAGCAATAATAGTATGCGAATATGGGTTATTTATTGAACATGAGGTTGTGAGATATGTTTGTTGGTATGAAATCTGCCACTTGATGAATTGGAGTTGGCGTCACTATGGGGAACAATTCAAAGAGTAAGTTGTCCCCTTTATCTCTTGATTTTATTTTTATTCTTTATGTCTAAAACTTTAATTGACTTGTCAAATCAATTATTCTCTATGTCAAATGTTGTTCTTTTATCGTCTTTAATGTGCATCGGATCATAATGAGATGGGGTTACTGGTAAAAAATATTCCAAATTCAAGATCATATAACATTTTATCTTAAAATTTTTTGGATAGAAAATATTGAGAATTGTGGGAGTGTCTAGTGTTGTTCTTGGTATGAAGAAGGAATTTTATTAATATCTTCATGTACAAAATATAAAGTAACCTGCTCTGTGGTTCCTCTTTAGGTTTGGTATCAGTTGAGCGACATTAATGCTCATTCCTTTTTTTCATTTTTCCCCTCCATGGAACTACCACAAGACTCAGAAAGAATAAGCCAACCAGTATGAGACATCAATAAAGAGGGATCTTAACCAAATAAAAAGAATAAAAGAAAAGAGAGAGAGAGAGAGAGAGAGAGATTGAAAGCAAAGTGTAAAAAGAAAATGTGACTACATCTTATAGCTAATGGTAGCTAGGTTTTGTAAGCACATTATATATAGACCAACCTAGTTAATATTTTAAATTGATAAATATGGGGAAGAAGAGAAGTTCAAAAATTGCCTATAGGTTCTATACTAAGTGAAGATAGATATACAGGAATATTTTTACAAAAAAATATACAAGAATACTTATAAAAAAAAATTATACAAGCCTACTTTCTGATAAATAAAATATCTTATTACTTATATAAAAGCTTTATAAAAAAGAAATACAAGAATATTTCTCTATTGTTATGGCTTTGCCATCTTTCCCACTCAATTGCCTGTAGGTTCTATACCTACCCAAAAATAATTGCATGTAGGTTCTGTGCTATTAATTTATATAAAAAAAGTGTTTGACCTTTATTTTCTTCTAATATTTTGTTTGACTATTTTAAAAAATTACCGATGATCTATTTGTGGTTCACTTTACTAGGTTTCAGCAAAAATGCATCCGTGACAAGCAGTACCGAGGAGCGAAAATGCAAAACTGTTATTTTGATGGAAAAAGGGAAGATGTATTTGCATTTAAATTAGTTTGTAAACAAATGGTATTGACGTGACCACCGTTTTCCTTTCTTCTTACTCCTTCCACTCTAATCTCGTTTTTGCTTCTCTCGTTTCTTGTTGTGAGATTAGGCTTTGCTATTTTTTAAATTTTCAAAACCTTCTGCAGATTCCTATTTTGGTAGTCATGAAGGCCATAGGAATGGAGAATGATCAAGAAGTCATACAGATGGCTGGAAGAGATCTTCGATATAGTGACCTACTTTTGCCATCTATAGAGGTAAACAATTGATGAGAATGTAAAATGTCATATTTTTCTTTCTTAATATCTAGTCTTTTACACTTATTTGGTGCCTAAATGTACTTATTATTATTTTATTTTGATTTAGGATGCAAATGGAGGTGTTAAATGCAAAACGAAGTTAATTGGGTAATTCTGGACAGTTTTGATATCACTTCGTAATCTGGGCATAACTCGCTCATCTGAGCTCCGATTGAGATGATTCAAAATACTATAGAACACCAAGAAAAATATATACAACTTTCACGTTTGAGTTTTGAGAGATACTGGCTGCATCAAGGTAGAAATTGGGCATGAAGTTGATGCACCTGCACTGCTGACGTTCCAGAACGTTCGGCCTTATCATGCAATTCAAATATGCGGTTTATTATTAGAAGTTTTCAAGAACTGGTGCACGAAAATTCCAGCTGGAAACACTACTTTCCTAGTTATATTAGGACTTGACTTTATTTTTAATTAGTTAGATTTAGATATTATTTTTTTGAGGATAATACTTAGAAGATTTTTAGGAGATTTGGTAGGCTTTAAAAAACTGAGTTGAACGGGTAAAGAGGGGAGAAAAATTAGACTACACTACGTGCCTCTCCTTTCCCTCTTCTCCAACTTTTCTTTTGAATTCTCATCATGGCCATGTGTTGCTAGATTTTCATAATTGGTCGAAGGAAACGGAAGCATCGGAATCAATAAAACTGTGAGATCTAATTTGTTTTTAGTGTTCAATTTATGCTTTGAGTATCGGATGTTCTTCTATGCCTATTTTCATGATTGTCTCGTTTAATTACTAGGAGACCTATTAGTTTATTATTCATTGCAATCTAATGCTAGATTAGATATCAAATCTGTTATTGTTTGATCCCTCTAATTTGTGAAGCAATTAAAATTGAATGATTTGCTACATCAGAAATGATTAAATCTTAAGAAGAACGCTCGACTAAATTAAATACAACCACTTGTACTTGTTTTATTTAGCTTCATTGATCTCTCTAATTTTTAAGGTTTTTACTAGATTAAATCTTTAACGCTTATCTTGGATTGTTTTATAGTATTTGAAAACTAATACAATAATTAAACCTATTTTTTTCATATAACTGAATCTTTTAGTTTTCCTTAATGTTGTGTAGTCTGTTGATATTGTCAAATATACGAATGAGGAGTATTAGAAGTAACGTGAGATATATATATATCTTCGTGTTTGCCATCTTTTTCGATCAAAGATGATATGTAGAACTGTGGGTGCCAATGTCGATGAACGGTCCGACTTAAATAGAGTTGTGGAACTTGGTAGCAATTATTTTGGTGGATAGTAGAATTAAACAATCTGGTATAACAGTGATGTTTATTTATTATTTAAGATGTAGCTCAGTTCATACTTGATATGAGAGTATAATGCACCACCTCAGTGTATAAATACATATGAGTTTGGATGAGTTGACGCTTGAAGAAATTATTGAATTGGTTTTAATAGTCTCAGCTATATTTGTTGATGGATTAATTGTTCATGTGAATTAGTGTTCAATTTGAATGAAGGAAGGAAAAGTTGTTTGAATGTTGCCTTTAGGAACAACAAAAAATGAGGCATAGTACGAACATTGGGTCAAAAATCTTGTTTAATTAGCTTTTTTCGGCAATTTTAAAAAATAATCGCCGGAAAAGCATTTTAAAAACCTGATAACCCATTACTAGTGATTCATAAATCGCTGGTAATGCTTCAAAGGCAGCGATTTAAAGTCGCTACAATTGCATATTGAAAACCGAATGGTCAATCATGACGATTTTCAAAATTGCTGGATATGCATTTTTACTAGCGATTTTAGTATCGCTGCAACTGAATTCACTAAACTAAAAATTCAATTACAGCGATTCTTAAATAGCTGGTAATGTATCAAAAGCAGCGATTTGGCAGTCGCCGCATCTAGATATTTAAAACTGCTAACTCAATCATAGTGATTCCAAAATCACTGGCAATATTTATAGTGGTGATTTTATTCCTTTTAGCAACGGTAAAAAATCGCCGCAATTTATCTTTTCCAACGATTACGAACTGAATCGTAGATCATAATTGCGGTGATATTTTGTACTATTTGTGGCGTAAACAATCACCTGTAAAGATAACTTTTCTCGGCGATTATGGGCTTCCGTTGGCGTAGATCAGATGTGGAGGACTAATACCGACGAACGTGTAGCAATGTGGAAATCACAGGGAAAAGTTTTATGCGGTGATTTGTATGACTTTTACCAACGAAATTAATCTATGGGAGAAGTGATTCCCATTGTAGTGATATATATATATATATATATATATATATATATATATATAATTAATAATTCCTAATTATATATGGAAATGGTCGCGTCATTTTATTTATTTATATATATAAATGCTGTTTTCAAAATTGTCGTGCAAGTATATTTCAAGCCATTAATATTGTATGGTTACGAATCATTAAGAGGTTGCTTCCTTCAACAAAATAAACATTTCCAAGAATCTGTGACCTAACATTTGACACTCAACTTGTGTATGTCTTTTTTAATGCCGGGTCACCAACAATGCTAGCTAGCTTTAACTCCTCATGCTAATTGATCAACAGTTAATTTTCTTTCGAGTTTCTTCCTTGACTGGCCAATTCCTGCTTTGCCCAGAGTCTATGACCTTTTTATATTTTTATCAGGATTTTAAAAGGCAGAGGGGTACGTAGATATATTAAAATGAATTTTATAATATTAATTATGTATTTATATAAAATAAATCCTCTTCATATGTATATATTTTTAATGGTGATGCTAGTCGGTCGGCCAGATCTTATCGCGTTAGGTGTGAGCGTTAGTTCATTTTTTTTTTTTGTAAAAAAACTTATTTTTAAACATTGAAAAAAATATACAAATTCATTAATAATAACTTTTTTAAATATTTTTAAAAAAATAAAATACATTAGCAAACAAACCTTGAGAACAAACCTAGGGACAAAGTAATATTTTCCTATTTTTAAAACAGCGCTAGATTTTAAAGAAATTTCATAAATTGAGATATAACTTAAATTATTTTAAAGTAATTTATTCTTTTATAATTTAATATACCTAATCAAATCATGTTAATTTATAAAATTTCAAAACGTGGCTTTCTTGTGACAGGTTTCAATGACGACGACCCGAAGAGCAAATTCCAAAACCGGAAACACGGGTAAAGTAAAGTCCATTTGGAAAGGCTGAGAAAAACAAATTAACGAGACAAGATTGATGTATATTTCAACCTTATGATCATCACAGGCTGCATTTTACACGCATGCATGCCGAAGCTAGGCATTTGTGGAATTAATCTGTCTACCAAGTTACCAACCCATCACTTCTTGCAGCTGGGCAACGACTGCCTTCTGGTCTGCCGCTTCTGTTACACACTGACATCCTGTGTAACGTTACAAAACCTGCTTCAACTTTTAAATTATTGTTTAAAGTTATCGTTCGAGTTTTTTAATTTTTTAATTTAATAATTAAAAAAATAATTAGTAGTAAAATTATATTGAATAATATTAGTCCGCAAAACTAAGGTCATATTTGTAATGGAATAAATAATGAAAAATAATATTTACAGTCATAGATTGTGTAAGTGTCTAGCATTATTTTTAGAAAAATAAGTAAATATGAGATTCGTATAAAAAATAATTTTTTAATAATGAACTTTAATCTTTTATAAAAAGAGTGTATAGTGCTTGCATAATTCAAAACTGTATCTAACATTACTCATAGATAATTTTGTTAAATAATGAATTCTAGTTATAAATCCCAAATAAATAAATTTCGTGCAAGCCTTTTGTAAAAAACAGAGTCTTGCCATAAAAAATATAAAAAAAATCTATTATTTTCCATTGAGATCATTTTTTTACAAAAGATCTGCATTTGTAACAAATAGTCTTTTTCTTCTTTTAAGTTGAGTAGAATATATATATATATAGGCTATACGTACATAGGCCAGAGTAGTCTCGATGCATTTTTTTTCAATTTTGATGAAAAGATTGTACATAACTTGTGTAAAGCACCCAAAGCATAGTGCTTTATTTGCAGAGTTTTCTTATTAGAAACCCTAAGCGTGGCCGAATCTCCCCTTTTCCTGTTAGAAAATATTTTTCTTCCCATGTTTTATCTCGGGCAACACCAATAACGGAATAGGATGAAGTGGAGATAAGTGAATCAACTATTCACTTAATGGGCTTTAATATTTCGGCCCAACTCGTTCATCAATGGATTTTGGGCTGTAGTCTAGACTTGTTCCCAAACAATTACTTTGACGGGGAACCAGAAGAGGGGGGGGGGGGGGGGGGGGGGGGGGGGGAACACACTTCAATGAGTTAAAAATAATAGGTCTCAATTTAATAATAAAATCAATATTAAATAATGATAACTCAAAAATATATAATCAGATAACGGATTATTTTGAACTCTCTTAAGTTTTTATTTTCTCTCTCTCTATATATATGTTTTACATGGCGGTGGTGCTAGAGTCACGGATAAAAAGTATCGAATTCGGTACCGATATTGTAAATTTTTCTTTTGTTTTTTTTTTAAAGCATTTTTTTATGTATTTAAAAAAAATACAAAAAGAAAATAAAAAATATAATACTAAAAATTAAACAAACACAAATAAAAAAAAAAAAAAGACTGATCGGTATAAATGAAATGATAGGTAAACTCTATCATTTTCCATTTTACATAACACCTAAAATATTTTTTTGACTGTACGTTATTAATTCTTTCGTGAAATATCCTTGATTATGAAAATAAAAAATTCGTAAATTATGGAGATATATTTTTCTTCCGAGTCAAATATTCATGTGTTGTTTTGAAGTTTGTCATGCACGTACAATTCAAAGCTGTAATATTGTATGGTTACCAATCATTATGAGGCTTCATATAATGTAAAATAAATAAAAATCTTCTAAAAAAAACAATCTTTGACCTAAGATCGATAATCAATTATCAACTTGTATGGTTTTTACTTTTTAATGCCGGGTCACGAACAGCGCTTTAATGCGTGCTGACTGAACAGTTAAATTACCTTTATTTTGAATTTCTTCCTTGGCTGGCGAGTAGAAGTCTCAACTCATCTCAATTTATCATTATAAATTTTTTTAAATTTTAATATAAAATATAATAAACAATTCAATTTTTTTAAATTCTAAAATAATTATTTTTAAATTTCAATACAAAATATAATAAATAATTTAATTTTTTTAAATTTCAAAATAATTATAATATTAAAAAATAATTTACTAACAATAAACAGTGTCATATATTATAATTTCAACTTAACTCAGCTTAACATTCAAATGCAGCTGATTCATTGGCCTATAAACAGTGTCATATATTATGTATTGAAAAATAATTGAGACTAGCATAGATAGTCTCAAATTCTCTCACCCTTCTTCCCCTACTCATCTATTTTTTTTATTTTATTTTTATCTTCAATAGAATTTATTTAGTATTTAATATTATTTAAAAAACTAACCTATATAGTAATAAGTATTATAAGTTCACTTTGTCTCTTCTCCACAAAGTATTAATCTATTTGGGAAACACTCTAACCGGATTATATAAAAATCAAATTATAAATTTACGTGATTTGATGTGATACGTCAGATTATAAAATTATTTTTATTATAAAAAAAATCTAACGAATTTTATAAAATGACTTCAATTTATAAATTTATTTATGTATAATTTATTTGCGAGGAACTCTATTTACATAATAACCTGAAATCATGTTTTTCCTTTGTCAAAACTTTGACATGTTGCTTCCCTGCAGGATATTCAAAGCAAGCGACACGAGAACTGAAAAATAACACAGGACAGAGGGTATAGAAAGGAGGTACGGAATGCTGATGAAAACAAAGAAAAAAAATAGAAGTAACAACGTCAATGACTTCACCAAACAAAAGGATCATCTCTGACAAAAGCGAAGGAGAATATTGATCTATAAGACTTCAAGTACCTTATCATCATCATCACTGGTTGCATTTTATTTCACGCATGCAGGCATCTTTACCTGCCCACCTATTAATTCATGCAATTTGACAACTGCCTTTGGAGACATCGATCTTTCTACGTTAGCAGATCTGAAAGGTGTTAATGTCAATAGCTAATTAATTTGATAAATATAATAATAAGTAGATTTGTAAATAGATTTTTTTCTAAGATATCAATAATGACTTTTGTATATTTAGAATATCTCAGTATATATGTAAATAATAGTGACATAGTTTAAGATAACATGTTTTATTGAATTTTGAGAATGAAAAAATTGAATAAAAATATTATAAAGTTAAAAAATTAGTTTTGAAACTTTAAATAGTATTATTTTTTAGATGTTGTTTGGGAGTTTGAAAATATTATAATAATTAGAAAATGATTAAATAATGAAAGTTGAAGATTTGAAATTTAAAGTGTTTTGTGCATCATAAGTAATGTTTGGAAAGAAAATATCTAAGAATACGTAAAAAAATTTGTGTTGCCAAACGGAAATGAATCAATAGAAACTCGACAACCAGATAAAGCAATAGGAAATAAAAATAACAAGCCACATCCAGACAACTAATGTGAAGATAAGGCTCAAAGAGAAAATCTAGGAGACAACTCAGCTTGTAAATCTGATCTATATACTTTCATATAAACCTTTGTAACAGATTCAAATGTACCAAAACTTCAATAAATATAAGTTGGTCCTCAAGAAAATATAGAGAGGAAAATATTTTCACAAAATATGTCATTCTACACTTCTTTTATGTTTAGAAAATAAATATTTGAAAATATATGAAAAAACTTAAGAATATTTTTGTTGCCAAACGGATCCTAAAAATTTTCAGGGTTTAGTTCATCCTTTCTCAGCTACCTAACTATAGAAAGGCCACAACTAACAAACTTGAATCTCATTATCATTGTGAAAAGAAAAATTCTATTAATCGTTCTCACACTCTACACACTATATTTTTAATTTTTAATTTTTTCTCTTAGCAAATATGTGGTATAAGAATCAATGATGAATAAAAGAATTCAATTAGTTTAAGAAGAATAAAACTATTTTAAAAAAATATATATATATAGTATGTGTGGATGATCATGAGTAGCAAAGTTCTTGTGAAAATAACATGCATTTGCAGTTCGGTGTTAAAGGACGAAGACAATATTGGTTATGGTTAAATTCATATGCTTCTCATAAAATGAATAATCTCACAAGAATGACTGATGGTCAAGAACTAAAAGAGATTAATTTGGACAACTCTAACTAAATGGAGACATTGCATGCATGCTCTCTGCAATTAAAGGATCATACTGATCAAGGGTTACGTATATTTTATGATACTTAAAATCATTAATTATCGCACTAATATATATATATATATATATATAATATACTTGCATGCACACACCCTATTTCAAATCACGTAGGGGTGTTACGTATATTTGAAATTTAAATAAAAATTCTTGATATTTTTTAGTAGGTTACGCTATCATGCGGTACATTAATTATGATATGAATATGATTATTCTAATCACAATTCATTGATTTTATTCAACTTGTTCATATGAGCGATTTTTTTATCACAAAATCGATTACACGCGGTACAATCTCTCCTATTCCCTTCAATCTCAAAGATCATGTGGTAAGCGATAGACCACATATAACTAAAATTTTTATTAAAGTTCAAAAAACGTGTCAATATCACTAGAATTTGTATAGAAAAAGATATTTTTCATAGTATTATTTATGTCTAAAAACTATAATATTATCACATATAAAAACACATCAATCAACTTTAAAAAGTTCAATGTACGGCTTGGACATAAATGCAAATAAATTATGCTACTTGTTGGGCACAACTTTTCAATGATGAAGACTTTTGCCACTAGATTATTGGAGCTTCTGCTTTGTTCAACTAGTACTAAAGAGTACATACCTTAGTCTTCTCTAGATTCCTACATCCAAAAAGTGTGACATTGAATGTGCACATTGTAGTTTCTTTTTTTTGACGTGGAATGTCTTAATTAATAATGCATGAGCTAGAGTGTGACATGATGCTTTCCCAGCTTAACTATAAGAAATGCAATGATGTAAACCAACCCAAAAAATCAGCATAGCCCAAATGACTAATTGGTAGAATGATTATACGAATTAGAAAGCTAGCATCGATTGCTAGCGAAGGGTACTTATAACTAAATTAAATGAAGGCTTGCACTACACTAAAAAACTTCTCAGATTGCCAAGCTACTCGTAGCAGGTAGCTAGTTATATCCTTGTGTTAGATTTGATTAATTAAATAAAAAAATATTATTTTGGCTACTTTAAATTATGATGTTGTTGTTTTAATAATAATAATAATAATGTAGTTGTAAAATTAAGGAGAACTAGGAAGAGAATTGAGTGATTGAAATATATAAAATTAGATCTTTCAGAGCTTAATATCATATTTTACATTAAGTTTCTTGTGTGTTATAAATCAAGACTCGGTCTCTTTTACAGGTATAAGAGGATAAAAAAATATGAAAATGTGATATATGACTTTGCCCTTTGCCTCCACAATTGTCTTCTTGGTCCAATAGAAAATCGAGCTCCTGCAGTAACCTTTTTTGCTCTAGCATGTTGCCAGGTCCTTCGCTTCTCTGCATAATACTTATTAGCTGAGTATTGTCCCTAATAGTTTTGGTCTAGTCCCCTTGCCAAATTCATGTTACATTGCTTAAGCCCCTTTTTTGTTGTTTCCAGCTTACTTATCACTCTATCCAACCCACTTTCCATCCCATTTCTGCCTTGCCAAGCTTTAGAAACTATAGCTGCATCCATGCTCCTTATTCCAACTTGCCTCATACTTGAAGAAAGTATGAAAGCTACAAATTGAGGGCCTATCTGAACTGCATTGCAGCAGTAGTAGACTGTGATAAGAACAAACAGCTGGTAAGGTCTCCACTGAAACCTTAGGATACTTTGCACTCCAAATACAATTAGCAATGGCTCTATTGAGTCTTTCTTTAGTAAAAGACTCATCTTCATGATGGTTACACCAAGTAAACTTATAACCTTTCCATCCCAAGTCAAAGAGGTTCCTTTCCTCAATCAAATTCCTAAACATGCCCATTAATTTTTCACTTCTAGGATTCCCCCCCCCCCCCACCCACCGTTGGAGCATTAGAGGCCAAGGCTTTGAGGCCCATTTGTTTAGAAGCCAGCTCTGATGCGTGTTTAGGCCTGTTTCCTATCCCTGGCCCATAAGGATTTTGTGTCTCAAAAACAATTTCCCGCCCATATGTTGTAACCACCATAAAATCAGCGCTTTGCTGAATTTCCTACAAACATTTCTCCCCCGCCACTAAGAGAGGATCAATTTCCAACACAATGTCTCTTCTCTTTGAATCCACTGAAAAGTGCTCCGTGCTTCCCGCAGCTGAGTTATCTCCCCTCTTCACGGTCTTAGGGTTTTGTGAATGAGAAAAAGAAGGACAAGATTATCCCTTCTCCAACCCCTTCTTCGATAGCCCTTTTGCTGAACTGCTCGTGGAGGCCTCCACCTCCATCATACCACTGTCTTTCCCAAAGTCCTTCCCCCTCCTCTTCCATTACTAGACAAAAATGACCGACGTCTTGGGAAGTCTTTAGCATGTAGCCAGGGCCCGAACTGTAAACCTATAGCTGCTTCTTCTCCTTGACCAACACAGGATGATAGACACCCCTACTCTACATGAAGAATTCAACCACACTGAAAAAAGATCTTGGGTAATTTCTCATAACGGAAATGAACCCAATGCTTTGATCCCTGATAATTTATAAAGCGGCCCCTAGCAATGGCTTGCACAATAAAACCCCAACCTTAACTCGTAAACATCTTCCCCACCCAATGCCATGATCTTCGACGTCAACTTCCAATACATGTCCGACAGAGCCTCCAATTTGGTTTCCATATTCCATAGTAATACAGCCTAGAGGCAAGTTGTGTATTTGCAACCAGAACACTTCGATCGAAAGATATTTCCATGGTTGCATAACTCCATCATAGGGCAACAGTAGAAAGAATGCATTATGAAAAAACCATGGTTTGCCTTCAAGGATTCTGTACATGTCCACATGAGTCTCAAAAGTAATAATGAAGATGTTTTTGTTCACTTCTTGGAAGATAGCCCTTTTACTGATCCTCTAGATTTTTGCCATTGTATTACTAAGAAGATCCTTTCCCACTGCTTTATCGGAACAAACCTTCCCAATCAGGCTTCTTTCTCCTTTTCGTTTGATCTCCTCCCCCCCCCCCCCCACTACTATCAATATCCAGCACCGCCTCTTCCTCCATCGTCAAACTGAATTTCCTCCATTGATCCTCTAAGCCTTCCATCTTGGTTCCCTCCCCACTTAACATAGTAGGACCTAACTGACCAAGGAGACCAAAACTACCTCACCACCTCTTGGTCTCCTAATAGTGGTAGAGAGATCAAAGTATAAAACATTCAGAAGTTTGAAGGAGAAGATTTGGAAAAGGATCAACAGTTGGAAGACCAAGCTCTTGTCCTCAGTAGGAAAGAGATTCTCATAAAGAGTGTGTTGCAGCCTATTCCAACTTACACAATGAGTGTGTTCAAATTGCCTGTGCTGCTTCTCAAAGAAATTGAAACTTTCTTGGCTAGATTTTGGTGGTGTCATAAAGGAGATGGGAGAGGTATTCACTGTAAATCATGGAGTTCACTGGGTTTGGTTAAGAATCAAGGTGGCTTGGGCTTCAGTGATCTCAATAGCTTCAATAGAGCCTTTCTTGCTAAGCAAGTTTGGAGGTTGATCGAGGAACCTAATTCACTAGTTTCTCGTGTGTTTAAACAAAAGTATTTTCATAACTATGATTTAATGGAGGCAACACTGAGAGGTTCTCCTTCTTTTATCTAGAGAAGCCTTTGGTCTAGCTTGGGTTTGTTAAAGGAGGGGACTTAGAAGTACCAGGAAATGTTAAATTTCTTATTTGAAAATGTCTCAATAATATTCTTCCTACTAAAGATAATGTTTTCAGGAAGAACATTATTGAGAGCAATCTTTGTCCAATATGTACAAGAGAGTTAGAGACATCAGTTCATGTTTTATGGGATTGTTTTGCGATAGTAGAAGTTTGGGGAGGAGAAACCTACATCTTTAGTAAATGGAAAAGGTACTTCTCTAATTTTCAGCTGCTATGGTCAGAGATGATTGTTAAATTGAATCAGGAAAGCCTTGAATTGGCCTCAGTTATTTTCTATCACCAATGGGTTAGGAGGAATGTTTTTATTTTTCAAACCAGTTCATGTAACTTGGTACAACAATGGCAAGGGCTCAAGCTGATCTTTCTTTGTTTAAAGAGACCAACCAGATTAGTATTAACAAAGTTGAAGGGTGTCATGGGAGAGGATCAACTAAGACATGGAAGCCACCTGATTGGCCTTATTTTAACAAGGATAATGGCAGACTGTGGTTGGGGATAATCATCAGAGACTCTGAAGGTAGTTTGCAAGCTTATTTGACAGCTTCTAAGGATCATATTTCCTCAATTTTTCAAGCAGAAAGTGCAACTCTTCAGGAGCTATGTAACTTTGTATCGTGTTAGGATTAAGCCAAGTGAGTTTTGAATGGGATGCTAAAGTGGTTATAGATGTTGTTAATTCCAAAAAAAGAAGAAAACTCGGGGCTTGGGCAACTGACTGAGGATCTGCAGCAGTTGATGGATTGCAGCCTAGCATGGCGATGGAGTTTTGCACACAGGCCTGTGAATAAAATTGCACACATAGCAGCTAAGTTTGCAATCAGTGATGTTAGAGAAAAGTCTAGTTAGAGGATGGCCCTCTTGAGGTTATAAACTCTGTTATGGTTGATTTAGTTTGTATGGTGTAATTTTACCCCATCAATGAAATTATTTTCATTTATTAAAAAAAGATATTTTGATAAATTTAAAAATTCTAACAATGGTTTGAAAGGGAATTGTATGCTAAAGTTCATCTTTAGAAAAGTGTTCTCTTGTCAATGTTCACCATGTTTTAGACATGAAAAAGAACATAATTTACCATAATCTTTTAAATAATAGGGGCTTCAAGCTTGTATATGAATTAGATAAATTTGTTTTATCTATTGATGATGTGTTTATATGAAAAATCTACTCTTGTAATGGATGGAATGATGAAATTGAATGTAATGGAAGGAAATTGAGTTTACATTCCATCTTCTTTTGATTTCTTGATTTATGGCATGATAGATTAGGGCATGTAAATTATTGTTCCATAAAATATATGTTCAATCTTGATTTGATTTCTAATCTTGACGATAATGTTAAAAAAAAATAGATTTGTGATCAATCTAGGATAACCAAAAAACCTTTTAAGATGATATATGAAAATCTTGAACTTATTCATAGTGATGTTTGCGATCTTAAAAATGTCGAATCTTGTGGTGGTAATAAGTTTTTTTTTACCACCACAAATATCCAAATGTCACTGTCACTTTCTAAATAATATTACACAGTACTATCCGTTCATTTTTTATGGTCAGGTATGACAGACTAAACATGATTCATCACTTGATTAAATAGTACAAATTCTAAAAGTACAAACAATTATTAATGGAGACAGACCTCTGTTATTGCTACTCGGGTGGGTTCAGTCCTTTGTCCTTGGAGACAGCTCCTGGGACTCTCTTTGCATCAAAATCTATAGTTTCGATAACTAAAACAATAGATAGGTTAAACAGTTATGAGAAAAGTGCTAATGAGAGATAATGCTCATGAAGATATAATGAACGGTTTCATTTAAAGGATTTTTGAACATATATATTTGTTGTGACGAGAAATGATCTTCTAGAAAAAAATACATATATTCATAGTTATGGTGAGGAACCACCTTCTGAATAGTACAAGAGTATATAAGCATGGCGAGAAATCACCCTCTAAGGAATTATCCTCTGTGCTAGATCTCAAGTATGCATATTTATCACTAAGGTGAGTCACCACCCTCTTCTCTCAAGCACATAAAACTTATTATATCTCAACATATAATTCCGGCAGGGAATCACTTCACCATTCAACTAGGGACTCACTCCCATCAGGCCAACATGCAAGCTGACTCATCTGTTTCAAGTCTTCCATCACACACACTAAGATATACTGGATTGGCCCTGGGACACATTCAACTTGGTCAACCGACTCACAAACACCGCATGGGATACGCTCAGAGAATCTCTTAACCCGCCTATCAAGTGAGAGCAATACGAAAGCATTCCATCCCAATCATTGTGAGTGCCCTTACTTCTTCGTATGAAACTCATGACAACGTGTCGTAGGAAGGGCACAAGGACTCTTCAACCTGTCCATGATGATTGACACACAGTAAGACTCATGTAGCCAAAAATCCACTACATTATCAATCCAAACCATTGAAATCCATCGTCTCAAAATCACAGTGCGAAGGTAGTCCATAAATATAATGAAGATGTATATTACTTTCATGCAAAAAAGGAGCAAAGTTACAGAATATGCAACGTTAAATCTCAATACATACCCACAACGTTTACTCCACATTCCCAATACTATGTTAGAACCTAACCTATCTCAACAATATTAAGAATACTATGGCAATACTAATACTACTCCCTCTATTGCTCTCTTTGAAGCTACTTGTTTTTTTTTTTGAAGACTCCAACTCCAAAGAAACTCCAATACTTATGACCTAAAAAATGAGACTTTGTCCATTGTTCAATCATTTTTATAGGACGGGACTATTAGGTATCCTTCTGACTCTAGGCATACTTGAATAGGAGCCCTGCAATTCCAACTATTAATCTAGAGGATGCCAGAGGCAGACTAATGGGACAAAGCACACACATTCCTGCGGCTTTTTCTTTAGTCCGGTCCATAGTCCTTCCTTGAATAAGGGTCTCCCACATGGCATTGGACCATACCTCTAGGTTTAGATGATATGGCCTGCATAATTGTAATTTTTTTTTTCTGCAGATTTACTTAAGATGTGACCTTTCAGGTAGAATATGGGCCTTTGCGTATGACACTGCTGCCTGCTGAGCGTTTGTGTTATCCTAAAAAGCCCTCATGTCTACATGGGTCTTGTGCTTGATCATTGCTCACTTTATGCTCATATCTTGCCCTTCAGTTGAGCTACCGACCTCTTTAGTTCTTCTTTCTCGCATCAACACGGTTTGTGCTCTTTCTTGGTAGACCAGTTCTTGGTGACAAATCCTTTTTTTCACCATGTGCTAAGGTGTATCTGCCCAACCTTCCACATAATGTTGCCCACCTTGTTGGACTAGCTGCACTTGTAGGCCACCGCTGCCTTGTCTTCCTTCTTTTCAAGGAAATACTCTTCTTTACCTTCCACTTGCCATTGAAAAGTGGTCTATGCCCTTGCATTAGCACGGTCCTCAAAGTGGTGGACCGTGTCAACGCAAAGGGACAAACCATAAATGTTCTTATTCGTATCCCTAAATAAATATTTCTTACATTATAGTTCTATATAACACGTCATCTATTTTGTGACTCATTAGCCTCTATATCACATGTATGTTTTTGTGGATTACCATTTGTTGTCTTCGTGATCTAAAAATTAAGACCTTGTGATGGGAACCAAGGTGGGCCTAGTCTTAAAGATCATTTGCAAGTTTCAGATGGGGTAATTAGAAGATCAAGGAAGCAAGACAACAAATTAGTCTAGAATAATTGGGCTTGAAGATGCTTGGCCCACACATGTCTTATTTTTATGAACTAGGATTTTGGGAAGGCCTTGTATTGTGGCCAAGGGCTTATTTGGAAAGTTACATATTTTAGGAACTAGGGTTTAGAAAAGTACTGTAGCGCACTGTTCATGCAGCCGAATACTGTAGCGTTACTGTTCATGCGGCGATTCACTGTTTCGGTACTGTTCATTCAGGGGCATTTTTGAGAGAAAGGGTTTTATTTTGCCTAGGGTTTGGGTTAAAACACTCTTTGTAGCCTCATTTAAAAGATAAAGACAATATTGAATGTTATTTGTAAGTGAGTTTACTCATCTTGTTATTCGTTGAACTTTTGAACTTATCAAAGGTAAAGCACAACCTTTGTGGCGTTACTCCTTGTAATCTGGCTTTTTGAGACGGGTTCTTCAACGGGTTCTTCAACGGGTCTAGATTTTAATATAATCTAGGTTCTTGAAACGGGTTCTCATCGGGTCTGGATTCTCCATCCATTTGACTTGAGTTTGGTTTTCTTGGGTGCGTTTTCAAATTGATTGTGGGTTCAAGGGATTCCATTCCCGCGGGTTCATATCATTTGGTATACCTTGTTCTACGACCACCACTAGACTTGGTAACTGCATTGGGTGGGGAGTGGAGGGCCTTGTGCAATCTCTTTGGCATTTTCTGACATAGATTCAGGAAGAATCTTTTTTGAAGCGTCCAACTTAAAAAAATCCAAAGAAAACATATTATTAAAAAAATAAGTTCAAAAAAAGTTCAAAATTGTTTTACTATTCTACCATGATAAATCTAGAATTGTGAGGATGGTATAGTAAACCATCAAAGACGAATTGTGTGAATGGTATAGTTAGCATCAAAGTAATTGCATCAATATCTCATGCATGAAAAGCTAAGAGGTCTCTGAATTCAAAACTGAACCCTTGATTATACAATCTAAGATCCTGCTCGCTTGGTATTGCTAGCCATTCATGAGTTGAGGGGCAAAAAGTATAAAAGCTATAAGGGAAAAAATGTATAGAAAACACCGTGAATTGATGCAATACATGTCTCTCACACTACAATAGATTTGAGAATTTGTGTCGGTTTAGAATTTGTGATGGTAAGAAACATCACCAAATATAACCTTTAGTGACAATTTAGCCAAACCGTCACTGAAGTTGGTAGATAAATCGACCAATGTTCAAACATTAAGAACCTGTTTGAGATTGAGTTTGAAAACTTAAAAAGTGCTTTTAACTGTTTAAAAGCTCTTTTAAAGAAAAAATAATATGTTTGGTAAATTTATAAAAATTGCTTTAACAACCTAAAAAAGCTGAAAATCTACTTTTTCAAAAAGCATCAAATTGAAGTTTTTATCGAAAAGCTCTTGCAAATAACTGTATATTTTTAAAAAATTAATGTAACTAACTTTAAAAGTACTTTAGACATATGGTTATCAAATATTAAACAACTTTTGAAGTATAAAACTTATTATTTAAGTTATAAGCTATAAGCCTTAAAACTATAAGTTATATTTCTCACCACAATCCCAAACTATAAGTGTTATACGTTTGCATGTTAAAAATACGCTGCTGTTTTTAAGATCTGTACATTTGAACGTAAATATTGATACGCACGAACATATATAGTTTAATCGAATGTTATAGGAGTTACATGCGAGCGTACTGTTTTAAAATTAAATTTATATTGTTTGGCTGGATTACATTTGAACGTTACTATATACATGCAAACGTAATTACTATTATATAGTTCTAACGTAATGTATTATTGTGCGATACACTAATGTTTGAACGTATCTGCGTAATGTTCAAACATTTATATATTGGAATTTAAATTTGCAAATTTAAATATCTAGATCAATGTAAATAATATAATATTAAATAGGAAATTGTAAATTTAAAAATTGTTGAGAATTGAAATACATAAAATGTATCTTAGAGCTACATAGATACATATGAACTGAAATGCATAAAATGGATCTTAGAACTGAAATACATATTAACTGATATTGTTTTTTACAAAAAATAACAAAAATAGAAATGAAATGGTAAATACAAAAATAAAAATGGATCTCAGAGCTACATGTACATGTTGTTTAAATATGTATGAAATTTATCTGATAATGTATTGACCTTTTAGTTTAGGATATCTAAACGATGACCAATTGAGGACATAGTGTCCTTAACTGATGCCCAAAGAGACCTAATCTATCGGTCGATCGTGTGCAGTAATATCCAACGCAATCACATCAAATAAATGATAGGTACACTTTATCGGTCATGTACCTACCATTTTCCATTTTATGTAATAGCTAAAATATTTTTTTTACTTTCCATGTACCTTAATAATTCTTTAATTAAATATCCTTGATTATGAAAATGAAATTCTTAAATTATGGAGATATTTTTTTCTTCTGAGTCAAATATTCAAGGCTGTAATATTTTATGGTTACTAATCATTATGAGGCTTCATTATAAATAAAATAAAAAAAAATCTAAAAAAAAAAATTATGACCTAACATCGATAATCAATTATCAACTTGTATGGTTTTTATTTTTAATGCCGGGTCACGATCAGCGCTTTATAAATGCGTGCTGAGGGAACGGTTAATTGTCTTTAATTTGAGTTTGTTCCTTGGCTGGCCAGTAGAGGTCTGATTCATTGGCCTATAAACAGTGACATATATTATGTATTAAAATATAATTGAAAATAGTACAGATATTCTCTCACCCTCCTTCCCTTTTTCATCTCTTTTTTCTATTTTATGTTTCTTTTTAACAGAATTTATTTAGTGTTTAATATTATTTAAAAAACTAACATATACAATAATAATTATTATAAGTTCAGTTTGTCTCTCTTCCTCAAATTACTAATCTATTTTCGAAATATTCTAGCTACAAAAAGATTAGATAAAAATAAATGTATAAATTTTCGTGACTAGATGTGATACATTATATTATAAAATTATTTTTATTTTAAAATAAATAATTTCCTAAAGCGACGTAAATTTATAAACCTGAAATCATGTTTTTCCTGTGTCAAAACTAAGACATGTTGCTTCCCTGCAGCATATTCAAAGAAAGCGACGCGAATGAAAAATTAAAAAACAGGAAAGAGGGTATTGAAAGGAGGTACGGAGTACGGACTGCTGACGAAAACAAAGGAAAAAATAGAAGTCACCTGAAGCAAAGGAGACAATTCCTGATTTACTTTTAAGATTAAAATTTAAAATTTTGAAAATTTGTCATCTTATCTTTATAATTTTTTTAAAATTTTATATAAAATAAAATAAAAAATTTATTTTTTTAAAATAAAAATAATATGAAAAAAATATTTTGATAATATTATTTTTAACTTTTTAATTTTTATCTTATCACGACGAAGAAATCCTATACATAAGACTTCAAGTACCTTATCATCACCATCACTGGTTGCATTTTATTTCACGCATGCAGGCATCTTTACCTGCCCACCTATCAATTCATGCAAGTTGACAACTGCCTTTGTAAACATCGATCTTTCTACGTTAGCAGATCTGACAGGTGATTATGTCAATAGCTAATTTGATAAATATATTAATAAGTAGATTTGTAAATAGATTTTTTTAAGATATCAATAACGACTTTTATATATTTAGAATATCTCTGTGCATATGTAAATAGTAGTAAAATAATTTGAGATAAGATATTTTATTAGATTTTGAAAGAAAAAAAGTTGAATAAAAATATTATGAACTTAAAAAATTAGTTTTAAAGTTTTAAATAGTGTATTTTTTGTATGTTGTTTGAGAATTTGAAAACATTGTAATAATTAAATAACAATTAGATAAAAAGTTGAAGATTTGAAATTGAAATTATTTTGTGCATCATAAATAATTTTTGGAAAGGAAATATCTAAAAATACATGCAAAAATTTGTGTTGCCAAACAGTAATGGATCAATAGAAACTCCACAACCAGATAAAGCAAAATGAAACAAAAATAACAAGCCACATCTAGACAACCAACGTGAAGATAAGGATCAATTAGGAGAAAATCTAGGAGACAACTCAACTTGTAAATTTGATATACTTTCATATAAACCTTTGTAACAGATTCATGGAATTTCAGACGGCTCCTTTCTCTTATGGTCCCCACCCTTTTAGATTTCAATAAATGTGGATAAACCATTTAGATTTCTGACCTTTTATAGAGAAAATTTGGCAAGAGAATATGGGTGGTACGGGTCTTTTGAAATTGGCTTTCAAACTAAAAAAATTAAGGGGAGCTTTAAGAGATTGGAACAAGCAGATTTTTGGTAGAACTGAGAATCATTTGCAGGAGCTACAAGCTCAAATTGACAATCTGGAATTAGAATTACAGTAGGATTGGGATCCAAACATTGAACAAGAACTTGCGATGAAGAATGTAGAATTAGCAGATTGGCGAACTCGGGATGATACTAGATTGGCACAAATGGCAAAAATTAAGTGGAGAGTAGACGGTGATCAAAATTCAAAGTTTTTCCATGCGTATTTATCTTATAAGAGGAAGAAGAGAGTCACGGAGATGAGATTACAAGATGGCACTTATTTACGATCACCTGAAGCAATCCATTTAGGAGCTGTTAATTATTTTTCTTCTTTTTTGCAAAAGGAGTCTCATGGGAATCCTCCGGATTTATCCCATATCATTTCACCTGTTATCACAATGGAGGAAAGTGCATCGATATGTCATATTCCCTCTATGGAAGAGGTAAAACATGCTTTGGACTCTATCCCTTCTAATAGTGCTTTGGGGCCTGATGGTTTTGGAGCGGGTTTCTTTAAAAGTGTTTGGGATATTATTAAAATGGAATGCATCGAAGCTATAGAAGAATTTTTTAGAGGTGGAAAATTGCCTAGATTTTATACTTCTTCTTATGTGGTTTTGATACCAAAAATGATATACCAACTGTGTTCGATAAATTTAGACCCATAAGTCTATGTTCCGTATTTTATAAAATTTGTTCCAAAGTGATTGTAAATCGTATGGCCTCTCTTCTACCAAAAGTAATCTCTCTTGAACAAGGTGCCTTTATTTTGGGTAAAAGTATCTTTGAAAATATCAGTCTTACTCAGAAAATGGTGCATTCGATTAATAATAAGATTCATAGCGGGAATGTGGTTTTGAAACTAGATATGGCCAAAGCATATGATTGTGTTGACTGGGATTTTCTTTTGATGGTGCTTAGTGCTTTTGGTTTTTCTAATACAGTTTGTGGCCTGATTAGGGAGTGTATAACTATGCCTTGGTATTCAATACTAATGAATGGGACAACGAAAGGTTTTTTCTAGAGTGGTACAGGGTTGAGGCAAGGGGATCCGTTATCCCCTTATTTGTTCATTATTTTGCAGGAAATTTTATCTTGTCTTATAAAGTAAAGTGTGGAAGAGAAGAGTTTTGGACAATTTTCACAAGCCCGTGGTACGAGTTTGATATCTCATCTAATGTATGCGGATGATGTGGTCATTTTTACAAATGGAGGTAGATATTCCATTAGAAATATACTTAGAATCTTTGCTACATATGAGAATTGGACCGGGCAGTTGATTAACAAAGAAAAAACTTCCATGTTCTTTTCTAATAAAATCTCCATAGCAAGGAAGAGGAACCTCAAAAGATTGATGGGTTTCTCGGAAGGAAATTCCCTTTTAAATATTTGGGAAGTCCTATTGTTTCCGGAAAATTGAAAATTATGGATTTGGAGGAATTGGTGAGAAAGGTTTGAGATAAAATCAGTGGGTGGAAGACGAGACTTTTATCTGCGGGAGGAAGAGTGATTTTACTAAGACATGTCCTTGCAAGCATGGCTTTGCATCTTCTTGCGGTCTTGAAAGTCCCAAAACATGTTATTTTTTCTTTAAATCGTCTTATGAGTTCTTTTTTTTGAGGAGATAGTGAGGGAAGAGGGAAAAAAATGGATTTCTTGGAGGAACATTTGTAGGCTAGTTGCAGAAGGGGGTTTGGGCATTAGACCTTTTGAGGAGATGCAAAAAGCTCTTCAACTAAAATTTGCTTGGAATCTTATGCATGAAGATTCTCTTTGGGCAAATTTTTTTCGTAAGAAATATGTAGGTAGTAAACCTTTTATGCTGCTTGGTCCTCTAAAGGGGACAAGATTCTGTTGTATGATTGCTAATGAGATACCTATTATTCTCAATTATACTAAATGGAAGATTAAAGATGGGAATATATTTTTTTGGTATGATAAGTGGTTGGAGCAGGAGTCTTTTGCTGAAATTCTACCAGTGGTTGAGCAGCCTCTTCTAAAAATTAAGGATTGTAATCTTGAACATGGATGGGATGTGGATCTCTTAGAAAGGCTGGTGGGCACTGAACTTGCAGAGAGTGTACTTAATGTGCTAGCAAAAAGTAAACAAGGTAAAGATTTGCTAATTTGGACCAAAACTGCAAGTGGGAATTTCACCACTAAATCAGCCTGGGATTGTATTCGGGTGAGAAGTCCTATCCTAGAAGGACATAAATGGATATGGAATAAATTACTTCCAAAAAAATTCTCTGTTTTTATGTGGAAGGATTGGCATGGTGCTCTAGCTGTGGATGATAGAATTAGGAGGATTGGGATCCCTCTGGTTTCAAAATGTAATTGTTGTAGGCAAGGGAAGGAAGAAGATCTTAATCATGTGTTATTTGAGGGGGAGTTTGCAGCTGGTGTTTGGGAAAAATGTGGTTGTTTACTGGGTATGCCGGTTGGAAGAACATGGCGTGGAACCTGTCTTAGTTGGTTTAGGAGAGCTTCAAATTCCTTTCAAATAGGTGTTATACTTGGTTTATTACCCATTATTATTTCTTGGAGACTTTGGGACAGAAGGTGTTTAGCTGGTATGGAAAATAAATTGGAATCGAAACAGGTGGTGTGGCATTGTGACACCTTGACTCCCATGTACAAAACAACCCAGGAATCGTGACGTCAGGATGATGACAACGCGGGTCACGCATCCCAACAATAAGTGCTCAAGTGTGTGCAACGTGCAACCAGAGTACCAAAAAGTCGCAGCGGTTAAAATAAATAAGTCTACTAGGTACCAGAATTTTGTTTAATACAAAATTATCCAAAATAAATATCTAAAAATACAGCAAAAGTAAAAAACATACACGAATGGGAAATAAATTCCATAATCCAAATCGACAATAACTACATGCCACCTTCTCTAGGGAGCCGATTTCACAAGCTCCACATCTTCATCTGCACCAAAATCTACGGTACCACAAAACAGTACTGTAGGTAAGTAATAATCCAAATAATCCCAAGATCAAAATACATTAATGCTACTAACCATGCATGCATATGATGAAATATGCACCAAATCTAAAAAATATCATTTTCCCTGAAAATGGATATTTTTCCAACACTCGCCAAAATCTCATTTTGGCCCAAAAACATAATCAGTCATTTTTTCAGAAAATGATTTACACAAAAATATTTGTCGGACACTATAGGCGGGAATCACAAGCGGGACTATACCACCATCCCTGCTTACCACCATCCCTACAGTCTCTTTTCCTTTTCCCACAGAAATCCAGTTTTTCAATGAACACATGAACATGAATGCAATTAAACGAAAACCCAGTTTTCAATTTACAAACATGAACATACGTGCACATGCAATGTACCAGACCAACAATAATATCCAATAACCAACCAATAACCAAACACACAACTCCAACCTCCAATCCACCCAATCCCCATAACTCCTCGGACTTAGTCTGGCACAACCAACCAATCACAGTAATAATAAATGAGTTAACACAAAAATATATTAAAATCTCAAAAGATGTTTGGAAAAATACTTACAGCGCTAAATAGTAAAATTTTGGAGGATCAATGATGAGCCAGAAGCGCCAAAACAGCAACTCCACAGTGTAAAATATACTGTGGCCGTGAGTCTCAAAAACTCACTTTTGAACGGGATCAAACCAAGACTTGAAATTGATAGGGTAGGGCCTAGGGAGGTCGGTGAAGCTAATGGTGATGGCCTTTAGCCGTGGGTGGCGGCGGAAAGGGCGGTTTAAGGTCCGAAAAGCACAAATCGGAGATGAGTTTGGTTGGGCTTCTCCGATGACGGATGGGGCTGGGGATGGGTCCAAAAAGTTGCTAGAGGGTTGAGGAAGAAGTGGTGAAGAGGTGGTGGCCGGAGGTGGCCGGACTGCGGCGCGCGAGCATAAAAGGCTATGCGGCTTAGGCGGCGCGTGTGGGCTATTGCCGCCGAGGGAGGGGCTGAGATCACGGGGGTGCGGTTGCCGGCGGCTGGGGAAAACAATGGGTTGGGTGGTGCAGGCCACGAGCGGCGCATGGCAGTGCTGGGTGGGGAACGAAAATTCAAACAGGAAGAGGGAGGGAGACGTCGCGCGGGCTGGGGAGAAACGGGGAAGAAAGAAGGAAAAGAAAAAGAAAAAGAAAAAGAAAAAAAATGGAAAAGAAATGAGGTCCAACCCTCACATCTTGGATCACAAAAATGATCCATCGAAAAAGATTTTAAAACAATAAACTAAATAAAATAATTCAAACGCAGTGAAATGATTTATTAAAAAAATAATAATTTTAAAACCCATAAAGAAACTAATTTAAATTAAAGAGCACTTTAAATGCAAAACAGCAATTAAAAAAATAAGAAAACACATTAAAAATAATTTTCACAATTTAAAATATTCTAAAATAAAGTTCTAAAACTCCCATATTCTAAAACTAAAATAATTAAAAATAATCCTTTAATAAAAATATACTAAAATCCGGAGTGTTACAGGCATTCTATCAAATACTAGGTAGGCATGCTCAGTAATGGAATTTCGAAAATTAAAAAGTTTAACCATGCCAATGCTTACATTTTTCAGAGTTTGAATATTTAACCTATTCCTATTTAACAACAAACAACAAAACTTATTTCTTGGTTCAAGCTGTCACATTGGAGATTTAAATTAAATACAGAAGGGAGTTGTCTGGGCAACCCAGGAAATTCAGGGGCTGGCGGGGTGTTTCAGGATGAAAAGGGGCATGTTGTGTTGGCATTCTCTTTGAACATAGGTCATGGGGACAGTAACAGAGCAGAGTTACGGGTGTTATTGGAAGGGATTAAATGTTGCAGACAGTTAAACTTGATAGCAGCTGATATTGAAATGGATTTTAAAGTCCTCCTCTCATGGCTGCGAAAAAATTGGTGTGGAATCTGGTGTTTGGAAGATTATTGGGAGGAGGTACAAGAGCTGCTAATGAACATGGATTACAAGTATTCTCATATCTTTAGGGAGGGAAATACGGTGGTAGACTAGCTAGCTCAAAGAGGGGCAAGAGACGGAAATGCAAAATGGAGAAGCACAAATGAGTTACCTTATTTACTGAAAGGTATGGTCAGAGTTGATAAGTGGGGATTGCCATTAGTTAGGTGTAGAAATGCGTTGTAAATTGGCTCTATATTTAATATATTTCAAGTGTAAATGTACGCGTTGTAGCATTACGGGCATGAGGTGTTATAGAGTTGCAGCGTTACAGGTCCTTCAGTAGCGTTGTAGCATTCAATTGTTTATATGGTTTCTTTAAATTCTGGTTTGTGTTAGGATTGTTTAGTGGTGTTTGTTTTGGAATTCATAATATAGGCTCATAATATAGGCATGTTTAGTAGTGTTTTTTACTTGATGTAGGTTGGGTGCTATTGGGGAGGATTTTATTATTTTCCCAAATACCTGGTATGTAAGTACGGTTTTCCTCTGCGTGTGTGGCTATTGGGACATGGTTACTATGTGTGTGGCTACTGTCTCTTCTATAAAAAAAAAATGTACCAAAACTTCAATAAATATACATTGATCCTCAAGAAAATATAGAGTGGAAAATATTTTCATAAAATATGTCTTTCTACACTTCTTTATGTTTAGAAAAAAAATATCTGAAAATATATGAAAATAATTGGGAATATTTGTGTTGCCAAACAGACCCTAAAAATTTCCAACGTTTAGGTCTCCTTTCTCAGCTACCTATCTATAGAAAGGCCACAACTAACAAACTCGAATCTCATTATCATTGTGAAAAGAAAAATTCTATTACTCATCCCAACACACCACATACTATATATATATATATATATATATATATATATATATATATATTTTTTTTCTCTTAGCAAATGTGTGGTATATAGATTGATGATGAATAGAAGAATTCAATTAGTTTAAGAAAAATAAAAAAAAAATGTGGTGTGCAGGATGAGCATGATGAGTAGCAAAGTTCTTGTAACAATAACATGTGTTTGCAGTTCAGTGTTAAAAGATGAAGACAATATTGGTTATGGTTAAATTCATGTGCTTCTCATAAAATGAATAATCTCGCAAGAATGACTGATGGTCAAGAACTAAAAGAGATTAATTTGGACAACTCTAACTAAATGGAGACATTGCATGCATACTCTCTGCAATTAAAGGATCATATTGTTCAAGGATTGCGTATATTTTATGATACTGAAAATCATTAATCATCACACTAATATATATATATATATATTAAATATATATATACATAATATACATGCATGCACACACACTATTTCAAATCATGTAGGGGTGTTACGTATATTTGAAATTTAAATAAAAATTCTTAATAAAAACTATAATATTATAGTTCAACTATCACATATAAAAACACATCAATCAACTTTAAAAAGTTCAATGTACGGATATGACAGAAATGCACATAAATTATGCTTACTTGTTGGGTACAACTTTTCTATGATGAAGACTTTTGCCATCAGATAATTGGAGCTTCTGCTTTGATAAACTAGTACTAAAGAGTACATACCATAGTCTTTCCTAGATTCCTACATTCAAAAACTTTGACATTCCTCGTTTGTTTTTGGAAAATATCTCATCTCATCTCAATTTCATCATTACACTTTCTTAAATTTTAATACAAAATAAAATAAACAATTCAATTTTTTCAAATTAATCTCATCTTATCTCACCTAATCATTACAACTTTCCCAACTTCCAATACAAAATAAAATAAACAATTTAACTTTTTCAAATTTCAAAATAAAAATAATATTAAAAAAGATATTCTAATAATACTTTATTTTACTTTTTATTTTTAATCTCATATCATCTTATCTCATATCCGAAAACAAACGAGGCCTGTAGTTTCTTTTTAATAAAAAAAAACTTCTCATATTGGCAAGTTAGTCGTAGCAGCTTGCTAGTTATATCCTTGTGTTAGATTTGATTAATTAAATTAAAAAATATTATTTTGGCTACTTTAAATAATGATGTAGTTGTTTTAATAATAATAACAATAATGTAGTAGTAAAATTAAAGAGAACTAGGAAGAGAATTGAGAGATTCAAATATATAAAATTAGCACTTTCTGAGCTTAATATCTTATTTTACGTTAAGTTTCTTGTGTGTTACAAATGATTCTCAAGACTCGGTCTCTTTTATAGGCATGATAGGATAAAAAATAAGAAAATGTGATACATGACTTTGCCCTTTGCCTCTACAATGTGTCTTCTTGGTCCAATAGAAAATAAAGCTCCTGCTGTAACCTTTTTTGTTCTAGCATGTTGCCAGGTCCTTCTCTTCTCTGCATAATACTTATTAGCTGAGTATTGTCCCTAATAGCTTTGGTCCTGACCCTAGCCAAATTCAAGCTCCATTGTTTAAGCCCCTTTTTGGTTGTTTCTAGCTTACTTATCACTCTATCCAACCCAGTTTCCATTCCATTTCTACCTTGTCAAACTTCAGAAATTACAGCACTGCATCCATGTTCCTTATTCCAACTTGCCTCATACTTGAAGAAAGTATGAAAGCTACGAATTGAGGGTGTATTTGAATTGCATTGTAGCAGTATTGGACTATGATAAGAACAAACAGCTGGTAAGGTCTCCACTGAAACCTTAGGATACTTTGCTCTCCAAATACAGTTAGCAATGGCTCTATTGAGTCTTTCTTTAGTAAAAGACTCATCTTCATGATGGTTACACCAAGTAGAGTTATTACCTCTCCATCCCAAGTCAAAGAGATTCCCCTCCTCCACCAAATTCCTGAACATGCCCGTTAGTTTTTCACACGAAGATTCCCCCCCCCCCCCCCCACCGTTGGAGCATTAGAGGCCAAGGCTTTGAAGCCCATTTATTTAGAAGCCAGCTCTGATGTGTGTTTAGGCCCGTTTCCTACCCCTGGCCCGTCAGGATTTTGTGCCTCAAAAACAATTTCCTGCCCATTTGTTGTAACCACCATAAAATCAGCACTTTGCTGAATTTCCTACAAATATTTCTCCCCCGCCACTAAGAGAGGCTCAGTTTCCAATGCAATGTCTTTTCCCTCTGAATCTGCTAAAAAGTGCTTTGTGCTGCCCGCAACTGAGTTATCTCCCCTTTTCACGGTCTTAGGGTTTTGTGAATGAGGAAAGGAAGGACAAGACTATCCCTTCTCCAACCCCTTCTCCAGCTGCTCTTTTGCTGAATTGCTCACGGAGGCCTCCACCTCTATCATACCATTATCTTTCCCAGAGTCCTTCCCCCCTCCTCTTCCATTACTAGAGAAAAATGACCAACATCTTGGGAAGTCTTCAGCATGTAGCCAGGGCTCGAACTATAAACCTAAAGCTGCTTCTTCTCCTTGACCAACACGGGATGATAGACACCCCTCCTCTCCATGAAGAATTCAACCACACTGAGAAAGGATATTGGATAATTTCTCATAACGGAAATAAATCCAATGCTTTGATCAATGATAATTTATAAAGAGGCCCCTAGCAATGGCCTTGTGCAATAAACATCAACCTTAACCCATAAACATCTTCCCCACCCAATGCCATCATCTTCGACATCAACTTCCAATACACGTCCCACAGAGCCTCCACTTTGGTTTCCCCATTCCATAGTCATGCAGCCTTGAGGCAAGTTGTGTATTGCAACCAAAACACTTCACGATCAAAAGATAGTTTCCTTGGTTGCATAACTCCGTCGTAGGGCAACAATAGAAATAATGTATTATAAGAAAAGCCATGGTTTGCCTTCAAGGATTCTGTACATGTCCGCATGAGTCTCAAAAGTAATAATGAAGATGTTTTTGTTCACTTCTTGGAAGATAGTCCTTTTACTGATCCTCCAGAATTTTGCCATTATATTACTAAGAAGATCCTTTCCCATCACTCGATTGGAAGAAACCTTCCCAATCAGGCTTCTTTCTACTTTTCGTTTTATTTCCTCGCCCTCGCTGCTATCAATTTCCAGCACCGCCTCCTCCTCCTCCGTCAAACTGAATTTCCTCCACTGATCCTCTAAGCCTTCCATCCTAGTTCCCTCCCCACTTAACATAGTAGGACCTAACTGAACCAAGGAGACCAAAACTACCTCACCACCTTTTGGTCTCCCAACAGTGGTAGGGAGATCAAAGTAGAATACATTCAGAAGTTTGAAGGAGAAGATTTGGAAAATGATCAACAGTTGGAAGACCAAGCTCTTGTCCTCAAGAGGGAAAGAGATTCTTATAAATAGTGTTTTACAGGCTATTCCAGCTTAGACAATAAGTGTGTTCAAATTGCCTGTGCTACTCCTCAAAGAAATTGAAACTCTCTTGGCCAGATTTTGGTGGTGTCAAAAAAAGGAGATGGGAGAGGTATTCACTGTAAAGCATGGAGATTACTGGGTTTGGTTAAGAATCAGGGTGGCTTGGGTTTTAGAGATCTAAATAGCTTCAATAGAGCCCTTCTTGCTAAGCAAGTTTGGAGGTTGATCAAGGAACCTAATTCACTAGTTTCTCATGTGTTTTAAACAAAAGTATTACCATAACTGTGATTTGATGGAGGCTGTACTGAGAGGTTCTCTTTCTTTTATTTGGAGAAGCCTTTGGTCTAGCTTGGGTATATTAAAGGAGGGGACTATACGGAGAGTAGGTAATGGAAATAATATAAAAATTTAGAAGGATAAGTGGTTACCTAATCCTGTGACTTAGCAGATTCAGACTCCTATTAATACTCTTGATCCCGAGACTAAAGTGGAGGCATTGATAGAAGAAGGCAGCAGATCCTTGAAAAAAGACTTGGTCGCAGCAGTGTTTAATGAGGATGATGCCAAGCTCATCTGTTCTATACCAATTAGTAGTAGAGGATCATGTGATAAGCTAATATGGGTATGCCTAGAAAAATGAAACTTCTCTGTTAAAAGTGCTTATTTTTTGGAAACTATGATGTTGAGTAGAAACTCAGGTGAAGTCTCCACAAGGGGGGGGGGGCAATAATGTGATGTGGAAAGATTTATGGCACTTAGAAGTACCAGGAAAGGTTAAATTACTTATTTGGAAATGTCTCAATAATATTTTTCCTACTAAAGATAATCTTTTCAGGAATAACATTATTGAGAGCAATCTTTGTCCAATATGTACAAGAGAGATAGAGACATTAGTTTATGTTTTATAGGATTGTTCTGCGGCAGTAGATGTTTGGGAGAGGGACCTACATCTTCAGTAAATGGAAAAGACACTTCTCTAACTTTCAGCTGCTATGGTTAGAGATAATTGTTAAACTGAATCAGGAAAACCTTGAATTGGCCTCAGTTATGTTCTATCACCTATGAGCTAGGAGGAATACTTTTATTTTTCAAAACTGTTCATGCAACTTGGTATAGCAGTTGCAAAGGCTCAGGCTGATCTCTCTTTGTTTAAAGAGACCAACCATATTAGTATTAACAGAGCTGAAGGGTGTCATGGGAGAGGATCAACTCAGACATGGAACTTTGTATCAAGTTAGGATTAAGCCAAGTGAGTTTTGATGGGAATGCTAAAGTGGTTATAGATGCTGTTAATTCCAAAAAAGAAGATAACTTGGGGCTTGGGCAAGTGACAGAGGATCTGCAGCAGTTGGTGGAATGCAACCTAGCATGGCAACTGAGTTTTGCACAAAGGTCTGTGAATAAAGTTGCTCACATAGTTGCTAAGTTAGCAATCAGTGATGTTAGAGAAACATTCTGGTTAGAGGATGGCCCTCTTGAGGTTATAAACTCTGTTATGGTTGATTTAGTTTGTATGGTGTAATTTTACCCCATCAATGAAACTATTTTCATTTATAAAAAAAAAGATATATTGATAAATTTAAAAATTCCAACAGTTGATAATGAAAGGACTAGAATTTTAGGAGGTCAAATTTACATGATCATCCACGACGTTCATATATGTATTTACAACCATGGTATATTTCCATTTTAGTGGCGGCTTTGGTCATTGGGAAGGGAACAACATTCAAACCAAAGTGGTTTGAAAGGGAATCGTATGCTAAAGTTCACCTCCGGAAAAGCTTTCTCTTGTCAATGTTCACCATGTTCTAGACTTGAAAAAGAACATAATTTCCGTTAATCTTTTAAATAATAGGGGCTTCAAGCTTGTATATGAATTAGATAAATTTGTTTTATCTATGGATGATGTGTTTATATGAAAAATCTACTCTTGTAATGGAAGGAAATTGAGTTTACATTCCATCTTCTTTTGATTTCTTGATTTATGTCATGATAGATTAGGGCATGTAAATTATTGTTCCATAAAATACATGTTCAATCTTGATTTGATTTCTAATCTTGACGGTATTGTTAAAAAAAAAAGAAAAGATTTGGGATCAATCTAAGATAACCAAAAAACATTTTGAGATGATATATGAAACTTGAGTGTATATATGAAATTCTTGAACTTATTCATAGTGATGTTTGGGATCTTAAAAATATCGAATCTTGTGGTGGTAACAAGTCTTTTCTTACCACCACAAATATCCAAACGTCATTGTCACTTTCTAAATAATATTACACAGTACTATCCATTCATTTTCTATGTTTAGGTATGACGGACTAAACATGATTCATTGCCTGATTAAATAGTACAAATTCCAAAAGTACAAACAATTATTAATGGAGATAGACCTCAGTTACTGCTACTTGGGCGGGTTCGGTCCTTCATCCTCGGAGACCTCTCCTTGGGCTCTCTCTGCATCAAAATTTACGGTTTTGATAAAAGAAACAATAGTTAGGTTAAACAGTTATAAGAAAAGTGCTAATGAGAGACAATGCTCAGGAAGATGTAATGAACAATTTCATTTAAAAGATCTGTGAACAAATATATTTGTTGTGACGAAAATGATCTTCTAGAAAAAAACACATATATTCATAGTTATGGCGAGGAACCACCTTCTAGATAATACATGAGAGTATAAGCATGACCAGGAATTACCCTCTAAGGAATTATCCTCTGTGTTAGATCTCAAGTATGCATATTTATCACTAAGGTGAGTAACCACCCTCTTCTCAAGCACATAAAACTTATTATATCTCAACATATAATTCCCGCAAGAAATCACTTCACTGTTCAACTCAAGGACTCACTCCCATCTGGCCAAAAAGCAAGCTGACTTGCCTGTTTCAAATCTTCCATCACACAAACTAAGATAGACTGGATTGGCCTAGGGACACATTCAACTTGGTCAACCAACTCACAAACACCACATGGGATACACTCAGAGAATCTCTCAACCCGTCTATCAAGTGAGACCAATACGAAAGCATTCCATCCCAATCATCGTGAGCACCCTTACTCCTTCGTATGAAACTCATGATAACGTGTCGTTGGAATGGCACAAGGACTCCTTAACCTGTCCATGATGATTGACACATGGTAAGACTCACGTAGCCAAAAATCACTACATTATCAATCCAAACCATTCAAATCCATCATCTCAAAATTGCAGTGCGATGGTAGTCCATAAATATAATGAAGAAGATGTATATTACTTTCATGCGAAAAAGAATAAAAGTTACAGAATATGCAAGGTTAAATCCCAGTATATACTCACAACATTTACTCCACATTCCCAATACTATCTTAGAACCTAACCTATCTCAACAATATTAAGAATACTATGGCAGCACTAATGCTACTCCCTCTGTTGCTCTCTTTGGAGCCACTTGTTGTTTTTTTGGAGACTTCAACTCCAAAGAAACTCCAATACTTATGACCTAAAAAATGAGACTTTGTCCATTGTTCAATCATTTTTATAGGACGAGACTATTAGGTATCCTTCTGACTCTAGGCATACTTGAATAGGAGCCCTTCAATTCGAACCATTCATCTACAGGATGATAGAGGCAGACTAATGGCACAAAGCACACACATTCCTGCAGCTTTTTCTTTAGTCCGGTCCGCAATCGCTCCTTGAATAAGAGTCTCCCACATGGCATTGGACCATACCTATAGGTTCAGATGATATGGCCTGCATAATCGTAATTTTTTTTTTGCAGATTTACTTAAGATATGACCTTTCAGGTAGAGTATGGGCTTCTACGTATGACACTCCTGCCTTCTAAGCGTTTGTGTTATCCTGAAAAGCCCTCACGTATGCATGGGTCTTATGCTTGATCATTGCTCACCTTATGCTCATATCTTGCCCTTCACTTGAGCTACCAACCTCTTTAGTTCTTCTTTCTCGCCTTGACACGGTTTGTGCTCTTTCTTGGTTGACCAGTTCTAGGTGACAAATCATTTTTTCACCCTGTGCTAAGGTGTATCTGCCCGACCTTTCACATAGTGTTGCCCGCCCTATTGTACTAACTGCACTTGTAGGCCACCACTGCCTTGTCTTCCATCTTTTCAAGGAAAGACTCTTTTCTTTACCTTCCACTTGCCATTGGAAAGTGGTCTATGCCCTTACATTGGCTCGGTCCTCATAATGGTGGACCGCGTCAATGCAAAGGCACAAACCATAAATCTTCTTATTCGTATTCCTAAATAAATATTTCTTACATTATAATTCTATATGACACTTCATCTATTTTGTCTCATTAGCCTCTATATCACATGTATGTTTTTGTGGATTACCATTTGTTGTCTTCGTGATCTGAGAATTAAGACCTTGGTCTACGACCACCACTAGACTTGGGTGGGGAGTGGAGGGTCTTGTGCAATCTCCTTGGCATTTTCTAATAGAGATTCAGGAAGAATCTTTTTTGAAGCATCCAACTTAAAAAAATCCAAAGAAAACATATTATTAAAAAAATAAGTTCAAAAATAGTTCAAAATTGTTTTACCATTCTGCCATGATTAATCTAGAATTGTGAGGATGGTATGGTAAACCATACTAATTGTGTGAATGGTATAGTTAGCATTAAAGACTAATTGCATCAATATCTCATGCATGAAAAGCTAAGAGGTCTCTGAATTCAAAACTGAACCTGTGATTATACGATCTAAGATCCTGCTCACTTGGTATTGTTAGCCATTCAATTGAGGGGCAAAAATTATAAAAGCTATATGGGAAAAAATGTATAGAAAACACTGTGAATTGATGCAATACATGTCTCTCACATTACAACAGATTTGAGAATTTGTGTCGGTTTAGAATTTGTGATGGTCAAGAAACCATCACCAAATATAAGCTTTAGTGACAATTTAGCCAAACCGTCACTAAAGTTGGTATCATTCAAACATTAAGTGTTATATGTTCACATCTTAAAAATATGCTGCAGTTTTTAAGATCTATACTTTCGAACGTAAACGTTGATTCACACAAACATATATAGTTTAATCGAACATTTTTGGAGCTACGGGTGAATGTACTGTTTTGAAATTAAATTTATATTGTTTGGCCGGATTGCATTCGAACGTTACTGTATACATGCGAACGTAATTACTACTATATAGTTCTAACGTAATGTATTATTGTGCGATGCACTAATGTTTGAACGTATCTACATAATGTTCAAATATTTATATATTGGAATTTAAATTTAAAAATTTAAATATCTAGATCAAAGTAAATAATATAATATTAAATAGGAAATTGTAAATTTATAAATTTTGAGAACTGAAATACATAAAATGTATCTTAGAGCTACGTAGATACATATTAACTGAAATACATAAAATGGATCTTAGAATTGAAATACATATTAACAGATATTGTTTTTCACAAAAAGATTACAAAAATGGACATGAAATGGTAAATACAAAAGTAAAAATAGATCTCAGAGCTACAGGTACAAATTGTTTAAATATGTGTGAAATTTGTCTGACAATATGTTGACGTTTTAGTTTGTGATATCTAAACGATGACCAATTGAGGACATAGTGTCCTTAACTAATGCCCAAAGTGACCTAATCTGTCGGTTGACGTGTGTAGTAATATCTAACATAATTACATCGAATAAATGATAGGTACACTTTGTCAATCATGTACCTATCATTTTTCATTTTACGTAACACCTAAAATATTTTTTTACTTTTCATGTATATCTTAATTCTTTCATGAAATATCCTCGATTATGAAAATGAAATTCTTAAATTATGGAGATATTTTTTTCTTCTGAGTCAAATATTCAAGGCTGTAATACTGCATGGTTACCAGTCATTATGAGGCTTCGTATAAAGAAAATTAAATAAAAATCTAAAATAAAAAAATCTATGACCTAACATCGACAATGCAATTGATATTGGGAAAGCAGTTGGGAATTTGTTTAAACTGTAAGAGGATCCTCTCTATAGACTAGCCTTCAGAAAATATATTAGAATTAAAGTGGAACTAGACATTACAAAGCCTTTTTTGCAAGGGTTCATGATGCCAAGAATTGGGAAACAAGAAGTGTGGGTTGCTTTTAAGTATGAAAAATTATCAGACTTCTGTTATGCATGTGGAAGACTTGGTCATTCTCAAATCTTCTGTGGATTTCTGAGTTCACCCCCAACAAGGCTTTCATACGGCCCTTGGATCAGAGCTGAGTTTAGTAATAATCCAGACACTGTTTAGGCTTTTCACCAAACAGATAGTGGGCAACATGAAGCAACAGACCACTTAGACAATTTCACTCCTTCGACAACAACTACAGACTGCTATGACAAGGAAAACAAGCTATATTTGCAAAAATATATATATAACAAGCTATTTTTACAAAAAAAAAAATCCATAAACCAGATGAAATTTCAAAGAGATCAACGCCAGTCGCCTCTCAAACACTGTTCAGCTACAATGATCAAACTCCATTAATTTTCTCACCAACAAATGTTAATGTTTACACTGTTGAGCTGCCTGCCGATTCCTGCAACTTTAATTCCAATCTCAGCAAAATATCCTTCTTGTCTTCAACTACAGAGGTGTCGGTAGCAGAAGATCTCTCTTCTCGAGGGCAAGACCATCAACAATTAAAGTCCTCTACGGAATCGGCGCAGCAACATTCAATATGGAAAAGTCAATGGCAAAATATCTCTTCGGCTATGCAGAGCTTCAAATCTCAGAAGTATTCGGATGGGCCAGGGTTTGAAATTGGGATTGGTCTTCGTCAGCCTCACGGTCCTCGTCAGGCCCATTTAATTGAACAGGCCTTTGTTCATGGGCCCTCAAGATATGTTCTCTAATAATGTTGTCACTCTATCGTCTTCAACTAAGGATGTTCACAGGCCAGACCAGCCCTTTAAGCCAAGGGTGAGGCTACTCTGCCGCCTCACCTTTACCGCTGGGTGGTTATCTTTTTTCTATTATTATTATTATTTTTTTACATTTTTTAATAAATTTAAAGATTAAAAAAAAAAATTTCAATACACTTGAAATCACTTACTTAATCACTAAGTAAAAAAACAAAATTTTTTTTTTTTTTTTAGCCCAGCGGTCAATTTGGGCGGTCAAGTTGGGAGGGTAAAGTAGTGTTTCTCTTAAGCCAAAAGCTTCTTACAGCCCATTAACATTCCAGGCGTCTAATCTCTCATCAACTCACGACCAAGGCGTCATTTTGGCCTCACGTTCAGCTTTTGATATTAGTGAGGAACAAACTCAGTCACAGATGGATTTTCAGACTACTGAAGAATTAAATTTTTAGTGTGGAATGGGATCTTTGCAGAAGGATATGGCAATGAAAACTCATCCCAGAGAGATTACGCATGATCATCCTAAAAGGCATCAGACTATTAAACATTTTGAAGCTCCCAAAAGGAAATCTCAACGTCTAATTAAAGTTGAGAAAAAAGATCTAGTTGAGTGCCAAGCGGATGATTCTTCAATGGCCTTAGCACTACTATAAATGCATTCAGGATCTTCGGGCAAGGTGAAAAAATTGAAAGGAAAAGCCAAACAAAATTCTTACAGTTGACCCCCCCTCTCATTTCTAAGGAAAATCCAAATTAGCTAGAGAGACAAGCTTAAAAATGTCTCTACAAGCCAAGTGAAGACAATGGCTTGGAATTGCAGGGGTTTAGCCTGCTCCAAAGCAATCAGAAATTTAAGGGCTAATATTAGGAAATATAACCCGAATGTTTTTTTTTTGTCGAAAACCTTATTGTCGGATGATTGCACCATTTCTATTGTTAATAGTTTAGGTTTCCAGCTTTTTGTTTATAGTCCTGTTGTATGTAAAAAAGGGGGCCTTATACTTTTGTGGCATCCGGGTGTAGAGATCAAACCTGTTCATATTAACTGTAATGCAATTTCAGTTTTTAGTTTACTCTGATCCCTCACACCAACCTTGGTTACTAACTTATGTATATGCACCTGCCCAATGGAACAACAAAGCTAATTTCTGGAGCCACTTAGATTCTTTATATCAAGCTTTTTTGGGACCTTGGGTATGTATGGGGGATTTCAATGATCTCATTAATCAGTCTAAAAAATATGATGGGAGGCCTGTCGCTTATAACCCGAATAAGGGTCTCAAAGTTCTTATGGACAGAAATGGATTGATTGACATTGGTTATATGGGTCCAAAGTTCACATGGACAAATAATAAACAGGGCAATGTACTTATAAGAGAAAGATTGAATCGTACTATTGCAAATAAAAAATGACGACTACTTTTTCCAGATGCAACATTACAGCATTTAGCTTCATTAGCATCAAACCATCACCCTATTTTATTACATACAACGACTAGTAGTCGCCAAGTCCCCTCTTTCAAGTTTGAAGAATTTTGGACTCGCGAACCATCAAGTCACCAAATAATAAGTGAAGCATGGAGTAAATCTCATATGGGCAATCCATCTTATATTCTGTGCAAGAAAATCAAGTCCACCACAGAAGCACTCAAACTTTGGAACAAAAGTCACTTTGGACAGATCAACCACAATATCCTTCAGATAGAAAGTGAACTTCTTGAGGTGCAAGGCAATCTTATGACTCCATTTAACTAAGAAAGAGAAAGATTTTTGCAACACAGACTTCACAAGCAAAGAGAATATGAAGAAATCTTATGGAGGCAAAAATCTAGACTCACCTGGCTAACTTCAACAGATCTCAATACCAAATTTTATCACTTGACAACAACCATTCGTAGAAGAAGGAATGTTATTGAATCAATCAAACTGGGACCAAGTATTTGGTCTATGGACCCTCTTGAGATAGAATCTATTTTTATTAATCATTTCAGTACTATATATTCCTCTTCAAATCCGATCGTTCCGGAACTTTTGGATAATCTCTTTGATAAGTAAGAATCTCTAACTGCTATACCAAACGAAAAGGAAATTTTAGAAGCTCTAAAACAGATTCCCAATAACAGAGCCCCCGGGCCCGATGGAATGAAGGCTCTTTTTTACAAGCACTACTGGAATATTGTAAAGAAAAAAAGTCATACTAGCTGTGCAAAATTTCATTACCAGTGGTCATCTTCTTAAGCAGATTAATCATACCATTAGCCTCACAAATGTCAACTACAAGATTATAACCAAAATCATGGCTAATCATCTAAAATTTCTACTCCCCAACATTATCTCTCATCTCCAAACAACATTTGTCCCAGGTAGAAACATCAAGGAAAATACAATCATAGCTCATGAGTTATTTCACCATCTCAAAAAGAAAACAGGAAAAACAGGTTTGATGGCCATTAATCTAGACATGGAAAAGGCTTTCAACCAGGTGGAATGGGAATTTCTTTTTATAGTGATGAAGAATCTGGGTTTCAATAAAAAAAATGGATTACTTTAATAAAAGAGTGCATAACAACAGTGTCATTTTCCATACTCATCAATGGTTCACCAAGAGGTTTCTTTAAATCTCATAGAGGTATTAGGCAAGGTGATCCAATTTCACCTTTTCTCTTCATACTGGTCATTGAAGCATTATCTAGAATCTTATTGAAAGCTAAAGCTCAAGAGAAACTGGAAGGGGTACAAATCAGCAGAAATAGTCCAACAGTGTGACATTACTATTTGCTGATGACACAATTATCTTCTCAAAGGCAACTGAAAAAAATGCACAAAGCATTTCAGAGTGCCTTGCAAAGTATCAAAATTGGTTTGGACAGAAGATAAATCTGAGCAAATCTTCAATGTTTATTACAAGGAATACAAGCCAAACAGCAAAAGCATCTATTTTCCCAATGGCTACCTTATAAAGTGTCATCAGCTAGAATGAAATACTGGGCTTGCCAACCTTGTTCAATAGAAGGAAAAAAGAAAACTACAGTGACATGTTGACCAAAGTGGAAAAAAAATTGGAAGGCTGGAAATCAAAGCTACTGACCCAGGCAGGCATAACTGTGCTAATTAAATCTATAGTAAGCTCTATTCCAACATATCATATGAGCTCTTTTCAACTGCCAAAATTAGTCTGCAAATCACTGGATATAGCTTTCAAAAACTTTTGATGGGGATTCTCAAAGGCCAAAATTCGACATTAAAGTTCTGGAAGTCTATCTGTTTACCAAAAAAAGAAGGTGGCCTGGGTATCAGATTAATGGAGAAGATGAATCAAGCAATGTTAGCAAAAAAAGGATGGGAAATAGTTGGACCTTGAAATGGTATGTGGCACTCAATTCTATTTGCCAAATACCTAAAGAACACTACTTTCTGGGAGGCAAAACAGAAGACAATTGATTCATGCATGTGGAAGGGAATACTCAAAACAAAGGATTTGCTTAACAAAGGTCGATGCTTTCAAATCCAAAGTGGAGAATCAGTAAACATCTGGACAGATCCATGGGTAACTTTACTGAATAACTTTAAACCACGGCAAATACAAGGTATGATCCTAGATTACCCAACTCGTACTATTTCAGATCTCATTATCAGTAATCCTAGGAGTTGGGATGTTCCAAAAATGCAAAATCTCTTTAATCAAAAAAGTATATCAGAAATAATAAAAATCTCACTCTCTACAAGATCACTTGAACATGACAAAGTTGTTTGGGCTCTAAACCACACTGGAAAATACTCCGTCAAAACAACTTATCAGGTAACATTAAGTAGTCAAGTTTCTGACCAACATGACTACTCAATATCTCTATTCAAGCCAATGTGGAGTCTTAAAGTTCATGATAGACACAAATTACTGATTTGGAAACTACTTTGGAATATTCTTCTTACTAAATCACGAATTGGTGATTTCATTCCCCATTAAGAATTAGAAGAATGTCCACTTTGCAACCAAGAAAAAGAGACTCTAAAGCATCTTTTTATAGAATGTCTCATCATCAGAATTTTGTGGCAGCAGAGCAGTTGGCCCCTAAATCTTACAGGCTTGCCTATTGATTCTATAGTAGACTGGATCAGAATGATCATCTACCCAGAAAAGAGTTGGGCTCAGATCAAATGAAAAGCACCATTTCTAGCTTTTTGCGGTTATAATGCTAGATTTTATTTGGAGAAAAAGACATGACATCGTCCACAATCACACCTTTTGGTCACTGAAAGAGGCAAATACCCAGCTAAAGCACATTTCAGAAGATTATAAAGAAGCTTGAAAAGAAAAATATAGTCAACATATAAAAGTAGAAGAATGGAAACCTCCTCCTCCAAATTATCTAAGCTTCTCCTTTTGATGCAGCAGTATGAGACCAATTCCCAGTAGCCTTAGTCATACAAAGAAACCAAAGTGGAGATATTCTGGGGATAATCACAGAAAAGTTACTAACAACTATCCCTCTAGTGGCAGAAGCTTTGGTAGCACTCCTAGCTTCTAACATGGCTTCTTCTCATAATCTAGCAATTATAGAAGGGGATGCTCAATCGGCTTTTACATCTATTGAGAATCTAGATTCCACTCCTTTCTAAAACATCTCAACCAACATTGAGGACATTCTTCTTATCTTCCAATATCATCAAGACTAAAAATTTACTAAAATTCATTAATCTCAAAATCGATGTGCGCACTCAGTGGCGTAATGGGCAGCTACCAATCATGTTTTTAGAAGCCTACCATTAGATAATATTTCTAGTTGCTTTTTGTATATTGATAGTAGAAAGAATCCACCTTAACCTATTGTACTTTATATATATATATAATATGTTTGATTAAGAAAAAAAAAACTTGTCTGGTTTTTGTTTTTAATGCCCGGTCACGAACAACGCTTTATAAATGCGTGCTGAGTGAACAGTTAATTGTGTTTAATTTTCTTCTTGGCTGGCCAGTAGAGGTCTGATTCATTGGCCTATAAACAGTGACATATATTATGTATTAAAATATAATTAAAAATAGTACAGATATAGCCTCAAATTCTCTCACCCCCTTCCCTTTCTCATCTCTTTTTTTATTTTAGTTTTATCTTTAACAGAATTTATTTAGTATTTAATATTATTTAAAAAACTAACATATATAATAATAAGTATTATAAGTTCACTTTGTCCCTTTTCCTCAAATTATTAATTTATTTACGAAATACTTTAACTACAAAAGAATTATATAAAAATAAATATATAAACTTACGTGATTTGATGTGATATGTTAGATTATAAAATTATTTTTATTATAAAATAAGTCTAACGAATCTCATAAAGTGATTTAAATACGTCAAATTATAAAATTATTTTTATTATAAAATAGATCTAACGAATTTCATAAAACGAAGTTAATTTATAAATTTAATTTTGTATATGTCGGAACTCTATTTACTTAATAACCTGAAATCATGTTTTTCCTGTTTCAAAACTATGACACGTTGCTTCCCTGCAGCACATTCAAAGAAAGCGACACGAATGAAAAGTTTAAAAACAGGAAAGAGGGTATAGAAAGGAGAAAATAGAAGTAACAACGTCAATGACTTCACCAAACAGTGAGTACAAAAAGGATCATCTCAGACAAAAGCGAAGGAGACAATTCCTGTTTGCTTTTAAGATTAAAATTTAAAATTTTAAAAATTTTAAAAATCAGTCACCTTATCATTATAATTGTTTTAAATTTTTATACAAAATAAAATAAATAATTTAAATTTTTTTAATTTTAAAATAAAAATTATATTTTAATAATATTTTATTTAACTTTTTAATTTTCATCTCAACTAATCTCATCAAATCTCATCCCATCTCATCTTTATAAAAAATTCTATATATAAGACTTCAAGTACCTTATCATCATCATCACTGGTTGCATTTTATTTCACGCATGCAGGCATCTTTACCTGCCCACCTATCAATTCATGCAAGTTGACAACTGCCTTTGTAAACATCGATCTTTCTACGTTAGCAGATCTGAAAGGTGTTTATCTCAATAGCTAATTTGATAAATATATTAATAAGTAGATTTGTAAATAGATATTTTTCTAAGATATCAATAACGACTTTTGTATATTTAGAATATCTCAGTATATATGTAAATAATAGTAGTGACATAATTTAAGATAAAACATTTTATTGAATTTTGAGAGCGAAAAAATTAAATAAAAATATTATAAAATTAAAAAATTAGTTTTGAAACTATAAATAGTATTATTTTTTATATGTTGTTTGGGAGTTTGAAAATATTGTAAAGATTAGATAGAAAGTTGAAGATTTGAAATTAAAAGTATTTTATGTATCACAAATAATGTTTGGAAATGAAATATCTAAGAATACGTAAAAAAATTTGTGTTGCCAAACGACAATGGATCAATAGAAACTCAACAATCAGATAAAGCAAAAGGAAACAAAAATAACAAGTCACATCCAGACAATCAACATGAAGATAAGGTTCAAAGAGAAAATCTAAGAGACAACTCAACTTGTAAATCTGATCTATATACTTTCATGTAAACCTTAGATTCAAATGTACTGAAATTTCAATAAATATACGTTGATCCTCAAGAAAATATAGTGAGGAAAATATTTTGACAAAATATGTCTTTCTACACTTCTTTATGTTTAGAAAAGAAATATCTAAAAATACTTGAGGTGTTGCCAAATGGACCCTAAAAATTTTCAGTGTTTAGTGCATCCTTTCTCAACTGCCTAGCTATAGAAAGGCCACAACTAACAAACTTGAATCTCATTATCATTGTGGAAAGAAAAAATCTATTAATCATCCCCACACGCCACACACTATATTTTTTTTTTCTCTTAACAATTGTGTGGTATTTGAATCGATGATGAATAGAAGAATTCAATTAGTTTAAGACTAATAAAACCAAATTTAATAAAAAAATATGTAGTGTGTGGGGATGATGATGATGAGTAGCAAAGTTCTTGTGAAAATAACATGCGTTTGCAGTTCGGTGTTAAAAGATGAAGGCAATATTGGTTATGTTTAAATTCATGCGCTTCTCATATATAAAATGAATAATCTCACGAGGACTGGCAAGAGATTAATTTGGACAACTCTAACTAAATGGAGACATTGCATGCATGCTCTCTGCAATTAAAGGATCGTACTGATCAAGGGTTACGTATATTTTATGATACTGAAAATCATTAATCATCACACTAAGATATATATATATATATATAAAATATAAATGCATGCACACACACTATTTCAAATCATGTAGGGCTGTTACTTCTTAATATTTTATAGTAGGTGATGCTTTCATGCGCATTAAATATAGGAATATGATTATTCTAATCACAATTCATTGATTTTATTCAACTTCTTCATATGAGGGATCTTTTGTTCACAAAATCGACTACACGCGGTACAATCTCTCTTATTCCCTTCAATCTCAAAGACCATGTGGTAAGCGATAGACCACATATAACTAAAATAAAGTTTGTTAAATATTAAAGTTTAAAAAACGTGTTAATATCACTAGTTGACTTGGGATGATCTAGAATTTGTATAGAAAAAGATATTTTTCGTAGTATTATTTATGTCTAAAAACACATCAATCAACTTTCAAAAGTTCAATGTACGGGATAGGACAGAAATGCACATAAATTACGCTACTTGTTGGGCAGAACTTTTCAATGATGAAGACTTTTGCCATTAGATTATTGGAGCTTCTGCTTTGATCAACTAGTACTAAAGAGTACATACCATAGTCTTCTCTAGAGTCCTACTAGTGACATTGTAGTTTTTTTTTTTTTTTGAGATGCAATGTCTAAATTAATAATGCATGATCTAGAGTATGACATGATGCTTTCCAGCTTAATGATAAGAAATGCATTGATGTAAACCAACTCAAAAAATCAGCACAGCCCAAATGACTAACTGGTAGAGTGATTATACGAATTAGAAAGCTATCATCGATTGCTAGCGAAGGGTACTTCTAAGATTGCCAAGCTAGTCGTAGCAGCTAGCTAGTTATATCCTTGTGTTAGATTTGATTAATTAAATTAAAAAATATTATTTTGGCTACTTTAAATAATAATGTAGTTGTTTTAATAATAATAATAATAATAAATAATAATGTAGTTGTAAAACTAAAGAGAACTAGTAGGAAGAGAATTGAGAGATTGAAATATATAAAATTAGCTCTTTCGGAGCTTAATATCATATTTCACGTTAGGTATTCTTGTGTATTACAAATCATTCTCAAGACTCGGTCTCTTTTATAGGCATGAGAGGATAAAAAAAATATGACAATGTGATATATGACTTTGCTCTTTGCCTCCATGTATCTTCTTGGTCCAATAGAAAATTGAGCTCTTGTTGTAACATTTTTTGATCTAGCATGTTGCTAGGTCCTTCTCCTCTCTGCATAATACTTATTAACTGAGTATTGTCCCTAATAGCTTTGGTTCTGTCCCTAGCCAAATTCCTGCTCCATTGCTTAAGTCCCTTTTTGGTTGTTTCCAGCTTACTTATCACTCTATCCAACCCACTTATCCATCCCATTTCTGCCTTGCCAAGCTTCAGAAACTACAACATTGCATCCATCCTCTTTATTCCAACTTGCCTCATACTTAAAGAAAGTATGAAAGCTACGAATTGAGGGCCTATTTGAACTGCATTGTAGCTGTATTGGACTATGATCAAAACAAACAGCTGGTAAGGTCTCCATTCAAACCTCAGGATACTTTGCTCTCCAAATACAGTTAGCATTGGCTCTAGTGAGTCTTTCTTTAGTAAAAACTCATCTTCATGATGGTTACACCAAGTAATTGTATTACCTCTCCATCCCAAGTCAAAGACATTCCCCTCCTCCATCGAATTCCTGAACATGCCCATTAGTTTTTCACTTCTAGGATTCCCCCCACCTTTTCTTCCTTGTACAACATCATTAAAATCTCCTATAACTTCCTAACCCCCCCTCCTTAGGCTTGAAAGAAGATAGCAACTCCCAAGTTTGACTGCTTAAATTCGATTTTGGATGCCCATAAAAGCAAGATAGAAGCCATTTAAATTTACACTACTCATCATTCACAATGACATTAATGTGATGTTGTGAGTAATTAACCAACTCTAAAAGATCCTCCTCTCTCCATAAAAGCATGAGTTCTCCACTCCTCCCTATGGCCTCGACTACAATACAACCATCAAACCTGAACCTCTTAGCAACCCTATGAGCTTTAGCATATGAGAATCTGGTCTCCATCAGGAAGACCACATCGGGCAACTTATCCTTCACTATCAAGCAAAGGCTTTGAATTGTTCGAGGATTCCCAAGCCTCTGACAGTTCCAACTTAAAAACCTCATTGTGCCCGAAAAGGCTAACTCGCAGTCGTTGTTGAATCCATAAGATGATCACTATCATTTAGCTTATCATCATCATGTGTTTTCCTAAGTTTTTTGAAAGGAACAGGGCTAACCTTGCTTATTGCTGCAACACACTTGTCACCTAGAGATAGAGGAGAGATAGACGGGACAAGAGGGATCTCCTAAACATGACCACAACGTTTCTATCTATGACCTTCCCCTTGCCTCAATGGTTTAAGAGCAGAAACCAAATTCTTCCCCATTCCAGGTTCTGGAGTGCTAGCCGTTGGAGCATTAGAGGCCAAGGCTACGAAGCCCATTTGTTCAGAAGCCAGCTCTGATGTGTATTTAGGCTCGTTTCCTATCCCTAGCCATTAGAATTTTGCCTCAAAAACAATTTCCTGCCCATCTGTTGTAACAACCATAAAATCAGCACTTTGCTAAATTTCATGCGAACATTTCTCCCCCACCATTGAGAGAGGATCAATTTCCAACACAATGTCTCTTCCCTCTGAATCAACTGAAAACTGCTCCATGCTTCCTGCAATTGAGTTACCTCCCCTTTTCATGGTCCTTGGGTTCTGTGAATGAGAAAAGGAAGGACTAGACTGTCCCTTCTCCAACCCTTTCTCCAGCAACCCTCTTGCTAAACTGCTTACAGAGGCCTCTGCCTCCATCATACCACTATCTTTCCTAGAGTTCTTCCCCTTTTTCCTCTTCCATTACTAGACGAAAATGACCGACATCTTGGGAAGCGATCAGCATATAGCCAGGGCCTGAATTGTAAACCTGAAGTTGCTTCTTCTCCTTGACCAACACGGGATGACAAGCACCCCTAATCTCCATGAAGAGTTCAACCACACTGAAAATAGATCTTGGGTAATTTCTCATAACGAAAATGAACCCAATGCTTTGATCCCTGATAATTTGTAAAGCGGCTTTTAGTAATGGCCTTGCACAATAAAACCCCAACCTTAACTCGTAAACATCTTCCCCACCCAATGCCATCATCTTTGACATCAACTTCCAATACATGTCCCATAAAGCCTCCAATTTGGTTTCCCCATTCCACAGTCATACATCCCAGAGGCAAGTTGTGTATTTGCAACCAGAACACTTCATCATCGAAAGATATTTTCCCTGGTTGTATAACTCCGTCGTAGGGCAGTAACAGAAACAACACATTATCAAAAAACCATGGTTTGCCTTCAAGGATTCCATACATGTCTGCATGAGTCTCAAAAGTAATAATGAAGATGTTTTCATTCACTTCTTGGAAGAGAGCCCTTTTACTGATCTTCCAGATTTTTGCCATTATATTACTAAGAAGATCCTTTCCCACCGCTCAATCGGAACAAACCTTCCCAATCAAGCTTCTTTCTCCTTTTCATTTTATCTCCTCACCCCCTCTTCTATCAATTTCCCAGCACCGCCTCCTTCTCCCTTGTAAAACTGAATTTCCTCCACTGATCCTCTTAAGCCTTCTTCCATCCTGGTTCCCTCCCCATTTAGCATAGTAGGACCTAACTGAACTAAGGAGACCAAAACTACCTCACCACCTCTTGGTCTCCCAACAATGGTAGGGAGATCAAAGTATAATACATTCAGAAGTTTGAAGGAGAAGATTTTGAAAGGATCAACAGTTGGAAGACCAAGCTCTTGTCCTCAGGAGGGAAAGATATTCTCATCAAGAGTGTTTTGTAGGCTATTCCAGCTTACACAATGAGTGTGTTCAAACTACCTGTGCTGCTCCTCAAAGAAATTGAAACTCTCTTGGCTAGATTTTGGTGGGGTCATAAAGGAGATGGGAGACGTATGCACTGGAAATCATGGAGGACACTAGGTTTGGTTAAGAATCAAGGTGGCTTGGCTTCAAGAATCTCAGTAGCTTCAATAGAGCCCTTCATGCTAAGCAAGTTTGGAGGTTGATCAAGGAACCTAATTCACCGGTTTCTCTTGTGTTTAAACAAAAGTATTTTTATAACTGTGATTTAATGGAGGCAAAAGTGAGAGGTTCTCCTTCTTTTATCTAGAGAAGCCTTTGGTTAAGCTTGGGTCTGTTAAAGGAGGGGACTATATAGAGGGTAGGTAATGGAAATAGCATATAAATCTGAAGGACAAGTGGTTAACTAGTCTTGTGACTTACAGATTCAAACTTTTATTAATACTCTTGATCCTAAGACCAGAGTGGAGGCAATGATAGAGGAAGGCAACAGATCTTGGAAAAAAGACTTGATGGCAGCAGTGTTCAATGAGGATGAAGCCAAACTCATCTGTTATATACCAATTAGCAGTAGAGGATCCTGTGATAAGCTTAGATGGGTAGGCTCAGAAAAAGGAAACTTCTCTGTTAAAAGTGCTTTTTTTTGGAAACTATGTTGTTGAGTAGAAACTTAGGTGAAGTCTCAATAGGGGGCCAATAATGTGGTGTGGAAAGATTTATGCCACTTAGAAGTACCAGGAAAGGTTAAATTGCTTATTTGGAAATGTCTCAATAATATTCTTCCCTTAAAGATAATTTTTTCAGGAAGAACATTATTAAGAGCAATCTTTGTCCAATATGTACAAGAGAGATAGAGACATCAGTGCATGGTTTATAGAATTGGTCTGTAGCAGTAGACATTTAGGGGGGAGAGACCTGCATCTTCAGTAATGTAAAAGGCACTTCTCTGATCTTTAGCTGCTACGGTCAGAGATGATTGTTAAATTGAATCAAGAAAGCCTTGAATTGGCCTCAGTTATGTTCTATCACCTATGGGCTAGGAGGAAAACTTTTATTTTTCAAAACCTATTTATGCAGCCTGGTACAGTAGCTGCAAGGTGTCAGGCTAATCTCTCTTTATTTAAAGAGACCAACCAGATTGGTATTAATGGAGCTAAAGGGTGTCATGGGAGAGGATCAACTTAGACATGGAAGCCACCTGATTGGCCTTATTTTAAAGTGAATTCCGATGCAGCTTTTTACAAGGATCATGGCAAAATGGGATTGGGGATAATCATTTGGGACTCTGAAGGCAGTTTGCAAGCATGTTTGATAGCTTTTAAGCATTATAGTTCCTCAGTTTTTCAAGCAAAAAGTGTATCTCTTCATAGAGCTATGGAACTTTGTATTGAGTTAGGATTGAGCCAAGTGAGTTTTGAAGGGGATGCTAAAGTGGTTATAGATGCTGTTAATTCCAAAAAAGAAGATAACTCGTGGCTTGGGCATGTGAGAAAGGATCTGTATCAGTTGATGGATTGCAACCCAGCATGGCGACTAACTTTTGCACACAGGTCTGCTACTAAAGTTGCTCACATAGCAGCTAAGTTAGCAATCAGTGATGTCAGTGAAAAAGTCTAGTTAGAGGATGGCCCTCTTGAGGTTATAAACTCTGTTATGGTTGATTTAGTTTGTATGGTGTGATTTTACCCCATCAATGAAATTATTTTCATTTCAAAAAATAAAAAATAAAAAGATACATTGATAAATATAAAAATTCCAATAGTTAATAATGAATGGACTAGAATTTTAGGAGGTCAATTTTTTTTTTTTTTTTTTGATAGAAGGTTTGAACTTCATTGCAAAGAGGTATGAAAGACCTCAAATTTGAATACAAGATAATTGATCAACATAAATAACATGTTCAATTAAAGTAGGAACAAAATGCCACCATAGCTACATTTGTGTAGTAGTCCATGCATGTCTGGCCAGATGATGTGCTGTAGCATTTGAGAGGTGACCACAATGCTAAATCTTGCAATTCCCAAAGCATTGCATTACTCTTTTGATTTCAGTAATAACTGTTCCCACAGTTGTAAAAGAATCTGCTTCACTATTAACTTCCTCAACCAAATGTTTGCAATCACTTTCAATCACAAGGTTTTGGATGCCAATGTTTAGACAAAGTTGCAATCCCCTTAAAACAGAAGGTGCTTCAACAACTTCTGCTTCAAGAAATTCCTTTTCCCTTTTACTTAGAGTCATAATAACAAAACCGTAGGGATCTCTGAGAATTGCCCCAACACCAGTTTTATTTTGGTCAAATAACAAGGCTCCATCACAATTAAGCTTAAACCAATCTGTTGGTGGTGGAGACCTCCTATAAATCATGTTTTTGGAAGTACCATGAATCTGCAACTCAGAACTCTGCATGCACTTCTTTGAAAAAATAAAATCCATAACTTGCAAGTGTGGTAGATTAACATTCTCATGGATCATCTTGTTTCTCCTATACCAGAAACCCCAAGCCATTAGGATAAAATCAGATAAGTCCTTTGTTGATCCCTTTGAAGATACTTGCATTTCCATAGCCATGAAAGAAGAAAATTGATTCATCTATTGAAAGTTAGAAAACTTTTTCACCCAGTATTCATGAATGGAAGGACAGAAAAATAATGCATGAGCTAAATCTTCATGACTGTGTGCACTAAAACAACAAGCCCCATCCACATCCACCCTTTTACTAATAAGATTAACCTTAGTGGGAAGTATCTCTTTGCATGCTCTCCAAGCAAAAAGCTTGACTTTGTGAGGGATTTTTAACTTTCATAAACCATTCTAGAATTTCTTGTGGCAGCCCCATAAGATGTTTCCCCAACATTTCTAGCAAAAAGTGACTTAAAGAATTTGTAAGCACTTTTAACACTAAAACAACCACTTTTTTCATGCTCCCATATCCACAGGTTAGCCTCATCTGAATAACTAGGATGTAGCCTCAATATTGCTTCTGTAATTTTTGGATTAAAGAGAGATCTAACCTTAGGAAGGTTCCACCACTAAATATTGTTGTCTATTAAAGAAGCAACTTGTCCTTCCAGTTCTTTAGTCATCCCAACCTGTTGAGGATTGTGAACCATGATTTCCTTTTTCAACTCTCTAAAACCAGGCAGCCATACATCATCTAGGATGTAGATGTTTCTTCCATTCCCTACATTCCATCTCCCACCGTTTAAGAGTAGGTTCTTAGCCTCCCATATTTCTCTCCATGCATAAGAGGGAGAGTTTCCAAGAGAGGCCTTGAGCTAGTTGCTAGTTGGAAAGTACCTTGCACTATAAATCTTATGAAAAAAAGAGTCCTTATGTTGCAGCAGCCTCCACCCTTGTTTAGCCAACAATGCCATGTTAATAGTTTCCAACTCTTTGAAGCCTAGACCCCCAATAGCTTTAGGGCTACACATCTTGTGCCAACTAACCCAGTGAATTTTCCTCTCTTCATTTTTTTGCCCCCACCAATATTTGGCCATCATGCTCTCAATACCAGCACAAAGTTTAGAAGGGAGTTTGAAACAACTCATTGCATAGGAGGGAATGGCTAGAGCCACAGCCTTAAGGAGTACATCCCTACCCCCTTGAGAGAACATGTGGCCTTTCCTACCTTGAAGCTTTAACAAACTTTTTGCTTAATCTCAGCAAAAGCAATCTGTTTGGATCTTCCAACAGCAGAGGGCAATCCTAGGTGCTTTTCATACTAATGGATTTGATTAGTACCCCATATATATATATATATATATATATATATATATATATATATATATATATATATATTCATAATGGCCCTTTTTTGCACTGCACCAGTGTTCTAACTGAAGACCATGGCAAATTTGTCTTCGTTAATGAACTGTCCAGAAGCCTCCTCATAGAGTTTCAATACCTATAGCAATCTGAGATTATTCTCCACACTAGAATCACAGAAAATGAGGCTATCATTAGCAAATAGAAGGTGGTTCAGTTTTGGGGCACCTCTACATACTCGAATTCCAGAGATTGCATTTGAGATAGCAGCATGCTTTAACAAACCAATTAGACCTTCTATGCATAACAAGAACAAATAAAGAGAGATAGGATCTCCTTGTCTCATGCCCCTGGAAGGAATAATATGACCAATTTGGGGCCAAAACTTTTAAAAGAACAAAGGAGGCAAGCCATCAGGACCAGGGGCCTTTGAGGGATGCATTTCTTTTAAAGGTCTACACACTTCCTCTGCATTGTATTCTTTAATAAGGTCTTCATTCATTTATGCAGTAACCTTGGTATCTATTCTATCAATAATAGTAGCAGCATTATGAGAACTTGCAGAAGTAAACAAAGAGGTAAAGTGATTAATAATAAGATTATTGCATTACACCCTTCATGCCAGCTCCCACATTCATCCATAAGTTTGACAATGCTTTTCTTCTTTCTTCTCTATGATGTATTAGCATGGAAAATTTTGGTATTTTGATCCCCTTCAGCTAGCCAAAGGGCACGGGATCTTTATTTCCACATGATTTCTTCCCTTTCTAGCCATGTTTGTACTTCCTCAGATGTAGAACTTTTATCTTTTGAACATAATTCTAAGGGATCCCTCTACTATACAGACTTAAATCTCAATCTTCCCTCATGCAATTTGGCTTGAACTTTCCCAAACTTTGCTTTATTCCATAATTGCAGCTTAGAAGTGCAACCAACAATAGAATCCATGACTCGTTGTAAACCATTCTGGCCTCCTTGTATTCTCCATAAATCTTGCACAATTTGAGAACATGCTTCTTCTCCCATCCACATAGCCTCAAACCTAAATGGTTTAGGCCCTTTCCTACTAGTTTGAATTCCCATCACATCCACCCAAATTGGTAAGTGGTTTGAATAAGAGGTAGAGCCATGGGATACTTCAGCCGTCTCAAACATATTACACCAAGTTAGATTTCCCAGAAACCTATCCAATCTTTCTGAAATCAAAGCTGATTCCCCTCTATTGTTGCACCAAGTGAATCTAGGCCCTCGAAATCCCAGGTCCTTTAGTTCGTATGCCTCCAGCACATCTAGGAATTCCTTAATTTGATGGTTAGGTCTATCTCTTCCTCCCCATTTTTCTTCTTGTGAAAGTATTTCATTAAAATCCCCAAAAACAAGCCAAGCTTCAGAACTTCCTCTATTCAATCTTTTAATCAAGTTGCATGTTTCAATTCTTTGAGAAACCTCTAGTTGGCCATATATTCCAATTATAAACCACTTCTTTGAATCTTCCTCTATAACAACATCAACATGAGAGGATGATAACTAAGAATAGTCAACTAAACATCTTCCTTCAATAAGAGGGCCAATCCCCCATTATGACCAAAAACTTTAATAGACAAATAGTTTGCATGCTGTAATTTCACCTTATAGATTTTCATTTTTGCAGCTTTAAGTTTTATTTCTTGTAAAAACAAAACTTCTGGATCTTCCTTTTTGATCAAATCAGAAAGAGTTTGAATAGCATGAGGGTTTCCAAGCCATCGCGTATTCCAGCTTAAGAGCTTTATTGCGCTCAGTGGGGCTATTCAACATCCACCACTGATGATATTTGAGCAATCTCCACATCTTCTTCATTCATTTTAGCCTTATTCTTCAGCCTCTTTGACACTCTAGGGGCCTCACCACCACCAATATCAACTATAAGTCTTTTAGAACCAATAGTAGCATCAACACAGAGGGTGCCATTGCCCTGGGATCTTACAATATGCTTCCATGTTCGAGGTCTATGATGCTGTTGATTAAGCAGCAATGACTGAAATACCCCATATGAATCTACATTCTTAGAGGCCTTCTTCAAAAGTTACCATTTAACCATCCTGTTTTATTGGCTAAAACCTCTCTTTCAACAAACCCCAAAAATTGCTCCTTATGATTATCAGTGAAATGGTGGTTGGGTAACAGAAGGATTAGCATTTTCCCCAAGTTTAATTGGTTCTGAGTTTTGAGTAGAAACAAAGTTATCCATTATAACTACATTTTTTTGGATATTCACTGTATCTCCGACAGCTGCAGTAGGCTACTCCGATGACCTCTTCATCTCTTGCTGCTAGAAGAAATGGCTTCGCATAGCACTCCCATCACCTCCCAGATTCCCCATTCACAACCATGGCCCATAGGGAAATTCCGAGACATTCAGATTAGCCATAGATGAAGACCAGCGCTCACAGTTACGATGTGAATGCCTTAGCAATCCATATAAGTAGCATAGATTAGGGAGAAGTTCATAGGAAAATCTTACCCAAATGGGATGAGTAGATCCTACTCATACTTTCGTACCATGTAACAGAGATTTTGATACATCCATGCATACCCAGATGCGCGTAAATTCTCCCCATGCCAATTCATCCTGCTCAAGATCTACTTCAAGCACCTTCCCCAAAGCCTGACCAATGCATCTCCCCATGGTAGAATTATAGATCTTGACTGGAAGCTCATGGATAGGAACCCAAAATAGAACAGAGCCTCAGTTAAATGAACTTGATGTGTTTGTTTAAGCCCCTCCACATCACTAGTCAATACAAGTTGCTTATCAAATGACCATGGTCCATCTCGTTTAACACGATCCTTATCCTTCACATCTTCAAACTTAGCAATAAACAGAGTGGGGTTCAAGTCACAGATGGTGACAACCTTACCAGGACGCCATACCTTCTTCATAGTTGATTTCAACGCTTCCTTGTTAAAAATGCTTCATTGTTAGTAACTTGAATAACAAGCAGTGTTTAGCCTTAATCAAAGCATCTCCCACCGAGTTCTCCTCCACAATAATCACCTCTTCCTCTTGCTTCATCAACAAAAAACAGGCACACTAGTTCTCAATGCTGTGATCCATGCTAAAATAGCATTCATAGAGAAAAACCTAAAGATGGGTTGTCAAGATGACCATGCAAACCTGCACTTGGTAGGAGAGAAAATCTCTACGTTGAGAGGAGTTAAGCAGTTAACATTTTAGGAGGTCAAATTTAAATGGTCATCCACGACATTCATATCTGCATTTACAACCATGGTATATTTATTTTCTTAGTGGTAGCCAAGTCACCTACATCACTGGGAAGGGAACAACATTCAAACCAAAGTGGTTTGAAAGGGAATTGTATGCTATAGTTCACCTCTACAAAAGTGTTCTCTTATCAATGTTCACCATGATTTAGTCATGACAAAGAACATAATTTCCGTTAATCTTTTAAATAATAGGGGCTTTAAGCTTGTATATGAATCAGATAAATTTCTTTTTATCTAAGAATGATGTGTTTATATGAAAAATCTACTCTTGTAATGGATGGAATGATTAAATTGGATGTAATGGAAGAAAATTGAGTTTACATCCCATTTTCTTTTGATTTCTTGATTTATGGCATGGTAGAGTAAGGCATGCAAATTATTGTTCCATAAAATACATGTTCAATCTTTATTTGATTTCTAATCTTGCAGATAATGTTAAAAAAAAAAAAAAGATTTGTGATCAATCAAAGATAACCAAAAAACCTTTTGAGATGATATATGAAACTTGAGTGTATATATGAAATTCTTGAACTTATTCATAGTGATGTTTAAGATCTTAAAAATGTCGAATCTTGTAGTGGTAATAAGTCTTTTCTTACCATCACAAATATCTATCATATGTTCAGGTATGGCAAACTAAATAATATTACACAGTACTATCCATTCATTTCCTATGTTCAGGTATGGCAAACTAAACATGATTCGCCGCCTGATTAAATAGTAAAAATTCCAAAAGTACAAACAATTATTAATGGAGATAAACCTCTATAACTGCTACTTGGGTGGGTTCGGTCCTTTATCCTCGGGGACTGCTCCTAGGGCTCTCTCTGCATTAAAATATATGGTTCTGATAAACAAAACCATAGATAGGTTAAACAGTTATGAGAAAAGTGCTAATGAGTGATAATGCACACGAAGATGTAATGAATGATTTCATTTAAAAGATCTGTGAACAAATATATTTGTTGTGACGAGAAATCATCTTCTAGGAAAAAACTCATATATTCATAGTTATGGCAAGGAACAACCTTCTGAATAATACACGAGTATATAAGCATGGCGAGGAATCACCCTTTAAGGAATTATCCTCTGTGCTAGATCACAAGTATACATATTTCTTGCTAAGGCGAGTAATGACCCTCTTCTCAAGCACATAAAACTTATTATATCTCAACATATAAATCCCGTAGGGAATCACTTCACCGTTCAACTTGGGGACTCACTACCATCTAGCCAACATGCAAGCTGACTCGCCTGCTTCAAATCTTCCATCACACACACAGAGATATACTGGGTTGGCCCCGGGACACATTCGACTTGGTCAACCAACTCACAATTACTGCATGGGATACACTCGGAGAATCTCTCAACTCGTCTATCAAGATAGGCCAATACGAAAGCATTCCATCCCGATCATTGTGAGCACCCTTACTCCTTTGTATTAACGACGTGTCATAGGAACAGCACAAGGACTCCTCAACCTGTCCATGATGATTAACACTCAGTAAGACTCACGCAGCCAAAAACCCATTAGATCATCACTCCAAACCATTCAAATCCATCATCTCAAAATCACAGTGTGAAGGTAGTCCATAAATATAATGAAGAAGATGTATATTACTTTCATGCGGAAAAGGAGAAAAGTTACAGAATATGCAAGGTTAAATCTCAGAACATACCCACAACATTTACCCCACATTCCTAATACTATCTTAGAACTTAACCTATCTCAACAATATTAAGAATACTATGGCAGCACTAATGCTACTCCCACTGTTGCTATCTTTGAGGCCACTTGCTTTTTTTGAAGACTCCAACTCCAAAGAAACTCCAACGCTTTTGACCTAAAAAATGAGACTTTGTCCATTCTTCAATCATTTTTAAAGGATAGGACTATTAGGTGCCCCTTTGACTCTAGGCATACTTGAATAGGAGCCCTTCAATTCCAACCATTCATCTACAGGATGATGGAGGCAGACTACTGGGACATAGCACACACATTCCTGCAGCTTTCTCTTTAGTCTGGTCCGTAATCCCTCCCTGAATAAGGGTCTCCCACATGGCATTGAACCATACCTCTAGGTTCAGATGATATTGCCTGCAGGATCGCAATATATTTTTTTTCTATAGACATACTTAAGATGTGACCTTTCAGGTAGAGTATGGGCCTTTGCGTATGACACAACTACCTTCTGAGCATTTGTGTTATCCTAAAAAGACCTCACATCTGCATGGGTATTGTGCTTGATAATTGCTCACCTTAGGCTCATATCTTGCCCTTCACGTGAGCTACCAGCCTCTTTAGCTTTTCTTTCTCACCTTGACATGGTTTGTGCTCTTTCTTGGTTGACCAATTTTGGGTAAAAAATCAATTTTCTCACCTTGTGCTAAGGTGTATCTGCTCGACCTTCTACATTGTGCTGCCCGGACTAGCTATTATTTTAGGCCACAGCTGCCTCGTCTTCCATCTTTTCAAGGAAACACTCTCTTCTTTACCTTCAACTTGCCATTGGAAAGTGGTCTATGCCCTTGCGTTGGTGTGGTCCTCATAGTGGTGGACCACGCCAACGCAAAGGTACAAACCATAAATCTTCTTATTCGTATTCCTAAATAAATATTTCTTACATTATAATTCTATATAACTTGTCATCTATTTTGTCTCATTAGCGTCTATATCACATGTATGTTTTTGTGTATTACCATTTGTTATCTTTGTGATCTCAAAATATAGACCTTGTTCTACGACCACCACTAGACTTGGTAACTATATTGGGCAGGAGTGAAGGAGGGCCTTGTGCAATCTCCTTGGCATTTTATAACATAGATTCAAGAAGAATCTTTTTTGAAGCATCCAACTTAAAAAATCCAAAGAAAACATATTATTAAAAAATAAGTTCAAAAATAGTTCAAAATTGTTTTACTTTTCTGCCATGATTAATCTAGAATTCTGAGGATGGTATGCTAAACCATCAAAGTGTGAATGGTATATTTGACATCAAAAATTAATTACATCAATATCTCATGCATGAAAAGCTAAGAGGTCTCTGAATTCAAAACTGAACCTGTGATTATACGATATAAGATCTTGCTCTCTTGGTATTGTTAGCCGTTCAGTTGAGGGGTAAAAAGTATGAAAGGTATATGGGAAAAAATGTACAGAAAACACTGTGAATTGATGCAATACATGTCTCTGACACTACAACAGATTTGAGAATTTGTGTCGATTTAGAATTTGTGATGGTCTAGAAACCATCACCAAATATAAGCTTTAGTAAAATTTTAGTCAAACCATCACTAAAGTTGGTAGATAAATCGACCAACGTTCAAACATTAAGTGTTATATGTTTTCATGTTAAATATATGCTTGTGTTTAAGATCTGTACATTCGAATGTAAACATTGATTCGCACAAACATATATAGTTTAATTAAAAGTTAAAGGACTTACATTCGAACGTACTGTTTTAAAATTAAATTTATATTTTTTGGCTGGATTACATTCAAAACGTTACTTTATACATGCGAATGTAATTACTATTATATAGTTCTAACGTAATGTATTATTGTGCGATGTACTAATGTTTGAACGTATCTACGTAATGTTTGAACATTGATATATTGGAATTTAAATTTGCAAATTTAAATATCCAGATCAAAAGAATAATATAACATTAAACAGAAAATTGTAAATTTAAAAATTGTTGAGAACTGAAATACATAAAATAGATCTCAGAACTGAAATACATAGTAACTGATATTGTTCTTTACATAAAGATAACAAAAACAGACATGAAATGGTAAATACAAAAATAAAAATGGATCTCAGAGCTACAGTTACACGTTGTTTAAATATGTATGAAATTTGTTTGGCAATGTGTTGACCTTTTAGTTTAAAATATCTAAATGATGGTCGATTGAGAACATAATGTCCTCGATTGATGCTCGTAGAGACCTAATCTGTCGGTCAACGTGTGCAGTAATATCCGATGCAATCACATCGACCCAAGTTGGGTGTTCATCTCTTGTAGATCAACTCATTTGCTCCCCACTAGTACTCCCGCTGTGGGGAGGAATACCAGGCCTCGCCTAGGTCAATGGCACAAGATTTGGTGGAGGCCCAGCCTCACACCAAGCATGCCCCTTCACCTGTCTAAGGCTCCACCGATGTGAGGTCATGTTGAATGGGCTAATCTACATTGCCAACCAATCCTCAGCTGGGGGTGCCACTCCCTTTTGCAATAGCAATTGAGTAATGATCACTCTATATGGAAGGTTGTAGGTGGAGATGACGCTAGCCTCATAGCCAATCCTCTCGATTATCCTCAATAGCAAGTCAATAAGGTCTCCACGTGCCAAGCGTAGAAGGAATTGCGCATGAGTCCGATTGAAGTTAGCCTTATGTGTAACAAGATCTACGTTTGTTGAAACTATTTGTTGCAACATCCAAGATAAGGTCATCATCCTGAGGTTGAGTCCCATCGCCATCCGATGGGTCTACATCTATGCTAGCCGAATCGGCCTAGGTAAGGCCAGCAGATGATCCAAATGTCCTAATGCTAGGTGCATTCTCTGCCTGATCCAATGTAAGGGATGATTCAAACTTGAGAGATCCCGAGTAGGTCATGAAGATGTCCACCGATACCTTGAATTGAGCTCCTCATACAAATTTAGTGTGACTATCTGCAACCTTATTGCATATCTTGTATATGCATGTAAGACTCGCAGACTATGGACGAGTATATCTTCCCATTCAATGCGCATATGTTGGTCCACATTTTGGTGACAAATAGGGACCTCAAAGTCATCCCCTCCCAATTCAGGAAGTCAAACTCTTGATCTTGATCTTGCGTTCGGCCATAACCATTCCAATGACAAACCATGACTTGTCCAGAGTTCTTTCCCGACCCTATTTTCATGTTGTGAACTGATGAGACATATCCTGTAGAAACAAAAAATAGAAATATTTTTTAACGCATGTTCAAACTTTGTTATTTTAAAGTTCGAAGGCATAAATATACATTCGAACGTAGACACACACATTTGAACATGACACACTAACGTTCAAATTTCAAGGTTATATGCGAGTGTGAAAAATAACTTCCAAATAGAACACAAAACATTCTAATGTTAATAGTGTTATCATTTAAACAATGTCTTTGATTTGAAGAATTACATTCACAGGTCATTGTTATGCCAGAGCAACCAAATATAATGTTTGGACTAAACTTCAACATATAATTCAAAAACTATCTATGTTCAAACGTACTTAAACCATTCAAATGACAATAATTTTAAAGTTCGCATGTGGATGGAATGTGAGAATGTTCATCTTAGGATACATACCTTTAAACATATGGTTATACATTCAAACATATAAACAGGGGGATTTCAAAGATGGTTAAGTCGACTCAGCCATCTTCGATTTTCCTAACTGCAACACTATTATGGAAATGACCACCATAAATATGAAGTATACACTCAGTGTAACCTTCCTATGATTGCCATTTGGTGAGTGGTTGGCCATGGTGGCTAGGAAATTCACAAATGTGATTGAAGTTTATGAGTTTCGGTTTGAATTGAAACCCACTTAAAATAAAGCCAAAACAGTATAAAAACCACAGGAGAGGGGCACTAACCTTGTCATGAGGATTGTGGTGGCATTCAATGGTGACGTTGGACGGGGCATAGCGACGGTTCGGTTTTGAATTTCCAATTGAGCTAGCATGCCAACTGAGGACCCCAACCTTGATAATCTTTATTTTTTAAGAAGAAGACTATGCACTTCTCACTAAATAGGAATATTACAATACTGTTCTTTCAACACTACACTATGAATAGACTAAGGAACCTCTTCTATCCAACAATGAAAACCTTGTTTTGCTACAGTCATCTGTGCAAGACAATGAGCCACTTCATTACATTCTCTATGAACAAATTTAGCAGAGATACACCATAGACATACCAGTTGACACCTGGCAGTAAGTACATTGTTGTTGAGAATTTATTATTTATATACTGCTTAGGGAGAATTGTTAGATTTTTAATAATTTACCTATTTTAGCTGATTCCTTACTATGTCGCGGGCATGGCTTAACACGTGGGTTGGGATTGAAAAAAATGAGATAGCACAGAAAAATCAAAGTTAATATCCCAATGAATCAATTTGAGCTGTTGAAGATAGTGGCACTTGGCTTTCCTCTCATGTTGGAACACTAGTTAGAACTTATGCACCCTTTTACATGCAATCTTGGTGAGATATTCCATCTGAGGTTAAGGATCTCATTCGGAGTCGTCTATTGGTGAGTAGTTTACATACCCTAAGTTTTGTGATTTTTTTTAATTTATTATTTATGATGTGATGTTATTGTTTGTATGCATCAAAACATTAATTATTCACTTATTAGGATGAATTTGAGTTAAATTTCGGTCGCAAAGAGGAGGTACGAGTTGATGGCTACTTTATTTTGGCGTCAAAAGGGTAGGTTTCATGAACACTTCAAGAGACTTACGATGTTGGAGGAGGCTATTTAGACACATTTTTAACAAATGCATTTAGAAAATTGGAAAAAGTGCTACAACCTTTTCGCAAGCCCAAATTACCAAGTAATTGCATTTTTTCCTATAACTTATTTAAGTTATGTTGTGGTTTCATAGGTTATTTAACATTTTTACTTTCTCCTGCAGCACTTAAGTTCTATTACTGCACAAAATAGACCATCTTTGACAATCTAGAATCTCATAGGTTCAAGGTCATTTCAACGTATTGTAGAGAAATTGCAATTAGTTAGATATATCTTTTTAAGGTACTCTTTAATGAAGTTTGAGCATGATTTAATTTTGTAAATGTGGCTTCATTAGAAACGTGATGATCTTGAATTTTGTGTTCTTATTCATGTGTATGCTACGACCCATACCGATGCTAATTGAGAGTGGACTGATCTTGTAGCTAGAGAGAATTACATAAGTTAAATTCAACTTTGAAAGAATTACGAGATTGTATATATCATTTGTTCTGCATGCTTTTCTAATATTTTTAATTTGTTTGTTACTTGTTATAGCTTTTTATTTCTTGTAGGAGAAAATAATTGACTTGTAGCCTGCCTCTGAGGAATCTTTTCCCAGTGACATCGACATTTTTAGCTAGGTTCTCGGGACTAAGCCTGATTTGGTGAGAGGACTTGGACGTTCCTTCAAGTGTGTCAATTCATCCTCCACGTCCTCAAGTTTAGAAGGGAATAATTTTAGCAAAGATTTGGATGTTGTGCCAAGAAATTGAGTAAATGAAGTCAGATTTAGAGATGGAGGACCCCCTATGTCGATAGTCAAATTTAGAGATGCGTGTGCAGCACCAACAAAGAGACCAAGGGGAAAGAATATGCACTACAGTCCAAGAACAGATACAACGAGAGATGTTGATTCAGATGGAACGTGTTAAGTCACTTTAGTAGGATTGAGGTGGTCGAGGGAAGAAGAAGAAATGAACCTTAATCTATGTTTGAAACTACAAGATGCTTTATTGGAATGTTTATTTTATTTTGTACTCTTGGTCTCAAACATTTTCATACATGATTTTTTATTTGTGTGTGATACAATTTAAATTTAATTAGTTTGATATTTAATTTTATCATTTTATTCATTCTGATTCAGTTTACATTCGAATGTAAATCTAAAACGTTTGAAAGTATCTTCACGTCGAAACGACGTCTGAACATAAAAGAGAATATATGTGAAGCAAACATTTACATGTGCAATATAACATTTGAACATGTAAATTACGAACGTGCAAACGTATTGATGGACATCTAAATGTATAGCCCTTGACATTCGAAGTAATGATAAATAGACATTCGAATTGATAAATACTTATAACCATCCGAACATATATCTCTTCACGTTTGAACTACTGACAACTAACGTTCAAATAAAAAATTGTCACATCAACTTTAAGATGTTCAAATGAAAAATACATACAAATTGATCGTTCTAACCATTTGACCATATATCTATTTACGTCTGAAGTATTGGTAACCGACGCTCAAATATAAACTTCTAATGTCAAATTTCAAACGTTTGAATGAAGGCTACATGCGAAAGTATTTATTAACCGTCCAAACTAATATAACTGAATGTTAGAAAAAGTAATGTTTGAATGTAGTCGGTCGGGTTGACATTCAAACATTTTTTTTTTATGTTCGAATGTACTTTTCTTGATGGAAAATGACTGTCACAAATTATCATCATATTCGCATGAATGAATGAGCGACACACTATCAACTGTCACAAAATGTTTTTGTGGCGGTTGAATAGTAAACCGTCACAAAATATATATCTTGATGCCTTTGTTGTGTCGGTATGTCGACTATTTGAAACTATCACAAAAAATATTATGTGAAGGTTTATTTATTTTCTGTGATAGTTTTTGGCTATCACAAAATATGCTTTATGTCACCCAAAAAATTAGTGTGTTTTACTTTTATTTTATTCTTTTCTTTAAGGGAATGTTTTAGCCCAATTGGATGGTTGTGGGTAAATTGATTGTTGTAGGTGCTGTGGACCAAATTTTAGGCTTGTGAGAGAGGAAATTCGGGCCCAGCCCCTGAGCTAAGGAAAAACCCACCCCTCCCACCAAAATGGAGCCGTTTGGTTGCTTGGTGGGTGAAATTTGTTTCCTCCCCTGGAACGGCGCCATTTTTGAGCCTAAGGGATAAAACCCTAATTGTTTTCCTTCTTATTTCCCCTGCACCACGTGAATCTTTTTTTCCTTCCTTTTCTTTTTTTTTTCTTCCCTTCTTCTTCTTCCTCCCACATGTTCGCCGGTCAAAGAACCTCCCCTTCGTTTGCCTCCACCTTTCGTTTTATCCAACCCATGTCTTCAAAATTTGAAACTTGTGAGGCCATGGCAGCTGCTCGTCATTGTTGCCCACCCCTAGTCGCAAGCCACACGTGCGTTGTTTGTAAAGCCTACACCGTCCCCTGCCCCCAACCATAGTCGTTGCTGCTATTACCGAGAACCACCCCTTGGCCTACAAATAGGGTTAGTTTTGCCCTAGCACCACCGAGTGTTGCCACTTCCAGTTGCCTTCTGGTGGCAGCACAACCACCTTAGAGAACCCCATTTCCCTTTCTCTTTGCCTCTTCCCTATGTTCCTCCCAACCTGTGGGTTAGAGTCACCTCAGTCACTGCCCTACCGTCGCTTCGCCACTCTTGGTGCCACCTCATTAAGCTATATGCCTCTTCTAATTTAACTCAGTTATCTCTGTCCATCTGCACAGCAACGAGCGCACTCGTCTTATCCTGGGACACTATAAACCATCACGTGCGATCATCCAAAAAATTTTTCCTTCCCTATGGTAACTAACTCACCAGCTCGACCTTTAAATTTCTAACGTGAAATTATCACTACCTTTGCTACAGTCTAGTTGTGCTTGAGAAGGGCCTTGGGCTTGAGCAAGTGTTGGGAATATTAGATGTAGTTGTTGTCGAAATTTTTGGCCGAGGGCTAGATGGAGGATGGGAAATGTGTGTAGTTGGGGTTTGTGAAACTGTGGATTTGTGATTGCTGTGTTGTTATGTGTCACTGTTGTGCATTATGCCATGCCATCTAATAAACTGCCTGTCATGAATCTGCATATTACTGTTATTTTAATCTGCCATAATTTATTCAAATGCCATGTTATATGCTATTCTGATAAAATTGAAAATTGGGTTTTTGTGTCTTAGTAATATTTTTATGGGTGTGTGCGTATCGTGACCCCAAGTTGAGATGGAGTATTATCTCTTTCGAGCTCCCTTGGTCACTTGGGAGCGTAATAAACTAAGTGACGTCCCCTGGGTTGTCGATGGACGACAATGTGCTTAGATGAGAAGGTAACACTCTTATTCGATTCCGTGGCCTCTCTGCTGGTTGGGGTTAGAGGATGCCTAGTCACGTACGTGTCGGGCCAGAGTTGGACATCCCTTGTTACTTAGTCACATGCACGACTGTTACCTGTGTTGTGGCGAAGGGAGATCATGGTGCATGCATAATAAATGGACATATTTTTGGGTACAAAGGGGTTTTTTGCATGAGTGGTTCTAATAAATACATATTAGGGATGGTTGTAAAAATGAACATTTTTTGGATTATTGCTTCCATGGCTTTTGTGCTTTGTTTGTTGTATAATTTCATGTTTGAATCTATCGAATGTCGCTATGCTGATTTATTTACTGAGATTGTGAAGTATCATTGTGGTATTCCTACCTACGGTTTCGTTTCATAGAATCGTAGACTTTGATGCAAAGGAGAGGTATGAGCAAGAGGGACCAGCCCCACCTGAGGAGTGATGGCACGAGACTTTTCGCATTATTTGTATCGTTCTTGGAGGACTTTGTTTTGGATTGTATCGTTGTTGATATTTCTAGTACTTATTTTTTTACTGTCTTATATTTTTCTATTGCGTTAATTATGTTGTACACATTTTGCATATTTACACACACTTGCACAAGACGATAGGGTGTATGATCCATGTGGTCATCATCCCAGTGTCACGATTTCCACCAAATCACACGTGGGGGTTAAGAGTGCCACATGCTTTATGGTGTATTTTCATATATTAGACCTGTACAAATTGATGTTGCAATGCCCCCAAACAAACCCTAGTTGACAAGGTTATAAAAACATACTAACATTCTCATTGATTAAAGTTTTCAAGTAGTAGACAATCTTTTCTTAGGCCGGTTAACACCATGTAATAAAATAGCATGCATGATAGTGGAAGTTCCAAATAAAGGGTGCTAGAACTCAATTTCATGTAATATTCATAAAAATATTACTCCAAACAAATAAGTACAACCTTGCTTCCGTAAAATCACAACCAAGTTTACAACAGTCAGCTGTTACCTTTGCTCTCCTGTAGCTCATTTATCAAATAAAATCAATATATATATTTAATATTGTTTTCTACAACACATGATTTTTCCTAGTGCAGCAAATCTACTAACTCTTTGAGGTTTATATCTCTATCACTTGTTTCTTAAAATCTTTGCCATTAATCTTTATAATATCGAATGCCCTCTGATATGGTAACAATGGAATGATCAGTTCAAATATAACTCAGTAAGCATGAGTCCAATCCTTACTAGCTAGGTTAGGAGAGGTGTATATATTATATTTATGTCAATGGATCAAAATAATTCCCATATTTGGTGTGATGAGAAGCCAAAACGTAATGTAATTATTTACTATACATTACAAGTCACAAAAAGCCACTTTCATAAAATAATGATATATATAATTAATTATCATACAATCCATTTCAGTCCAAAATCATTTCCATAAACCTCTTTAGTCACTCCAAGATTTTTCACATGAACCACTACTATTTCAATTTCCTTTTTAACTAACTCACCACCATATCAAAAGATCACCAACGATAGACTCACATCATCACTATAAAATATTAGGGACTGTTAGGATCCTAGGGCCACCGAGAGGTGGTTCTGAGATTTTCTACCGAGAAGTGTAAAGTATATATATTTTTATTTTGTGCGTTTTTTCAAGCATTTTTTAAATCTCTATAAAATTTTTAAAAAATACTTTCTTAACCACTAAGTAAAAAAGAAAACCACCATCGATAACATTTCTCTGTGGCTTTCCTTGGTGGGATAAGAATTTCCCTAAAACATTTGCTTGTGTCCTCAACCAAAATAAGAGATCTCACCATACGTCACCCTAGGGCACTTGAGTGCCTAGATCTCAAAGAATACATCTTTAGGATACTCTTCGTACATAGGAAAAATTTAGCACCAACAGAGTGAGTATGACGGCCTCTAAACAATGCCGTTTCACAAGAGTATACGAACATATACCCCCTTGTGAAATAACGCCTTTTAGAACGCATACTTGCCCTCTTGTGAAACGACACTATTTAGAGTGCATATTGATTGTAAGCGGCACTGTTTCTAGTATAGGCTGAAGTTATATTTTCTTTGTTTAATTTTTTTCCAAATAACTGTCCATAAAATCATCAATTAAGTCATGTTTAAGTCTAAATTTGTAATAATGATATTAGTTTGTACATTTTAAATCATAGGTGGAATGGGAATTTGGGTGAGAAGGGTTGGACCCATACCGCCTAGTAGGGCCTATGGACCACGAAGGGAATGGAATGGAAAGGTGCAGGAAAACGGTCCTAGACGTGATCTACTGCAGAGGGCCTCGATCGGTGGTTTGTCCTAGTTTCCCCGTCTCGATGCATTAATAAGACTAGGACCGAGTGGGATCTGATCCCCCCCCCCAGGGAATCAGGTACATTAAATGCATCTGAGAGTGGCTACCCCAGAGGTTGGACTTCGATACTTTCTGCAGGTGGCTGCATTAAATGCTGGGTCTTGTCGCCACGGTAAGAAAGGTGACGATCATGATGGACAGGCTTTACAAGGGATGGGGGCTGAAGGGAAGTGGAACAGTGTCTCAAAAAGGATGATACTTAACAGGTAAGGTTTCTCTCCTAGTTTTAAAAGCTCTCAAGATTCCAAACTCCAGGAGAAGATTGACTTTGGCATCAGAAGAGTCCTTCCTCTAGCCACCCCCTATCTTCTTTCTCGTAAGTACCACATGGCGATTCAACTGGACGACCACAAAACATGCCTTAACAGTAGGGTTCAATGTCTAGTACTCCTTCAGCTTCTCCAACCCTCAAGAATACCTACGGCTCTAAGCTTGGTTGCGAAGGGCCTTAGCCACCACAAGTTGGGGAGTGAGCCGATCAAGTTTCTTGTTGGCTTCAGCAAGCTCGACCTCTACCCTCACCACCCTCTCATCCCGAGGCTGTAACTCCTCCTCGAGTTGCCTGTGGGATTTCAACAACTCAGAATGTCGGTCCCTAGCTACTTTATTGCCTTTATGGAGCTTCGAGCACTGCGCCACCAATGTATCCCTTTTAGAATGAAGTCGACTTAGGCGTTCTCGCATGTCGCGGTTAGCATTTGCCACCTCCGCCAGAATGACGACATACTTCTCGCAACACTTTTGGTCCTCTACCGCCTCTTCTTCAAGACAGCGCATCCACGCTCACTCCAGCCCCTCTCTCCTCGACGGCTGCAATCATGACGGACTAGAGACAGGAGATTTCCTACCTCATGGTCTCCTTCTCGACCCAGAAAGCGAACTTAACCTCGTGATGGCCTTTGACGAGTTGTCATGTAGGGCCTTTCTGCGCGTTCTAGCATCGCCCTAAGGCGGAACATCTTACCATACGCGTGCCTATCCACTATGCAGAAAACCAATGCCTCGTTCTCCACCTTAGCTCACCAGTCCACAATCCAGCCTACCAACAACTCGATGGCTTGTCGACAAAAAAGTTGTTAGGAAGTTAATTCCCGAGAGCCAAGCAGAAAGAGAAGGAGAGAGTGAAACACACCGAGGAAAAAAGGCTGTTCAATTGGGTAATAATCGCTCTGGCCACCTCAGCTCTGGCGTCCCCCGATGAAGACTTGGTGGGATGGTACAGCGACGTCCATCGCTTTGAGGCATCAGTCTCCCTCATGGGAATAGGGCGGAGGTGCAGTGAGTGTCCAATGCTTGTTATGGCCTAGGCCTTTCTCCCCTGCCCACTTTGGTCGACTTCTGCTCTTGGTCGCCCCCCGTAGTGCCAGCCAACTGAGACCTTGCGTCAACTTCAGTAGTGGAGGGAATACTGCAGTCAAATGATGCCCTTAACAAGGACAAACATCTGCCCTAGTTGAGTACAACCGGGTTGACGTGAGACAAACCTTCAGGAGCCATGAGGTCAGTAGAAAGGGAGGGCAAATTGTCCCCTCCACCCATTGAGGTCGTTAGGACCTCCAAAATTGAATGCAGAACAGTCCCTGAACATTCAGGGGCTTCAGAGTCCAGCTTCCCCAATGTCTTGAGGAAGGCAGGAGGGCATCGGACCACACCTCCTGCTTGTGTTTCTGGACCCAGATGTACACCAATTGGATGGGGCGACAACCCCCCAATTGAACTCAATCCTTTTGTCATTGGGAACAACCCCCTAATTCAATCGGATTGAGAACTTGCAGGTGACAACATCCCCTGGAAGGAATTCCCATTCTTCTCCGACATGAAGAAGAATTTAGTCTACCATCGCTTGGTGTTAGAATAATGCAACTCAAGACAAACACGCTTGAATTTTTTCTGGGCCGTAAAGCTGCACACCTTCCCCCACAGTGTCTGGTCCATGTCTGTGGATAGGAACTCCCGCACGATTAGATCTCAGTACTCCTCCCCAAGGGGTTTCAAAACCATGCGCCATGCCACACAACATGCTAGGAAGCTCCTCCAAGTGAAGGGGTATGACTGCAATGGAGCCAGACCCAATAAGTCTAGAACATCACGTGTTGGGGGGAAAAAAGAGAGCCTAAGCCCGTGGGAGAAAGCTTCGATGTACAAAGCCAACCTCTTGCCCGTCGAATCAATGGTGGCGCACCCAGCCTCGAGAAGCTCTAAGGTCACGGACTCAGGGATCTAGTATGTTTCCCGAATCCATGGTGGACGTCCAAGCAAGCCCATCGTAGGAGACGTGCTTGCTGTGGGAAAAGCCTTACGATGCCATGGAAGACTTCACGAAAGGATGGCCGGTGTGAGTGAAGAGACAGTTGGAGAGTAATAGATGGAAGGAGAACACAAAGAAGTAAAATCAGGCTTATAATGGTAATCAAAGGGGAGAGTTAATAGGGTGGGAGGCAACATTTGAGGAACCCCAACAGGAAGTGTGATTGGACAATACGAAGTGACAGTTGCACGTATTCCCGAGGTAGGGAAGCATATAGTCATTCATGAAGTTCACCAGAGTAAACGAAGCGTTGAGAAGTGTAAGTTTTTTAAATTCCCCCCGTGCCAGTGCATAGGGAATTTGCGGGGTACTGAAATGGGGATTTGGATGCGATGGGCTAGGCCCATACTACCAAGAAGGGCATGTGGGCCATGAGGGGAATGGGCTGGAAATGTGTGGGAAAAAGAGCCTAGAAGGGATCTATTGCAGAGGGCCTTGATCAGTGGTTTGTCCTGGTTTCCCCATCTCAGTGCATCAATGAGACTGAGTTCGTTGAGATCTAGTCCCCCCAGGAAATCGAGTGCATTAAATGCATCTTAGAATGGCTCCTCCCGGGGTCAGACCTCAGTACCTGCTACGAGTGGCTACATTAATTGCCTCATCCTGCCACCAAGGTAAGAAAGGTAATGACCATGATGGACGGGCTTTACAAGGAATGGGGGACTAGTGGGAAGCGGAACAGTGTGTCGAAAAGGTTGATACTTAACAGGTAAGGTTGTCTCTCATGGGTTTAAACACTCTCAAGATTTCAGACTGTGGAGAGAAAACTTACTTCGGGATTGGAGGGTTGCCAGCTCCAACCACCCTTCTCTTCTCTCTTGCAAGTACTACAAAACGCGCCTTAACAATAGCCATATTAATTGATAGTTAATAGCCTATCTTATCATATTATATATGGTCATAAATACTTGCAGGCCGCACTTACGTAAGTATTTAATTAAGTGAATTTTAATTCAGTATATTAACTTGATATTCTAATTAAGTATGATCTTAATTAATTAGATTAAAAAAATATATTTAAGTTTACTTAGTTAAATTTTACATGGCTATTTTACAGTTTGTACATATTAAAAAAAACTTGAACAATTCATATTTTACTTATTTAAATATATATGTAGGAATTATGTTGATGAATAATTCTATTTGAAAGTTGTTGCACTACATATCATTCACGTGACATAATTTGATTTGAAAGATGAAATTTCTGATCCGTTCCGAACTCAAATGACCAACTCGAAGCAAAACAGATCAGAAATGGAAATTTCTATTTGGTTTCCCATTGTAGTTGGTTCGGTTCGAGTAATTATGACACGTTTATGTAAAACAAAAAAAGTAGTGCTATTTCAAAGCCTTTACATCACATACCATGCATATGACATAATTTAATTTATAAGATTCAAATTTTAAATTTTATCTTCTAAATCAAATTATACCACTTGAATTGAATGTGTTGTAAAGGCATTCAAATAGAATTATTCTAAAAGCATAACAATATATAAAATCAAATATCGATAATATGCTACATATACGTAGAAATAAAATTCTAAAAACACAACGCTTAATATATGTTTCAAATTTCTAACTACAATGTTTCATGGAATAATATTCATCATTATTATTTTGATAATTAGATATTTAGAAGTATCAAGTGATCTTTTAGAATATTTAGAATGTCGTCTTTCATTCTAGTATGTTAGTTTTTATCAAGTTTCATGTAAAATATAGGTATTTTTGTGTCACATTAAATATATAATGTTATAATTCAGACCTTAAATAAATATTTTCTTGCTCAATGAAGTTTAAAGGATAAAACCTCCCAACTATTTTTTATATTGATTATCAACTTTAATTGATTTTTCTTGTATCTTCACTTTAAATTCTATATTAAAAAGCCTAATATTCTAATATTATATAATAAAAACATTTTGCATCCATATTAATAAGTTTATTATTTCTTTTAAACTTACTTTTAACGTAATTTTGGTGGGGTCACATCCTTAACAATAGATAATATATTGAAATTATACAAAATTTTGGGGGTATATATAGGAAACAAATTGGAGATAGCTAGGCTCTTCTATGAATGATGAAATTTTAAGAAAGTTTGGAGAGTATATGGGAATTATAAACTTTTGTAGGGCCATTTTCTATATTTATAGCATTATGAATAACATCTAGGAAATAATTTGAACTTTCAAAAAATTTTGGGGGGCCTTGGGGATAATTTTCTCTTTTGTTTGAATGATAAGATAATATGTTCGAATACTTTCTAGGACTATTTTTCTGTCCCAAACTGTATATTAAGTTCGTACGTTTTACCATTAACATTTGAAGAAAGTTCTACTAATCTTAAAGAACTTTTGAATACATTTTATACGTACAATAAATGTTCTTGCGAATGTTCAAACGTTAGAACATTTTTCTTCTTCTTCTTAAAAAACTGTCTTAAAAGACTAGCTAGTTGTTTTCTCTCATGTTAAAACATGAATTTTTTGCTCATGTTGGCTTGACTTGCACCGCCAAATTTATGCTGACTTGACTTGCACCGCCAGTTATGTGCCACTATATTGTGAATTAAGCTTAGCTTACACTACTATTTTGGCCATGTTTAGGTGCGTTGTCTATAAAAATCTCATCCGAGAATTCATGCATATGTAATGTTCTTTTTTTGTTGTTGTAAATATCGGTTTGCTGAATTTATAAAGTAGTAGTTTTGGTATTGTCAAAGAACCTTATTCTTCTCTAATGACAAAGCTGAGCATATCTTCGCAAATTTGGTTGAAATTGATTTATAGAAGTTGGTGGAAAAAAGAAAGATGTGTAGAAATTAATTGGAAGCTGCTTCAAAGAATAGCACATAATCTGCTTACAGGTTTCAGGGAAATTATCAACACCAAAATACCATGCTTTCTAAGATTTCTTTTGACTAACAATTATCTCATTTTATATATGACAATATACAGCTGATCGTAAGTGGTCTAACATGTTGCTATCGCCAATTGCATGAATTCATGAACAGGTGGAATCATTTCTTAATTAGGATATATATGCATGCACCGGCCTAAATAAGAAACTAATTGAAGTTGTGGTAAAGTGAAGACAATATACATCAATCAAAATTCACATTCGGTGGTAGCGAGGACGAATCCCTCTAGGCTAGAGATATATCTCTTCAATTTATCCTCACCAAATGACCTCTTGGTAATCATTGAGATAGCTAACTTTAAGGCGTTAATTAATATGCCCATTAATTCAACTAGTATCTATGTTCCTCGAATCTTGATTCAGCTACTGACCATATTCTAACAATATTTGGTGTATTGCATTTTTCATCTTTACTTTTATGCAACTTGATAATATAAATATATATATATATATATATATATATATATATATATATATATGACTAGCAATTTGGACACATTCAACCATTTTATAAGCATTAATCGGAAAGAGCAATTCACCAAGCTAAAAAAAAGGCAAGATCGGAAGCCGCTCCAAATATCAATGGTGTCAAACAATCTCGTGGCCAGCAGCCAGCCTGGCAGCGATAGCTCGATCCGGTCTTCATCTTCTCTGAAAATGCAAAGAAACGTCACACAAATTTAAACAAACCAAACATAAAAACAACGGGGTTGATATGATAGACAGAAGACGGGAGGAAAGACGACGAACTCCACTTTTTATCCAAAATAGACACAAGAAAGGACGGTCGACGTTATTGAGAATGCTTTCAAGTTTTGCTGTTTCAGAAGAGAGAGAGAGAGAAAGAATCCGACAATTCATTTTCTTGGAATTATTTCAGAGAACAAAAAGAAAACAAAAAAAAAAAAACTTATTTGCATTTCTTATCTCTCAACCTGCTAAACTCGTTTTCTCTTTTTGGCAAGCAAACTCATCATGTAACCTATTTGATATTTGGGTAATGATACCCTTCCGGTTACTCCACTACTGCTTTACTACTAGTGTATTACGTGGATTTTTTTTCTATTTCTTCTGCCTTCTCTGAACGTCAGCCTCTCCCTCCTTTCTATTTTGTGTCAAGTGATGTTAAATGGCAGTCATGTCCCTCTCTCATCTTCAAGTTTTATTTTGAGTTTGAAAATCAAAATCAAAAAACATCACACGGCTTTTCTCCTTCGCTCCACCGGAACCCACCTATACAGCTTTTCTCTTTTGCAAGATTGCGACGGCTTTTCTCCTCTGCTCCTCCTCTCCTACCGTGGAAACAACGTTCTCCTTCGCTTCCTCCATCGCAAACCAACCAACCCAGCCGATGTCCCTCCCAGATTTGAAATTTCGTCTTCCTCTTGAAATTCAAAATCACAAATCTCATACCCTCTTGTTCTCCTTTCATTTTTTAAATTTCCTTTCACAAATCTCACAGATCTGGATTGAGAGTGAGAGAGAGAGAGAGGAGAGAAGAAATGGAGGGGAAAGTTCAAGTTGCAAGGCGCGAGGCAAAAACAAAATTTCTACTATATTCTGTAACAATCACATCATCATTTCACATCTTCTGACACATAAAAAGAGAAGGGACTTCCGGTTTTAACAATGAAAATGAAAAAATATTAAAATAATCTACGTAATACACGAGTAGTAAAGCAGTAATGGAGTAACCGGAAGGGTATATTTTATGAAACTTCGTTTCCCTTTCTTTTTTTTAACGGTCAGGAGTGATGAGGACAGTGCGTAGCTCACAAAAATGACTTGATAAGGAACCAAATGAATCAAACAACTGATTGACAAATGGGCCTGCGGTAGCAATCGTATCTGTGTGTAATTTTTTTAGAGCCTCTCTCATCATAAATATCACTTTTGGCTCATAATTTGCAAAAGTGACCTACGTTGCGTCAATTGCTGTCGACCCATGTTTTTCTGTCGATTTCTGCAGTGACATATCTCAATCAGTACTGACTCACTGAACTGAACTTCTTACGATCTTTTTCAGTGTAGAATTAAACAAAAGACTGCATTCACAGATATATATCTTATGAGAAATTTAGAGAGACTCAATTAATTTCAAAGTTACTGAACAAATAGTACATCTGTCACACGCAGTACCAAACAAGCTGTCACGCTCCTGACTGAAGAAATGATAGCATAAATATGTGTTTGTATGTATATAAATGTATAGGTATATACTTTATTATATGATTATCTAATTATAAATAATAATTTTTATTATTTTTTCTTTAATTTTTATTATTTTTCCTTTAAATCTATTTAGTCTTGTTTTATTAAAAAAACCTTTAAAATTCTTGATCATTTGACGTGTAACTCTCTTGTAGAATTTAATGAAGAATCTTGTTTTGCCAAAAAGTCCTGAAAACTCTTAACCATTTGACGTGTAACTCTTTTGTATAATTTAATGAAAGATATTGTTTTACTAAAAGGTCCTTAAAACTCTTGACTATTTGACGTGTAGCTCTCTTATAGAATTTAATGAAAGATCATATTTTACCAAAAATCCCTTAATAATCCCGCAGCACACATAAATTGATGTATCTTTTTCATATCATTTTTGTTCTGACAGTATACTCATTTTCCTTTCTTTTTGTTTCAAAGAATTAAAATGACTTTATTATTTAGAACATAAACACTTTAGAGCATTCTCATTGTAAAATTAAACTTTAAGTAAATTTAATAAACAAAATACTTAAAACACTCAATATATAATATTAATTTTTAATTTGATTAGAATATAATTATTAATAATATTTTAATTAGTAGAACTATAAAATGTGATAAAAATTAAAATTAAAAAAATTATTAAATTAATAATATTTATAATTGTATAGAGAGTAAATAGATAATCCAATATGGATGCAGATCAATGCTCATATTTTACGAAAGTTTCGATTTTTTTAATCTTTATTTTTTGTCTTTTTAATTGTAACTTTGTATTTTATTTTCCCAGATAAATAAACTATTGACTTTTTTATTTTTTTTTTTTTAAATCTTTATGTCTAGTGCACCCTGGGGTCATTTCCTAATATATATATATATATATATATATATATATATATATATATATATATAGATATATAGATAAAGTAGTGAAGAAATCAGTTGTACTACAACTTCACACACAGAGAGACTCAAATAATTCGTTCTTTTTTTTTTTTCTTTTCTTTGAACAAATAATATTGAAGTTTATCTTAATATATCGTATTGAGAGACAGGTTTGATGACAAGTTGCTTGCAGAAGATTTTGATGCCTCCTGAGTTCTATATCTCCACTGACAATACTCACATGCTCCACTTGTTTGCCGACATATATGATCACTCACATTTATCCAAGCAATTTAATTTATATTCTGTAAGGATATTACATTCTTCATGCGAGCTTGAAAAATAAAATCATTATATTTTTCAAGGAAATTGAAATTAAGGTTAAAGAATTTTTAACGTCCTTTTGATCCATATATATATATTCTCGTTAGGGTTATGCATGCATGATTGGTCGAGCTGAATTTGATTAATAATATTAAAGTGCATGCCGCTGGTTTAATTTTCTTCACAAGAGGCGAACTTGATCAGTTTCCCATTGGCGTATATTTTATGTTGAAGCTTTTTCATGAGTTTATCTATTAATTAATTTTTATAAAACTAAAATCTTATGTTTAATATTAATCTCCAGATAATTATTAATTATTGCATTATATTTTGCACTGCTACTTAGATAACCGCATTTATGAACTACTAATAATTAAGTTTTTGTAATCTTGAAATATATTATTTATATTACTTTTAGAATAAAATTATCCATAAAATGTTTTTTTAAAAGAAGAAAATTTCAAAAATAAACTAATTAAAAAACTAGAAAAAAAAACTCGAAGTTATTAAAGATATTTATCATAAAATTAAAATATACTAAAAATAGCAAGAAGACCTAGAAATTCAAAAGTACTACAAAATAAAATATGAACTAACAATAAGCAAACATAAAAAAAAATAGTGAGCAATTAAAAATAAAAATAATTTCAATTTAAAAAGAAAAAACTCAGGCGGTGGGGAAAAGATCAGTTGCTTGTAAGTTGTAACATATTGTACCTGCATGAGTACTGTTCTACTGATATTTCCAGCAATATCTTAATATATAGATATATAGTTGGTTTGGTAGTACTGATTTTTCCTAAAACCCGTGTCAAAAATCTAGCAGACATGTTAGCTCGAATTATGTTTAGTCAAAATCAATAGACAAAAAGCTAAAAGTTTTTCGTAAGATTTTGACATTGAAAAACATCAATATCATTGGTTTTCACAAATGAGTGTGGGCTATGTGGACCTGCGGCCCAATCTTCCAAAGTTAATATGAGAACAATGGTACTTCAATAAATATTAATTAGTAAAAGAAAAATATTTTGGTTATAAAAAAAATTATATAAAATTAAATTTACCGATTGATGTGACTTCATACAGTATATCAGATTGTTAATATATTTTTATTATAAAATAAATCTAATAGATCACATAAAATCATATTAATTTATAAGTTTATTTTTGTATACTCTCTTTATATATGTAGTATTTTTCTTAAATAAAATCACAACGTAGGTATCTTTTGGACTTAGGGAAAACTACAAGATTAACTGAAGGTATGGATTTGTTCACTTCAATGCTTAATTTGTGCCAAAGTTTGCCTCTAGGCCACTAGTCAGCGACGCACCCTTGTATTATTGCTTACAAGTTATGTATATACACCACAGTTTTTATGTATATGTTTCAAAACAATAGTTAGTTATGTTTAATAAAATACTTTTATTTTATTTACTATTTAATGTAGTACATTAGATTGTAAAGTTACTTTTATTAAAAAATAGATCTAACATATCATATAAAACTATGTCAGTTTGTGGGTTTACTTCTATAAGATTATTTTGCATGTAGATGTATTGCTTCTTCTTCTCCTCCTCCTCCTCCTCCCTTAAACGTATCTACATGACTATTATATTTACAGTGTGTTCGAGAGAGGGAGAGGATATTCGCACCAACTTTTGTTGGGTACCAATTGTCGATCCCTTTTCCCTTTTTATTGTTCTCTCCGCCCCCAATATCTGTACTCTAATTTTATATTTCAATAAAATTTTATATAGCTAACAAAAAAAAAATAAAAAAATCAAGAGAAATCTTAATTACAACCCGATATATGTCAAATATTATTAAAGGATCAAGTGGGGAAGGCTGGTACGTAGGTCTCGCTTTAATCATATGAACCAAAATGCATATATAGTTTTTACATTACACTAGTCGATTGTAAAGAATACGCGCGTGTAATGTGCAAGAATAATAAAATGAAAATTTCTCTATGTAATTAAGGTATATGAAACCTTGAGGCGTCATACATGAACAAATATATATGACTTTTTTTTTTTTATAGAAACAGACTCATTTCATTAATGAACCTCCGAAGTTACAATTGTGACTTATCAACTTATAAGCCAAACTACGCATCAGCTCTTAAGCTTCCCCACCCACATGAGGTGGATATTGTCTTAACTTCAAACTCTGTAAAACAGACTGAGGGCCCCTCTGTCCTCCCAGGGAGGAAAAGTATGGGACACCGCTATGGACACTAAATCCAATAGTCTATTTCGAGTTTATTACAAATAAACACAAACTATACAGACTACACAAACTACACAGACTACAACCACAAGTATCGGTGTGACCTCAGACATCCCGCTCATCTCTGCAAGCAGCAGCCTCTCGAGCCATGACGGCACGAGCACCTGGCTCACGCACGGAAACACACAGCCTCCACTACGCATGCAGCACCTACGCACGAGCACTGGTCGTGCGATCTCACCAGTCATAACATCGCCCATCATTCTCGAATATCTCCTACCCTAGATCGCGATCTATCCAAAGGCCCAAAACACCACACTCGGGCCAACAAAAAACACTGAAACGAAAAACAACAAAAAACAAAAACAGAATCGGGTGAACAGTACACGAGCCGGCTGTAATGGCGCGTGTACGGCCCTGGTCACTCGGAGGAGAGCGCCAATGGTCGATCTTGGAAGCCACGGGGACAGGGAGTCCAGAGACATCGATCGTGTCATTAGCAGAGGACTCCAAGGAGGCGCGTGGTGGACACGCGCCGACGAGCCCCGAAAACTTCGTCCTGCGCATGCGGGCTACGCGCCACTCCGATGAACGCCGAATTTTGTGGTCTTGAAGATCGGCGGCTAGGCTTCATCGTGGTGGGGCGCGTGTAGACTAGAAACTGCCGGAAAGACCCGAACGACGCTTCTCTCTTATTTGGCCTGGAAAAAATGAAAAACAAAACAAAAATACAGAAACGAACAGAAAAACAGAAGAGAAAAAAAGGAGGGGGGAGGAGCCAAAGCTCCCACCCCCTTTCGTGTGAGCTGTAGTTTGTGGAGGTTTAGAGAGAAGGCAGAGAATTTTATTTTAGAGAGAGAGGCACTAACTTTCTAATCTTTTTAACCATAACAAATATATATGACTTTTAAAAGAGCATTAATGTTAGCATTTTGATCTGGAAACTTCAGTGTTCGTGAGTTAGTATCCGTATCTGTAGCACTACTGCTCTTCCAAATCCGATTGAAAATGATGAAAGAGTCAGGCCAAAGAGGAAAAGGGTAGGAGCAGTACTCGACCATTAATGATCTTCATGGCTGATCAGCAGCTTGATCTTCAAAACTAGTTTGGGTAGTCAGAATACTCCACTACTATTCATTATTTTATTATTACTTTTCACGTACTTTTCACTATTATTTAGTACTACTACTCACTAATATTCAATATTCTATTATTATTAATTTTTCACTACTATTCACAGAATATCTAAGATCACCTCATTACCCAAATGCAACCTTAAAGAATGCACAATAAAACTTATTGGTGATTCAATTTATATGTAATAATGCTATAAAATTAGTTGTTTAAGATGCTATTGAGAATGAAGGTGATGATTCAGTAATAGTACTCTTATTGAATTTAAGGTAACAATGAGTCTTAAAATTCTATAGATATTGAACCACTTAATTCTTTAATTAGATCTCAACCATTAATATTGAAATGAATAGTTTGATAACCACAAGATTCAAACCACCGAGATTTCCTTCGCTTCTCACTTATCTTATCCACCAGATCAGTTACGATGGAATGATACAGATAAACACTTATCTACTTTAAAAGATAACTCTTGACTGTATTTAAATTCCTGATATCATGTATCTTTGTATTTCAAACTTCTTCTGTAAATGTATATAAATGAGAATATTCACACGGTTTTTGGCATTGAGGCCAATACCATTTTATAGAGTTTTACATGATATCACAGCCTTTGGCATACGCCTAATTTTTTCTTCGATCCTTTTTCCTTTTCACCTATGGCTTCCGCTTCCTCTAATGTGACCTTTGCTCCTCCAAACATTGGTCATCTTGTGTCGATCAAGCTGAGTGACTCAAACTATCTCATATGGTCATCTCAGATTGTGCCAGTGCTGAAAAGTCTTGACTTGATGGGCTTCGTGGATGGTTCTGAGCCGTGTCCATCCAAGTTTTTTTTTATAGTGAAGGGGAATCAACTTATTCTCTTAATCCACAATATGTTCTCTGGAATAAGAAAGATCAGTGCGTGTTAAGTTGGATCAATGCCACTCTATCTGACAAAGTGCTAGCTTCTGTCTATGGCATTACATCTGCTCGAGAGGTGTGGAGTTCTCTAGCAAACAAGTTTGCCTCTCACTCCAAAACCCGTGTGCACCACCTAAAGCGAAAGCTGCAAACTCTTCATCAAGGGTCAATGAAGTGCACTGATTTTCTTGAAAAAGTTAAACTGGTGTCAGATGAATTAGCTACAGTTGGTAAGCCACTTGACGATGATGACTTAATGTCTTATATCGTGAGTGGTCTCAACCCCTCCTTTAATCCTTTTATAACCTCTCTGTCCTTTGCGACTAGAGACAAGAATGTTTCTTTTGAAGATTTCCAAGCCGAACTCTTATCATATGAACTGTTATTGGAAAACCAGAATACTTCTATACCACCTAAGACAAATAATTTTGCACTCTTCACTCCAAAATCCAACCAACAGCAGTACAATTGCAAACCCAAAAACCCAAGTAAACCATATTCACGTCCTTCATATTCACCAAATCCTCGTTCTCAATATTCACCACATCCTTGTCCTCAATATTCACCAAAACCCACTGGTTTACCTTCCTCACCTCAACAAAATCAGATGCAGCACTCATTTTCCACTCCTAAGTCACCTTGTCAAATATGTGGAAAGTTAAGTCATAAGGCATTAGATTGCTTTCACAGAATGGATTATGCATATCAGGGTCGTCATCCACCAACTCAGTTAACTACTATGGTGGCACATACCAATGCTGAGCAAGAGGAAGAGACATGGTTTGCTGACAGTGGAGCTAATCAGCACATTACTGCCAATCTAGAGCAACTCACTCTGCAACAACCATACACAAGACAAGAAAATGTAGTTGTTGGTAATGGCCAAGGTTTGAGTATTGCACATACTGGTACTGCTATTTTTCATACCCCTGAATCTAAATTAAACCTCAAACATGTCCTCCATTGGCCTCAAGCTTCTGCCAATTTGCTTTCCATCAATCAATTCTGTCTTGATAATAATTGCTTCTTTATTCTAACTGGTACTCATTATTTTGTCAAGGACATACACACAGGGGCGACACTACTGGAAGGCAGGAGTGAAGGGGGTCTCTATCCAATCCATTTGCAGTCAATGTCTATCAATAAATCACATGCTTTGGCAGCTGCTGTAGGAATTAAAGCATCAATTTCTATTTGGCATTCTAGATTAGGTCATGCATAAGTTCCCATTGTATCTCAGTTATTAAATAAACATTCCTTACCTGTTGAAGGATCAGTGAATAAAATGCATTTTTGTGAACCTTGCCAACTTGGCAAAGGTAAACAACTTCCTTGAAAACCTTCTACTCGTGTTTCTTCCTTTCCGTTGGAGTTAATTCATACCGATGTATGGTCTTGTTCTACTAAATCTCTTAGTGGTTGCAAGTATTATGTTATATTCATTGATGACTTTTCACGATTCTCATGGCTTTATCCTCTCCAAAATAAATCTGATGTATATGCTTGTTTTGTTAAATTCAAAACACTAGTTGAAAACCAATTTTCTAGCAAAATTAAGCAATTACAATCGGATGGAGGTGGAGAATACATGTTCAATCAATTTCAGTCATTTCTCTCCTCTAATGGAATCCAACATCGCCTCACTTGTCCTCATACACCCTAATAAAATGGGGTTGCTGAGCGCAAACACCTTCATGTGGTGGAAATGGGATTGTCTCTGTTAGCTCAGTCATTTTTGCCCACTAAATTCTAGGTTGATGCCTTTTTAATGTCCATCTTTCTCATTAATAGATTGCCAACACCTACTCTTGATAACCAAACACCATATCTTAAATTATTTGGCAACCATCCTGATTATACCTCGCTACGCACCTTCGGTTGTGCTTGTTTTCCATTGTTGTGACCATATGCAATTCACAAACTAATGTTCAGATCCAAACGTTGCATATTTCTGGGCTATAGTTCCCATCAAAATGGATATAGATGCTTGGATCCTGTCACTCAAAAAGTGTTAATCTCACGGCATGTTGTATTTAATGAGAATACATTTCCTGCTAAGGATGGATTGCAGTCCTCTGAACCTCTTCCAGTGGTCTCCTCTCAAGGTACGTCTTTACCTTCTCCTTCTTTTTCTTTATCTACTTCTAATTTACCACATTTATCTCCAATTATTTCAGATTCACCTAATTGTCCTCTAGAATCCTTACCTGCCCCCACTTCTCCTAATATTTCCACTCTATCTTCTCCCATACCCGGTCCAGCTCCTATCCTCTCCATACCCGAAGTTTCCTCTTCTTCCAATCAATCTCATCACCCCATGACAACTCGCTCCCAAACTAGCAACTTCAAACCTCGCACATTTTCAGATTTTAAACTCTATTCCACCAAATATCCTCTCCAAGCATTATCCAGTAATGTGACTCCACTTGAACCAAACTCTTACCGACAAGCTACTTTATTACCTGAATGGTGTGCTTCTATGAGAGAGGAATATGATGCTTTATTGGCTAATGAAACACGGAAGCTATGTCCCAGACCTATTGATCATAATGTGGTGGGAAATAAGTGGGTGTATAAAGTCAAACAAACACCTACAGGTAAGGTTGACAGATTCAAAGCAAGATTAGTGGCTTTGGGGTTTGCTCAAGAAGAGGGTATTGACTTTACTGAGACTTTTAGTCCAGTAATTAAGCCTTCTACTGTACGGGTGATTCTTACACTTTCTGTCCAATTTGATTGGGAAATTAGACAGCTTGATGTATCTAATGCTTTTCTTCATGAGATCTTGCTAGAGGATGTATATATGGAGCAACTTAAGGGGTTTGTTAGTTCAGATTTTCCAGATTATGTTTGCAATTTGACCAAGTCACTTTATGGCCTCAAACAAGCACCTCATGCTTGGTTTATACGTCTCTCTCAAACTTTACTTGAATTCGGTTTCCTATCTTCACCAGTGGATACCTCGTTATTTGTCTATCATAAGGGCAATATTCATCTATTTATCCTCATCTATGTAGATGATATTCTGGTACAGGTACAGATCCTTCACTCATTCAGTCTCTAATCAAGAAGCTGTAGACCAAGTTCAAGATGAAGGACCTTGGTCCTTTAGGCTATTTTCTCGGCATCCAAGCAAGTCATGACTCTTCTGGACTACATCTTCGATAGTCCAAGTACATTGGGGATCTTTTTCATCGTACCAAGATGGCTGGGGCCAAACCTGCTTCCTCTCCTTGTACCACAGGCCTTAAATTATCCACTCATGTTGGTGAGCCACTCACAGCTTCTCAAATTACAGAATACCGACAAATTGTGGAAGCTCTCCAATATTGCACTTTGACTAGGCCTGATATAGCATTTTCTGTCAACCAATTGTGCCAACATATGCATTGTCCGAATTCTGTTCATTTGAAAGGCACCATTGATCTGGGATTGTGGTACACTAAAGGTGAGCAAACTCATCAGGCATTTTGTGATTCAGATTGGGCTGGTAATCCCGATGATCGACGATCTACTACTGGGTATGGCATTTTCTTTGGCTCCTGTTTACTCTCATGGACTGCCAAGAAACAATCCGTGGTAGCTCGTTCTAGCACTGAAGCAGAATATAGGGCATTAGCTATTACTACTGCTGAGTTGTATTGGATTCATATGCTCCTCAAAGAACTTCATATTTCTTTGCCTACAGCCCCTACTATTTGGTGTGATAACAGTGGTGCTCTTGCTCTTACTTCTAATCCTGTGTTTCATGCCCGTACTAAACATATTGAAGTTGATTTTCACTTCATCCATGAGAAAGTTGCTAATCGAGATATTTCCCTTCAGTTTATTGGTTCTTATGATCAGATTGCTGATATCTTTACAAAGGGACTAAGTTCAGCACGGTTCTGTCATCTTCGTGACAAGCTAATGGTGGTTTCTCTCCCCATTAGCTTGCGGGGGGATGATAACCACAAGATTCAAACCACCGAGATTTCCTTGGCTTCTCACTTATCTTATCCACCAGATCAGTTACAATGGAATGATATGGATAAACACTTATCTACTTTAAGAGATAACTCTTGACTGTATTTAAATTCCTGATATCATGTATCTTTGTATTTCAAACTTCTTCTGTAAATGTATATCAATGAGAATATTCACACAATTTTTGGCATTGAGGCCAATACCATTTTACAGAGTTTTACATAGTTGGGATTATGCGCGATAACTATATATGCTATAGGATATTTTAAGAATTCTGAAGAATCTTGGTCTCAAAACCTGGTCATGTAATGAACCCAAGCTTCTTTTTGTTAGGTATCAGATCAAGAAAGACTTGCAAGAAAGGAAAAGAATGAATATTGGAAGTTTATTAACCAAGAAAATGGAATTATTCGAGGTAATTCCAACCTCCACACAATGATCTCAAGCTCAACGATACCTACAACTTTCCCTCCCTTCCCTATTTATTCAACTGAATTATAGACTCTCTTAAGAAGAAACCCCAAAACGCATCGTATCCATACACACCCAAACAACATCGCATCATTTACAAAACTCAGTCTAAACGCATCGTATCTAATACAAACGTAACCCACCCTTTCAATACACAAAACGCCCCATGCATTTCACTAACTCTAAAGTCCTGTTTCATTCTTTAATTCCCAGCTGCCACTAGCTTCCATCTTTCCCGCCCATGACACTTGTATATGCACTAGCAATAACTGCACATTCAATGTGCCTAGGTCACCTTATTGATATTGTCACACCCCGTACTCAGGTGTGAACTCTTCTAACCTGCAATTTACAAAATATAAACTTTAGATACAATAGTCCCTCAAAATTAAATACTTCAAAAGTCATTCCAAACAGATTAAACTCAACACTACTAAATACTCTAAAAAATCTCCTAAATTCACGTATGCCACCCGATACTTATCTTACCTTTCTCTTCTAATCTTGTCATGTGTTGTCTATTCTTACTCTCACAAACACCATATTCATATAAGAAAAATGTAGGAGATAAACATGTGAGTCCACCAGCTTAGTAACCAGCGAACCTATATTAGCGTGTAAACATTTGCCATTTAAGGAATGCATAACAAAATAGAATCTTAAAAATGACTGAGCGATATTTCAGAAACATTTATTTACAATAATACTATATACAAAAGTCATTTAGTATAAGCATAACTGAAACAACATCATAACAGAACAGAGACCATTTTTAACCCCTGTGGCAGGGTTGTTTAAACCTTGGTTGCTAACTAAGCATAAATATATGTGAAGTCTCCCCCTTTTAAACTTGGTCCGTTGAGTCTACACATGAAAAAGACCCACACAGAAAATAGTGTCGTCTCCAGAGTGGGTGCACTAAAAACCAGTGACGTTGGTACAAACATAATAACATAGGCCATGGTTTTACAGTCGTGGTAAAGTCAAAATAGAAGAAGACATAGAATATCATGATAAAGGGTTTTTAGATGAAATTTCATATTAGAACAGAGTACTGAGTAGATAAATATCATATAATATATAAAAATTTCAGACTTCATATTCTCTCTTATATATTTGAGAATAGAGTACCAAAAATGCTCAAATCTATATCAGTTATGAAAGAAAAGTATTTCATTTTCTTGCTTAGATACAAAGAATAATGTACAAAATGACCGAGGTTGTTTTCATAACAAAATATGCAAATTTTCACAATGTTGCCTTAATATGTTTTTTGGAAAAGTCTAGAATAGGAGCACAACTAACCTAACTTTTGCAGTATACTATCTAAGCTTCAAAATTGAACAGTAGCAATATCACAACCTAAACCAAAAAAGTATCAATAACGCATTAATAACTCATACTAGTACAAAACCAACCTAACTAACAAAATTCTATGACTTGAACCATAGCTCAAAAAGAACCAAAATCACTCATTTAACCAATTCTATGACTTTGATAACTCTTACTATCAAAGACATGCAAGTCAAAATTCCCTTTTCAATACCAGTACACCAAAAGTGAATAACACCAAAAATTTATTCTCCCTCTTTCACCAACTAGGCTCAACACATACTCCCCTTCAAACCAAAACAAATCTCTAGCAAATCAATTTACCTTTACTCAAAGGCTAGCATTAATCCAACAACAGAAAAAGAAAAAAAAAACTCCACAAAATCATAGAACTATCGAATTTATCAACAATTCAATTAACAATTTAGACAACATGAATACTAGTAAAAATAGGATCCTACATGCATGGTGGTGACAATGAGGCTAGGTGGTGTTGCTGTGTGTAGCAAGGGATATGAGCAAGCAGTTTGGTGGCGTGAGGCAACATAGTAGACCCCATCCTCCACTAGTTGCTACGATTGAGAACAACAAGGAGACAAAAGACTAAATGGATAGAGAGAGTACACAACGAGAGGAAGAGAGAGCATAAAAACATAGAGACAAACCAAGGGGGAAAGAGACACTGAGAGAGTAAGGGAGGAAAGGAACTTATCGGTGGCTAGAGATTGAGCTCATAGAATAGGTGCTTTGGTGACTACAATAGAGTATGAGCACCTTGAAAGGGAAAACAACCAGACAGATAGAGAGAGAGACTTACCAGTGTAGTTGCAGAGTGATGGAGGAACTGAGAGAGGGGAGAGGGAGAGTGAGAGATGCAAATGGAGAAAGAGAAGAGACGGATGGATAGAGATAGAGACTTACCAACATGGAGCAGATTAGTGTGGGGAAAACATTAAAGAATAGCAAAAATGAGTCAAATATTTAGTAAGAACCACATCATGCAGTAAACATAGGGTTTTCATTTAACATCATCGTTCCTTAAGAAAAATTTACTTTTTAAGCATAGATAAAATTTCACATCAGAGTACACAAAAAAAATCATTTCTTCCTTCAACCCTAACCATTAACTTTCTCTTTTACCTTAACTTCATCTTTAGTGACCGTTACACAATGTTAACCACCGTATGTTTGGGTTGGTGACCCTTGTGACCAATGGTTCCTCCAATAGCTAGAAGATAAAAACCAAATCTAAGGAATGGGTTATCACTAGTTGCACCGCCTGTGATGCATTCCGATGTTGCCATCCGTCCTAACCTCAAGGTTAGTCTTCATCCTCATATGGCTCATTCATTAACCTCATTGAAGACATGCAATATTTTGTCTCCTAGTTCAAAATGTAGCTCTTTGTGTCTATGGTCTGTCTACCTATTCTGTCTTTTTTGCTCTGGTAACACTCTCTTTCAAATCATCGCTATTTTTTTGCACATGGTAGGAATCAGCTTTGGGCTGAGCATCCTCCTATCGCATACCTTGTCCCAATACAAGGTTGATCGACACTTGCACCCATACAACTGTGGTGCTACCTCAATGCCCTCTTAGTAGCTGCAATTGTATGCAAACTTGATCAGAGGCAAGTACTTGGCCTTACTCCCTTTGAAATTCAATACACATGCTTGGAGCATGTCCTCCAAAATATGAATGGTCCTCTCTGACTGACCATCTGTCTGGAGATGAAAAGTTGTATTGTATGTCAAATTTGATTCCAACTCTCTTTGTACACTTTCCAAATGTTGAGAAGAAACGAGCATCTCCCTTTGACACTATCTTGGATGGAACCCCGTGAAGTTTGACGATCTCTTTGACGTAAAGCTCTGGCCAAATTTTCCCTGCGATACATCATTTGGATGGGAATGAAGTGAGCCAACCTCAACAATCTGTCCACAATCACCCGTGCTAAATCCTACCCTCATTTATTCTCGAGAATCCTAACACGACATCCCGATCTCATCCCAAGTCCATACTGGGATTGGGAGTAGTTGCAACATCCCTAAAGGCCTTAGATATTTGGCCTTGACTTGTTGACATGTCAAGCATTGAGCTACCTTAGGCTGCTACATCCCTCTTCATACCATTCCATCAGTAATGTTTTCGCATGTCCCAATACATCTTGGTACTTCTCGGTTGTACGATATACAAGGATAAGTGCGCCTATTGCAAGCTGAATTCCCAAATCTCTTTCTTTTCAGGTACACAAATTTAGTTACCATACCATAGAACAACATCACCTTGAAATTGGGTTTCTTCCCTTCCTTGACCTTATCCACTATCTTCTTTAGGTTTGAATAGTCAATTTGGGTGCTTTTAATCTGATCCAACACCATTAAGCCAATGACCAAATAGCTCAATTGCACCTGTACCTCGCTAACCATTTCTTTTGCACATTTCTTTTTCAGCTCATTCCATATCTATTAGTAGATGCTTCTAAGGTGTGTACCTGGTTGCCAAAGTGACCAAAAAGGACTTTCTGCTAAAAGCATCTGCCACCACGTTTAACTTGCATGGGTGGTAATTGATGATGCATTTGTAGTATTTTATTAAATTTGACCACCTTCTTTACACCTTATATAATGTATTTTCGGTAAAGAAGTACATGAGTCTCTTAAGTGAGGTTTGGATAGTCAGTTGAGATGAAAGTTAAAAATTGAATAAAATATTGTTAGAATATTATTATTATTTTAAAATTTTAAAAAGTTGAATTATTTATTGTATTTTGTGTGGAAATTCGAGAAAGTTGTTGAAAAAGGTCTTGCAAACCTAGTCTTATAGTCTGTAATGATCTTGGAGCATACTCCAAATAGGTAATGCATCCAAATCTTTAGTGCGAATACTACCACTGTAAGCTCTAAATCAGGGGTTGGGTAATTTGATTTACAACTTTTTAGCTAGAGTGAGGCATATGCCATTACCTTCTCATGCTGCATTAGCACACAACTCAAACCCTTAAGTGAGACATCGCTATAAATGAGAAAATCATCCTTAACCATAGGAGTTGTGAGTATTAGTGGCGTCACTAGTCCCTTCTTTAGTCCAAATGAATCGTAGGAATGGGTACTTATTCTTGACCGTTACTCGATTGAACTCTCACTAGTCTACGCAAAGCCTCATCGATCCATCATTCTTCTTTACAAATAACACTGAGGCACCCTAAGGGGAAGCACTAAGACAAATGTACCCCATGTCCAAAAGCTCTTATAATTATTCCTTGAGATCTTTCAACGCTATTAGTGCCATTCAATCGGGAACTCAATCTTCCTATTTGGCGGTAGCTCTGGCAATTCCTCTGGAAGAAAGTTTGAAAATTCTTTCACTACTAGAATGTCTTCTAGCCTAGGCCCACTACTCCACTCTAAGGCTATATTGGCCAAAAATCCCGAGCAACCCTTTTGTAACAACTGAAAGGCATGTAGTGTGGAAATCAACACCGGAGGGCATCTTGACGTTTCACACTAAAGTAGAATCCCTCCCTTTCTAGAGGTCTGAACATTACTTCCTTCATGTTGCACTCCAAACAAGCATAGTATTTGGCCAACCAATTCATTCCTAAAATTACTAAGCCAAAAAGGAGACATCGTCCTTGAATCGTGATCTCATAGTCTCTAAGAATGGACCGACGAGCGCTATGATCTCCTAACAGTGTAGCAACAGGCAATATACAACTTAGTGTTTGGGAACCCTGTCAAACTTAGTAGTGAAAGCACTTGAAACAAATGAGTGTGTGGCACCCAAATCAAATAGTACCAAGGCTATACTAGAGAATAGGGGAATGGTACCTGTCACCACACCATTGGACATGTTAGCATCATCCATCATCAGTATGAAGACTCGAGCATAGACCAAGTCCTTTTTTTGTTTGCTGGCAATGGCCTAGGTTGTAAGGCTGCGAAGGTAATGACATATGTGGGACATGTGACAGGACTTCCCACACTTGAAACACGTGTTATATTCAATTAAACATCTACCCATGTGCATCTTGCCACAGTTCTGGTATGGTTGGTGGTTACCAACTTCGATCTGCAGGGCCTAATATTTTGAGCATTGTTCGACACATTGCCCCTGAAGGGCATCTTATTGTATGTGGGGCATCTATCTTGGTTGTAGTGGCAGTTGGGGCTTCCCCAGATTGATCGCTTTGATACTTGCATTAATTTCCTCTTTTACCATAATGGCCTATGTGATTAGCTCATAGAAGCCTTGGATATGAAGGGTTATTGGTCGACTACGGATCATCAGGTTATACCCATGCTCAAATTTTTCTACCTTCTTTTCTTCATCCTGGATCAAATATTTAAAAAAGCGAGATAGGTCTAAGAATTGGTTTGTATACTCATTTATAGTCATACTTGCAGTAAGAAAATTATTGTGCCCTAGCTTCGTGGAGAGTTCATGGAAATAAGCTTTCAAGGAACTCCTTCCTTGTGCACTTGCTGAAGAAGTCCCCTGGCAGCCCTCCATTACTTGTCTATCAAGTCTACAAATGCATAGGTGGCGAACTCAACACGCTATTCATCTATGCAGAATAATGTGCTAAAAATCTTCTCCATCCTCTCTATCCAATTTTCTGCATCCATAGCTCTTGATTGGCCATTGAACGTTGATGGTATTGGCAGGTGAACTGCTCCAGTATGTAGCCTACTTGTGGAGTTTTGGGTGCCATCATTTGCCTGTCCACCAAATTCACAAAAAACCTAGTCACTATGGCAACCAAGATCTCGGGGCTCTTAGGGCTTTCTTCTTGTCTGCTTTGTCCGTTAGAGCCCTCGGATCTACACATACTACGCCTAGTTATATGTGTTTAAGTCAAAGTGCTTCAATCAAACAATTAACTAAAACAAATAAAGTTTCGAACATATAGCTAAATAGGATGTGCCTTGGGGGAACATTGACTTAGGTTTCCATGTATATTTCAATTTCTTAACTCTCAAGAGTAGTTTTCCTCTATTGTTTTGAAAAGTCTAAAGAATCTTTTATAACCTAGGGCTCTGATACCAATTGTAATGCACTGTCCCTCTAAGGCTTGTAAAGTTAGAGGAATGAGATGTTACTAACCTTAAAACATACAGCCTTTAAGGTAGGTGCAAAATATTCCAAAATAATAATAAAAATATTACTTAATACTTTATTAAAAGAAATCTTTCAGAATAAACATTTATTCCACAACACTAATTTAAAAGAAAATGGTCTATCTTGTGCTACACATTTCAGAAACATAAATCATTTTTTTTTTATAAGCAAAAACATAAATCATTTAAATGTGAAGATAAAGTCAAAATCTTCTTTCAAAGTCTCAAGCCTCATTGTCAATGCAACCCTCCCCCTCCTAGATAGCATCCTTACCCGCAATATCCTCAAGACTTTCCTTAACTGTGGTGGGGAAAAACATTGAAAACAACTACAATGAGTCGAATAATCAGTAAGAACCATATCCTACAGTAAATATAATATAAACATAGGGTTTTGATTTAACATCATTGTTCCTTAAGAAAGCTTTACATTTGAAGCATACATAAATTTTACCTTAGAGTATACGGAAAATAAAACATTTCTTTCCTCAACCTTAACCATTAACTTTATTTTGTTACCTTAACCTCATCCTTAGTGGCCGTTACACACTGTTAACCCCTGTGATTTAGGATTAGTGGCATGATTCTTCCCATAGCTAGTGGATAAGAACTGAACCTCAGGAATGGATTACCACTAGGTGCATCACAAGTGATGTATTCCAACAATGCCATCCATCCCAACCTCATGGTACCATCTTCATCCTCATATGGCCCATTCATTAACCTCATCAAACACATCCAATCATACATACTATACATATTCGATCAAACATTAGTCATGTAGTTCTAAAATCATAAAAACATCATTCATACTATATATATGTTCGCAAAAGAGACGTTACGATTTACCATTAAGTGGTGCATAGAAGAACATGATAATAGTCACTTACCTTCCTCCTTGTGCAATTTAAGCAAATCTTGTGTGTCTTCAAATCCTTAAACCAAACCAATAATAATTTAGGAAATAATGTAAACTTTCTTAAACGTTAAACATTATATTTGCTATGTTTCCTGGATGGAAACATCAGAATATCTAAGTGCCTTGGTTGTTACTGCTCCTTGCCTAGCTCGCTCACCTATTACTATGTTTACTTGGTACAGTGCTCCCCAAGCAATTGTTGGCTCTATCTAGTGTTCTCAAGTAGTTGTGTGCTCAGTTTAGTGTTTACTGACCACTTGTGTGCTGGGTTTAGTATTTCTCAGGTCAATGTTTGCCTGGTTTAGTGCGTATCGAGCACTTGTATGCTCAGTTTTGGTGTTGGTTGAGTGCTTGCTCTCCCAATCTTGCTCTCCTTCCTGTGTTACACTCTTCAACCTGAAGCTAAGTGACTTATGGTGCAAAACCCTAATTGGGATTGTTCTAGGGTTCATGACTACTCCTATGGCATGTGAAGAACCTACCACTTGATCACTAATGATTATGTATAACATTCTCCGTTGCTCGTTGATTATGCATGTTGGTTTAACCCTAATCTCGTGTAGGTGGTTAAGGGACATCATGTCGTGATGGTGGTGTGCATAACGTGTGTGTGAATGCTCGGGCATGTAGTAGCTCAAGTCGTTGCATGTGTGTGCAAGACGGTTTGAGGGAAAATGGGACTTATATATATGATAGTGGCGTGGCGCACGGCGCGTGAAGGCGGGCTTGTGGTGGCCGATTGAGTGAGTTGTAGGGATTGCTTAGAGATGTTATGTTGTAGTGCATACTTTAGTAGAAAAAGTGTCTATACCAACTCCTAGGGTCCTATAAATAGAGTTTTGTAAGGTGAAAGTCCAAGGAGGATGAAACTTCTTGGGTTGTGGGTCTAGTGGAGTGTCCGATTAGGCCTTTGAGTCACGATTGACCTAGGAATTGTAGTGGGATTAGGAGTTGTTGTTAGCTTAGTAGTTTTGTTTAGGTTAGGTGACTTGTAGTTGGAATGGGACACGCAACGAGAGAGAAAATGGTAGAGAGAGAGAGGGGACAAACAGACAGTGTGACAGACAAAGAGAGAATTAGAGGAGGAATCGATGGGGAGAGAGAAATGGAGAGAAGCGGATGAAAAGGAAGAGGATGAATTACTTGCTTTGATGATGAAAACTGAGAAAGGAGGGTGGCGGCATTGCTAGGCGTCGAATGGTGAAATGAAAAATAGCAGAGGAGAGAGAAGTAGCCAGAGGGAAGAAAGACAAAGGGGGAGCAAGAAAGACTTACCTACGATGATCGGCAGTGACACAACACAGTGACTGGAGCTAGATGACATGAGACGAAACAAAAAGTCAAAGGGGAAAGAAAAGGTATTGGGGGGCACCAGACAGTGAAGGAGAAAAAGAAATAGGGTTTTAGTCCATAGGTCAAAATGACATCATTTCACCTTTTTTTTTTAACTAGTGGGTTGGGTTATGTTCTTGGACCTAGGCTTCTAATGGACCAGTCATGACATTCCTCATAAAAATTTCTTCCTTGAAATTTACTCAAGTAACCAGAGTTAATATCCAAGAACTCATGAGGCTGATAATTTCTAAATCTCCTTCTACAAGTTTATCCTAAAGCTATTCATGGAACCCAATAACTCTCCTCTCATGAAAAGATATCCTACAACACCCATTGATCCTAGTGATTATTACATTCACATTTTTGTTGTGCTCACCACGGTTGACACCTAAGCTTCAATTTCTAAGTCTTTATTGCATCCAACACTTTTGTCGCCTATTAGTCTCTTCTAATGTTAACCATTCATGACGATAAATTCGCACTACAACATGATCCGCACACAATGAACTGTATAGTTGCAAATTTTTAATTCCTATGTGATCGGAAGTCATAACAAATTCTCAAGATCCTTATGAAATTTACTCCCAAACTATCATATTAGTAAATACAATACTTTTGTTGTGAACTATGATACCTTCACAAAAATGCCTAAAGCTAAGACCTCTTAAATATGTCACGTCGAGTCTAATCTAGCTCAACACCTACTGGGAAAACTCTTGCCACACTTTGATAGAAAAATGGACTCGTCCCCCAAAACCATGAACTCAAAACACATATTCCAAGATAGTCTCTTTCATCCTTAGTCAAAATCTATACTCCTTGAAAATATATATGTGATCAATGAAAGTATCATAGTACCTATCAGCCTAGGCACACCAAACTGCATAAAAGAAAGATCACCATATCAATGGGGTAAAACTTGACACTAAAAGGCTTGATCAAAAGGGTCTACCCATGACATAATTTTGCATCAATTTCCTTTGTTCTCTACGAACTCAAAAACCCATACACTAAGTTAAGCCTAGAGGTGGATAAGGTTGAGTAGTTAAAAGGAAGTGCTCAGAAGCCAAACATGAAGTGGTCAGACTCAAGATTTACTCTTATGCTTCCTATCGGTGAGAGGAAACCGATCTAAAGAATGAAGTTGCATTAAGGCACCAAAGGTATGCTCCGCCAAGTGATTAAGGACGAAATTGATTGCAATGGGAATGAGAAGGTCACAACCAAGTGGTTGGGTTCAAGGTTGGTCATTCCATTGAAAACTTTTTATTTTTTATTTGATTTATTATTTTTGTAGCCTCAAATTTGAACTCTAAAAATGTTTACAGAATGGTGGTTTTCTTTCAAATCAATTCCCAAAAGAATTTTAAGAAAAATAACTTGAAAAATTTTAAAATAAATATTGCAAGACAGGGCATGGTTTTTGTAAAATGATTTAATACAAGCATTTAATAAACTTTGTATAATCTAAAGCATGTAAACACACTTCATAACAATAAATATACCCACTGAGACATCGGTTCAAACATTTGGACTTCCCAAGAAAAATTTGGAATGGACAAGTGTAAGGAGGTCTGTATGGTTGGGAAAGATCAAGTCGACATCAATTAGAGTGAATCCCAAGGGTCATGAAAATTGAAGCATATGAGTTGAAGAAACTAAAATCATTTCATCAACTCCTACACATGCTAACATATATACAAGTGAACATGTTTATGATAGAGGAATTCCCAATCCAAACTTAATCCAAGACGTACCCAACTAGTCAAAAATCAGCACATCTCAACTAAAGTAAACAACGAGCTCAAATGATCCAGTACCATCCAAATCATTTATCCACTATCATGCCTTGTACCCAGGAGTGAACCATTCTAACCTGAAATCCACAAAATATAAAATATAGATACAACAATCCCAAGAATCAAATACTTCAAAAATCATTCCAAAGAAACTAAACTCAACACTACTAAATATTCTCTAAAATCTCTCAAATTCACGTATGTCACCCGACACTTAACTTACCTTTCTCTTCTAATCCTATCAGGTATGATCTATGCAAATGTCACAACCAACATAGTCATCTAAAAGAATGGTGGAGATAACTAGGTGAGTCCTCTGACTAAATAAACGATGAACCCATACTAATGCTTAAATTTGAGTTAATTACAGAATTCAGAATGAAACAGAATCTCAGAAAAAACTAAGTGATATTTTAGAAACATTTATTTACAATAATATTATATGCAAAAGTTCTGTGGCATAAGCATAAAGGAAACAACATCATAATAGAACAGAAACCATGTTTAACTAAGCATAAACAAAGTGAAGTATCTCCCTTTTAAACTCAATGCGCCGAGTGTCCACACAAGAAATCTCATCAAGAAAACCACTTTGTCTCCGAAGCTAGTTCACTCAAAAAGAAAGATGTTAGTACCAACATGCTAGTAAAGGCCACAATTTTACATCTACAGTAGGGTCAAAATAAAAGCAGAAACTAAATAGCATGCCAGAGGCTTTTCAAATGCAATGTCATTTCAGAACAGAGTATTGAGCAGAAAAATATCATATAATCGTATAAAAAATTCCAGTCTTCATATTTACTCTTTATGCAGTTGAGAAGCGTGTACAAAATAATGTTCATGTCTACACCAATCATGATAGAAAAATATTATTATTTTGTTGCTTAGATACAAAGAACAGTGCATAAAATGACAATGGTTATTTTCATAACAAAACATACAAGTTTTTCAGAAAATCAACTTTAGCTAGTTTTTGGCAAAGTCTAGTATAGGAGTATTGCTTACCTGAGTTTTGTAGTATACTATCTAAGCTTTAAACTCTAAGAATAGTAGTATCATGACCTAATCCAAAAAAAATACCACTAACACATTAATAAATCATACCACTACAAAAGGAGCCTAACTAACAAAATTCTATAACCTGAACCATATTTCAAAAGAGCCAAAATCACTCATTTAACCAATTACAAATAATCACGACAAAACATCAACCCTAAATTTCCGACTACTAGAGACATGCACATCCAAATTCCTGTTTGAATACCTTTATACCCAAAGTGAATAACCCCACAAAAGTTATTCTCCCTCTTTTTCCAAATACGCTCAACACATACTCCCACTCAAACCAAAACCGATCTCCAGTACATCAATTCACCCTTGCTCAAACGCTACCATGAACCCAAAACAGAACAACAAAATCCACAAAATCTAAGAACCCTTGATTTATGAACAATTTGGAAAAGTAGTTTAGACAATACGAACACTGGTAAAAAGTGTATCTTACCAACAAAACTATGTCCATGGAGCTAGATGGTGGTGCTTTGTGCAACAAGCGATACAAGCAATTAACATAGGCCTACTAGAGAGAGTTTCTTTGACCTCCTCCAAATAGGCTTGAGTTTGAAAAAGAACTTGTAAAGGCCACTAAGACAACAAGTAAAGTTCTAATTAGAAGAAACAAAGTCAAGAAAAGAAGGGTGTTTGATCCACATCCTTGGAACTTACAGGATGATGGACCAATGGAGACATTTTTATTCTCCAACAAAAGAGGGGAATGATCAGAATGATTTTTCTCAAAATGAATAACGGTGGCCTGGGGGAGATATTGGGACCAAGGATGATTGACTAGAGCACGATCAAGTCTCTTCCAAGTATATATACTATCTCTCCTGCAAGACCAAGTGAACTTGTTACAAAGGAAAGGCATGTCATAAAGGGAATCGTTCTCAATAAAATCAACGAAGTCAGCATTGGCAATTTGAGGAGTTGGAACACATCCAACTTCTCTTCATCAGACTTAATAATATTAAAATCGCCTACTCGCCTACCAAAACCCAAGGGGTGGATGAGGGGCGCATATTAGTAAGAGAATCCTATTAAAATCGCCTACTCGCCTACCAAAACCCAAGGGGTGGATGAGGGGCGCATATTAGTAATAGAATCCCAAAGAGATCTCCTAAGCAAATAATTAAGCTTAGCATACAAAACAGAAAAAATGGTGGTAAAACTACACCAATCTACAAAGAAAGTGAAATGTTGATCAAAATAATGAAACACAGTAATAGAAATATCAGATTTAATACAAACCCAAAATTTTCCCCCTTTAACTTCATTGGAAAAAGCTTGAGGGAGACCTATTTTTTTACCAATAGCAACAGCTTTCACAAAGAGGACCATTGGCTCAAGCAAAGCAATTAAAGGCAACTTATGAGTGTGGATCAAGTGTTTCAAATGAAGTATAGTATCATGATTGGCTATGCCCCGCACATTCCAAATAAGAATAGAGGTCATTAAGATATAAGTTTAGTTTTTGTGTTAGAGTACTTAAGTAGGGCAAAAGAGATGAAACATATTTAAAATAGAAATCTTTTATTTATAAAAAATAAATACAAAAGTAAAATTCACTACCCAATTGTTGTGACGCATTACATCTACCTTATACTAAAAAAGAATTTTACAATTTAATTTATCAAAACAAACCACCTTAGTATGATAGCTTCTAACCTCTAGGGGTAATTGGCTCAAATGGTAAAGACTTTGGTCTTAGTAGTACGCTCCCTCCCCGTCTAAGGTTCAAATCCTCATAAGTGCCAACAATTTCTAGAACCAGTCATACTGGATAAACTTCCCCTTGAATTACTCAAGGTGCACTTGCAGGAAATTACTCGTTGTCGAGGGCCTGTGCACTTCTGAGATTAGTTAGGATTTTGTTCCCAGGCATGATCTGGTGCCAATAATAAAAAAAAAGGTATGATTACTTGATTTTCACGAGAACTATAGAATCAAAAGAGAAGTCATCTGGAAAATACTTTTACTACAAAGAAATTACACAAATAATTTCATAAATTGACATAATTTAAATGATCCGTTAAATTTATTTTACATTAAAATAACTTTACTTAATGTATCAGATATGCCACTTTAGTTTATAAAATTATTTATATATATATATATATATATATTTTTGGTGACTAGAATATTTTTCGGTGCAAAATCATACGCATGTGTGGGATGACTTTTTACGGACGAGGGTCTTTTATAAAAGAAAAAATCTACTCAACCTCCTACTATTCACACCACACTCCACACTCCATCTTTTTTTTAATTTTTTTTTTAATTTTTTTATCAAATATATTTTTATATGAATAGTGAATAAAAAATTATAAATAGTTTTAAAAAAATAAATTCAAAAAAAAATTTTAAAAAATATTAAAAAATATTAAAAAGTGTGGAGTGTGGAGTGTGAGGAGGTTGTGTAGCAAAACTCTTTATAAAAGTGCACGGTTATAGACAGCGCGTGTAGCTTTCGAAAGTACAAAAGGGCCAGTACGCTAGTACATATGAATTCAGAAGAAAAGGAATTTTCCCATTAAAGTTACTTTATAATTAAATTAATAAGAAACTCAAATCTTTCACCCATTAATTTAACTAATCTGATAGTCCAATGAAACCAATCATGTAATCTGAACGTCACAATATTACATTCAGGAAATGTCTGTGTCATGAGCTTTTCCCCAGTTTCCATCAGATGATGCAAAGTCCTCTCCTTTCTTGATCTCAACACAATTCATTCTTTGAAGTAACATCACTAACAACCTTTGAAGATCTAAACGACTGCTGAGACTGTTTACAGTGAGCGATTGCTCCCTTTATTGAACTCTCAAGCTCTGAGTCCGTGCTGCAATTGATCCTCTTGTGCAGCTGTAAATCATTAAATCCACTTGAACCGAATGAAAAGGATGAAGAACCAGAAGAAGATGTAGACGAAGACCATGACTTAGTATCAGAACGCCGTTGAATAGCCCCAGAAAAAGACCTCCTGTGGCTGCAAACAGTACCATTCGCAAGCATCTCTCCATCAATGCTCTTCATCCAAGTGGTCGATATCTGGTATTTCTCCCTATCAATTTTTCCGAATGGGTTTTTCTTGGGTACCTTCATAAACTTGTTTAGACAATCCTTACCCTTTGAGGTAGTTTTTGCTTCTGGAGTGCATGCTGCTGCCTTGGCACTGGAGGATGCATCTGAACAACCAGATTTGCTGAACAAAGTCTTGAGATATGAACTTGAAGCCTTGAGTTTTTGACCTAGTGCAAATTGCTTGATTTGCTTGAGCTTCTTGGCCCAAAACTTCTTTGGATGACAGCCAATGAATTCACTTTTTTCAATAGACCATTCTAAGAAGCACTCATCTGGGCTTAGTTCACTACTAAACCGGCAAGACTCTGATGGTGAAATGTTGAGGGAGTCAAGTGGAGTACTGCTATTGGTAGAATCTGCAGTACTGGGGCCAGTACTAGTGACAGAAGGACTGCTATAGTACTTTTCTTCTAAGGCATCTGCTGTTTTGGGTTCAATTTCTGTGCTAGAGCTCTGAAGGATTTTTCGAACCATTTGTAAGCGAGTAGGGAGGTTAAGAGGAAGGAGTTTTCCCTTGTAGAAGAGCTCATCAGCTGGGGAAGTTGTGAATTCTTTCTCGCGTGACATTGAAGTCATTTGGAACTCAAACTCTCTAGTTTGTGGTGGGGAACTGATAAAGTAACACAAGAAGTTGGAAGAAGAGCTCAGTTCCATATCAATATAGTCTTCATCTGCATGCATGAGGTTAACTGAAGGTTGGTTTGTGGCCATTTTATGCATGAGACCTTCTGTCAAACACCTCTTGTATTATGTGTTTAGAGAAGAGATGTGCTTATGGGGAGGTAAGCTTGGTGAAGGAAGAGGAGGGCAGAACATGATCATTTTATAAAGTGAGGATGATGACATGGACGAGGCCAAGGCTGGCTGAGGCGAGAGGGGGCCCAAGGCTGTGATGACTAAAAATTAAAAAGGCAAAAAGGTTTCGAATTTTTGCTGCCTCTTCTGCAATGGCACCCTCTGATCCCCCTCCCCAAAAAAGAAAATTCCCTTCTGCTCCCCAAAAGAATTTGGCCCCCCTCCCTTAGCAAATGTGCTTAGCTCCGTCCCTTGCATAGTGCCAAACTAGAATGATAGAATAAAATCGTATGGTCAGATATTTTTATTATTATGAATGCTTCCAAGTAGGAAAATTTAGGGAAAAGTAAAACTGTGGACCTTAAATTTCCCTGCCGAGCAAAAAAGGTTAAGCATATAGTTCATGAGCTAGTTGCTTTTGTTTCATCAGTTGTGTGATATGTTAAGATCATATACATCAGCAGCATGAGCTGTGTAAGTACCGACATTCATCATTTGGTCAGTCTAGCTAGCTACTTAATTAACAATGAATAATGCTACTATGTCTCTTTAATTTACCCTCTCATTTGCTCATTATTTAATTTTTTAAAAAAATTTTCTTTTCTTAATGGTTAAGGAAGTGACTATTAATGTATTTTTATTTTCTTTTTATTTTTTAAAAATATTTAAACATGTTTAAAATAAAAAGAAAAAATAAAATAAAAGTACAATTTGTACTAGACAGCACAATGAGCGGTCACCTGCAGGCCGCAAAGTAGCACTGCTCATTACCTATATATGAAAGATGCCAGCTAGCTAAACTTGCTACAAATTTTACCACAAAAATCTTAAAATTTTCACGTGACTTGGGCATGTCATTAATATAATAAATATTAATTTGACTTATGTTGTTTCTTTAACTTCTGGTTTGTAAATGTAAAGCAGTAAAATTACTTGACGACGTACAACATGATCATTAATTCATCCAAGTTCTCTTCAACATGCATAAAGTTTTTGATGAGCAGTGCTGACCAGCTAATTTAATTACAAGTACTCCACAATGCATGGACATCTTCTTGTTTTCTTTCGTTGGCATGCATATATACATGTTGGTACCTTGAATTGAAATGCCCAAAACGAGTTAAGTCTCCACCACAGGAAAAGATGTTGACAGTGCTCTTGTTTTTATGGACAGTTTCGATGAAAGTAATTCCAAACCCATGACTCAACTATGCAATAATGTTAGGACAATGAAATAGGAACTCAGGATGAAGATTCGGGTCGATGGATGGATTCAATATAGATATTATATGTAATATGTTGATATATGTATATATATGCATGATTAATGTACATGCACTACTACTCCCCTGGGGAATTCTGAATGGACTGTTCCTCCAACCTTGTCTGTAATCTCTATCATCCAGTTCTCTCTTATCTAATCATCAGTACTATATCGAGTGCAAGTTGCTTGCACAAACCATGCATATACATGATGCATGTTCTTTACGGCCTCAAGTGACAGACTACATGCATTATATAGAAGAAAAGGACTATACACAATATAGAGGTACTACAATAATACATATATGGCTATTATATTAATAATGAACTTTCTCTAGATAGTTTATGTTCCCCAATATCCACAAGCTTTTCGAGTTCGAAAAGCTATCTCATTTCTTGAAATCCTGGACTTTATTTTTATAAATTAGAAGATAGATTAAAAAATGAGCTGGGCTCCCGCTCATTTTCACCGCTAGGCTATTTTGATTTGTTTCTTTTTTATTTATTTATTTATAATTTTTTATTATTTAAAAATATAAAAAAATATATAAAAAAAAATTAATACATTAAAAGTCACCTTCTTAACTATTAAATAAAAAAATAATTAAAATACATGAGGAAGCAAGCTGACTGGGCAAACTATAGCATTTTTCTTAAATAATATAGCAGCACTGTAAAATCTAGTGTTATTTATAAGAGGAAGTGTATACCCTACTACGCATGATTTGATATTCGAATAAACAACAGGAGATCAAAATGTGATTCTTGGTTCTGAATTTTTGGAAACCCGCGTTTATGTCTACACGTGACAGATTTGCTTTACGAAAAACCAGCTCAGAGACTATAAACTTGGGGAGTTGATTACGTGCTGCTTTTGGAGTTATTTACATGTACCGGTCGATCGCATGATCATCACAACTTTCGCAACGTGCTTCTCTGTGAATGGTAAAGGTTTCTGCAGATAAAAGTTCGTGGAAAGACCAAAGGGACAAAAGGTATCTATCACTTTTGGAAACTACCTTCCATTATTATATATGAATATGGGTACCGTTAAAGTAGTTTGTGTCAGCCAGACCTTTTACACGGTTCCAGCTCATAAGCATCTCTTCATTCATGCGGCCAGAATCAAATTACAGATAAGCAAATTAATTAAAGACCAGCTCACTGATCCTACCGTTACTGAGTCAATAACATAATCTCCTCTATGTTTCCATATTTATCTTATCATGTGCGGTACAGATTCTGATAGAGCATAGAAAATATCAGTGTTTGTAGGTTGAATTCACTGTACTACTAATTGTATTGTGCAGCAGATATATTATATATAGAGAATCAATTCATAGAGTCTGTATAGTATACAAATACTTTATATAGTGTTTGAGCTTTAGATAAACTCTATGTTCCTAGATCTTCGGTCTTATCCTCAGACTATTTGTCTTTATCATTTACACACCCCCGCAAGCTGAACTGTGGAACCACCACATGAAGCTTGTCCCGAAAATTAACAAAACGTGCTGAGCCAAGTGCTTTAATTTGTAAGTGTGTCAGCAAGCTAGTCCTTACTTGATAGAAAATGGAAAATTAGACTCCCTTGTGACACTCGTTCTCATACAAAATGAAAATTCAATTCCACATGCTTTGTGCGAGTATGGAAGACTAGATTAGCTGTGAGATAAGTAGCCCCTAAATTATCACACTATAGAACTGAGAGTTGGTATAGAAGAATGTCGAGTTCCTTTAGTAGTGATTGTCTCCAAATCAACTCTATTGTGGCATTAGCAATGGCTTGATACTCTGCCTCTGTACTTGATCTGACAACAATTGATTGCTTTTTCGAGCTCCATAAGATGAGACTATTACCATAAAATATACCATAACCACTTGTCGAGCTTCTATTCTCAAAAGAGCCAGCCCAATCAGCATCTGAGTATGCTACCAAAGTGAAGGATGGGCTTGGTTTTAATAACAAGTTGAGAGTAATGGAGGACTTTAGGTACTGTAAAATTCATTTTACGTCAGTGTAGTGGGGCTTGGTTGGACGATGCATGAACGGACACACCTTGTTAATAGCAGAGCTTATATCTAGGCTTGTTAAAGAGAGGTACTGTAAAGCTCCCACTGTGTTGCGATTCATGTGCTCATCTTCAACTTGATCACCATCATGTAGAGAAAGAGAATGAGTAGTAGACATCGGTGAAGATACAAGCTTGGAATCAAGCATGTTTGTACACTTGAGAAGGTTGAGGATGTAACAATGCTTGATAAGAAAAAGACTAGAGGGAAGGAAGTTGGCTTCAATACCCAAAAAATGGTGCAACTGGCCCATGTCTTTAATTACAATACCCAGACTGAGAGATGTAATTAGAGAGGTAAGAACTTTATCATTAGAGCCAGTAATCACTCTGTCATCAACATAAACAAGAAAATAAATTGTGGTCGAACTATCCTTGTATACAAATAAAGAGGTATCAACTTTAAAATTAGTAAAGCCAAGGGAGAGGAGTTTGTCACTCAGTCTAGAATACCAAGCTCATCGGGCCTGTTTTAGGCCGTAGATGGCTTTGTGAAGCTTGCATACATGGTTTGGCTACTGGGATGGATGAAACTTGGTAGTTGTTGTCTATAGACTTCCTCTTGAAGGAAACCATGTAAAAATGCATTTTGCACATCCAACTGTTTGATAAGCCAAACTGCATGCGCAAGGTCTAGTCTGATCGTGGACAGCTTGACCACAGGACTAAAAGTATCTTGAAAATCGTTTCCCGCTTGTTGATGATAGCCTTTGGCTACTTGTCGGCCTTTATAGCTCTCTAGTGAGCGATCTGGATGTTGCTTGATTTTATATACCCAACGGCACCCCACTATATTCATGTTTGAAGTGGGTGGTACAAGTGACCAAGTTCCATTGCGGATTAAACCATTGATCTCAGCATCCATGGCCTGGTGCCATTCTGGAAATTTTGTAGCTGAGGTGAAGCAAGTAGGCTCGGTTTCAAGTAGGTCACATGCAGCCAGTAAAACTTTGGGTAGTAGATAGCGTACAATGCCATCAGTATGATTTTTTAACTTTGAGACAGCATTTTGGAGCCTTGTATGCATGAGATGAGTTTGCAACGACATACTTGCAGCGGCTGGACTAGGAATGGGTGAGGCTGGTTGATACGGAGGTGAGCTCGAGGTGGGTGGTAGGGTGGGAGATGTAACATCCCGTATTTTAGTGTATTTTTATTAAATGATTATTTTTATTAATTTAAATATTGTTTCTCTTGTTTTAAAATTAAGGGAGTTTTATTATATTATTTTATAATATTTTTAAGTTGCAAAAATTATATTTTTAATATGCTTTCTTAGTATTAATTATTATTTTGCATTTAAATTGATCTTTAATTTAAATTAGTTTGTTTTTGGGTTTTAAAATTATTATTATTTTATTTAAGTCTTTCACTACGTTTGAATTATTTTATTTAGTTTATTATTTAAAATTATTTTCGTTGGATCATTTTTGTGACTCAGTTGTGAGGGTTGGACCTCATTTCTTTCCCTCTATTTTTCTTTTCCTTCTTTTTTCTTCTTCTTCCTTATTTCTTTTCGGTTTCCTCCCGCGCAGCCCCTCTCTCTCTCGACTCTCTCTCTCTCCCCGTGCGTTTTCATCTCTCCACCCCAGCCACCGCCGTGGTCATCACCGCCCGGCCCAATTGGTTCCCCAGCCGCCGGCGACCTTACCCCATCATTTTCAGGCCACCCAGCAACATCGTTTGCCCTCACTCACCATCTAAAGCCACACGGCTTTTGATCTCCAACGCTGCCGTCCGGCCACCATCTTTTCATCACATCTTCCTCGACCTCCTAACAACCCATTAGACCCATCTCCAGCTTCGATCCGTCACCGGTGAAGCCGCATTGTTCACATCTGCGATATGTTCATTTTTTACCTTAAACCGCCACCTGCGCCGCCACCCACGGCCAAAGGCCACCACCATTAGCTTCACCGACCTCCCTAGGCCCTACCCTATATATTTTGAGTTCTGGTTTGACTCCGTTCAAAAGTGAGTTTATGAGAACCACGGCCAGTGTATTTTTACACTATTCTGTTGATGTTTTGTGGCTTCCAGCTCATCCGTGATTCTTTAAAAATTACTATATAGCGCTGTAAGTATTTTTTCAAACAAATTTTAAAATTTAAATATATTTTTGCACTAACTCATTTCACTGTGTTTTGGTTGGTTATTTCGGACTGAGTCCGAGGAGTAAGGGGATCGGATGGATTGGAGGATGGAGTTTTTTGTGTGTTTGGTTTATTGTGATTTGGTCGGTTGTTGGATATTGATGTCGGTTTGGTACATTGCATATTGCACGCATGATCATGTTTGTAAATTGAAAACTATATTTTTGGGTAATTGCATTCATTTTCATGTGGATATTTGAAAAGTGAGTTTTCATGTGTGGAATGGATTTTGGGTGCGTGTGTATCATGACCCCAAGCCGAGATGGGGCATTATCTCGGTGGAGCTCCTCTGGTCACTCAGGGGCGGAATATACTGAGTGTCATCCTCTGGGTTGTCGCCGGGTGACAACGGGATCGGACGGGTTTCGTGCCGACTCTGTGGACCTTCTGCTGGCGGGGCTAGAGGATGTCTGACCACAAACGCACTGGGTGCGAAACTTGGTATTGCTCGTTATGAAGCTAGGGTGTGCGGATGGTCCCTAGGGGAGATCATGGTGCATACGGATACGGATAAATGGATTAATGGATAAATGACTATTTTCTGGGAAAATGGTGTGTGTTGGATAATGGTTTTTGTGTGAGTCATTTTTTGAGAAAATGATGGATCATGATTTTTGAGCCAAATGAGATTTTGGCGTATGTTGGAAAATATCCATTTTTTGGAAAAATGATATTTTTGGATCTGGTGCATATTATATCATATGCATGCATGGTTGGTTGCATTAAATGTGTTTTTATCTCAGGATTGGTTGGGTTATAACTTACCTACAGTACCATTTAATGGTATCGCAGATTTTTTTGTTGATGATGCAGATGCCGAGCCTGAGGATTTGGCTCCGTCAGAGGAGTGATTTGGGATCACTCGTATTTATGTTTTTTAGCTCTTGTATTATTTTGGGACGTTTGGTTTTTTTTTTAAATGCTTGTATTTGGATATTTGTATTAAACAAATTCTGGTCTTAGTGACTTATTTATTATCCGCTGCTTATATATTGTACACTGTTGCATGTACATACACTTGGCACATGTCGTTGGGATGTGTGACCCATGTTGTCATCATCCTGACGTCACTATTCTCGAGATTTTCTGTACGTAGGAGTCGGGACGTCACAGTTGGTATCAGAGCAGTTCGGTTCTAGGTAAAGCCACATGTCCCTTAGGTGCAGTACCAGAAAGTTTTAAAAGTTGTAATTTGAAATTAATTTGTTTGAAGTATGTTATTTTTAATGGTTTTAATTTATTTTATGTTGTTATATTTTGTTGGTTTTATTCTATTTTATTTTATGTTGTATTATTTTATTTTATTTGGGTGTTGCTTTTGCTCTTATTTGAAATTTTGTCCGGAGACTTAAGTGTGGTTAAGGGTTACGCTTTGGCAGGAAAATGGTTAGACCAAGAAGGACGACTGAAGTGCCAGAGAATGAGTTGCCATGGGGTGACTGAAATTATGCCATAGCCAGGGCATTGAACAAAATGACGAAATTTCTCCAACACAATTTCCAGCCACCACAAAGGGATTTGAATAGAGCGGTTCAAGCTGGGTGCACCTATGAGCTCTTCCTAGTGCATAGGACACCTACTATTACTGGTGAAGAGGAGTCACTGTGGGCTAGAAGGTGGATAGAGGACTTGGAAAGGCCATTTGAAGTTTGTAGTTGTACTGAAGCTCAACAAGTCTTGTATGCAAGTTATATGCTACAAGGTAATGCAGCTAATTGGTGGAGGACCAAGCGAGAGTTATTGGTGATGGAGTTGGGATCCTTTGCTGCTGTGTCTTGGCAGCGGTTCAAGAAAGAATTTGATGATTGTTTCTTTCCCATTTCTGTAAGGCGGCAAAAGGCACAGGAATTTGGTAATTTGGTGCAAGGGAATATGTCTATAGAGGAGTATGCCCGAAAATTTATGGAGCTTGAGCGATTACCCACTTGAGTTCTACTGAGGAGATGCGACCTGAGCGTTTCCAGGAGGGTCTGCGACCTGAGATACGCAGACAAGTGGTTTGCCATCAGATTCTAAATTTTCAGTAGTTAGTTGACATGGCCACTGTCGCAAAATATGAGAATAGTTTTTTAGTGGGCTCCCCTCCAGGTCAGAAAAGGTAGAGTTTTGCTGGTAAAGGCAGCAGTTCTGGGTCGCCACAAAAGCTTGTGCAAAGGATTGGGGCCAGTTCACAAGTAGCCTTTGGGGTGCGTATTGGGGGTCGAGCCCCAATTTGGAGTAGATGTAATAGTGCTCACGAGGGTGAGTGCCGTCAGAGTGGGACTACCCATTGTTATAGATGTGGCCAGTCGGGGCACTTTGCTCACGAGTGTCCTAATCGAGCACAAGTAAGTCGCGGAGGTCGTCGTGATGGAAGGAGTAATCAGAAGCAAGTAGTGCAGGCTCGGGTGTATGTTGTGACTCTTGAGGACATCGATTATGTGACACCAGAGACCTAGGATGCTAGGGTGATTACTGGTATGTGTTTAATTAACTCTTTGGATTTGATGTTTGGTGTGGGTTATTGTTTCTTTTGGATTTCATCGGTGTGTATGTTTGCTTCAGGTAGAGTCCATCTATATGACTTTTATGCATGTACTTTGTTTGACTTTGGAGCTTCTCAGTCTTTTGTGTCTGCCACTTTTGCACGAATGTGCAACTTAGTCACAGAGCCCTTATCACAATCTTTGGTTGTGACTCTTCCCAATGGCGAGATGGTGTGGTGTTCTAAGGTTGCGATGGGTTGTCCTTTGGATTTTGGTGGAAGGACACTAGAGGTGGATCTAATTGTATTTAAATTGCTCGAGTTAAACATTATTCTTGGGATGGACTGGTTGTACCTGTATTCAGCGTGTATTAATTGTAGAAGTCGGGTCATTGGTTTCCAGCTTCTAGAAGGAGATTATTTGGAATATGTGGGAAGTAAGTTGAAGGCAAAACCAACAGTTATATCTGCAGTGCAAGCTAAGAGAGATATAGCATGTGGAGCTGATGCATATTTGGTTCAAGTGGTGTCTATGCCATTAGAGAAGAAGTCTTTAGTGGATATACCAGTTGTAGAAGAATTTTCTGATGTGTTCGTAGATGATTTGTCTGGGTTGCCTCCAATTCGTGAGTTGGAGTTTGTTATTGATTTGGAACCTAGAGCCGCTCCTGTGCACAAGGCTCCCTACCGTATGGCGCCGGTTGAGTTGAAAGAGTTGAAGATTCAGTTGCAAAAATTAGTTGATAAGGGATTTATTCAGCCGAGTACTTTGCCTTGGGGAGTGCCAATTTTGTTTATTAAGAAAAAGGATGGTACTCTCAGAATGTGTATCGATTACCGAGAACTTAATAAAGTGACTATCAAGAATAAGTACCCTCTTCCGCGGATAGATGATTTATTTGATCAGTTTCAAGGAGCAGCTATTTTCTCAAAGATTGACTTGAGATCAGGGTACTATCAGTTGAGGATAAGAGATAAAGATATACCCAAGACTGCTTTTAGGTCGCGGTATGGGCATTATGAGTTTAAAGTGATGCCTTTTGGGTTGACTAATGCTCCTGCAGCCTTTATGGATTTGATGAATCGAGTATTTCGACCCTATCTGGATTCTTTTATGGTGGTATTTATTGATGATATTATGATTTATTGTCGAGACTGGGAAGAGCATGCTTATCACCTTCGTCTGGTGTTTGGGAAATTACGGGAACATCAATTGTATGCGAAGTTAAGTAAATGTGAATTTTGGTTGGAAGAAGTCAAATTTCTTGGACATGTGATTTCCCGAGATGAAGTGGCTGTAAATCCTAGCAAGGTGGAAGCTGTTTTGTCTTGGCCTCGTCCTTCAACGGTGCGTGAGATTCAGAGTTTCTTGGGACTTGCCGGGTATTATCGGAGATTTGTTGAAAGATTTTCTCGATTATCTGGACCTCTCACTGCTTTGACTAGGAAGAATGCTGAATTTGTTTGGTCAGATCGGTGCGAGAGGAGTTTCTAAGAATTGAAGAAGAGATTGACAACAGCTCCAGTATTGGCACTTCCAAAGCCACACAAGCCGTTTGTGGTGTTTAGTGATGCATCCAAGTTTGGATTAGGATGTGTTCTTATGCAGGAAGGACGAGTTGTTGCTTATGCATCTCGTCAGTTGAAAGTCCATGAGAAGAATTATCTCGCTCATGATTTGGAATTGGCAACTGTAGTGTTTGCTCTTAAGATCTAGCATCATTATTTGTATGGAGAAGTCTGTGAAGTCTTCACTGACCATAAGAGCTTGAAGCATATGTTTTCTCAGAAGAATCTCAATATGAGGTAGAGGCGATAATTAGAGATGATTAGCAACTATCAATGTGAGATCAAGTATCATCCAGGGAAGGCGAATCTAGTCGTTGATGCTTTGAGTAGGAAGTCTCAGTTGGTAGATGAGGCAGAGTCGTCAGGAGTGGACTCTCTCCTTTGTGGGATGAGGAGACTTCTTATTGAGAGTTCACAGCAGGAGGAATTGTTATCTTCAGTTTTGGATGTTCGAATAGTTGATTTTGAAGAATTGAAGACTCTCCAAAGAAGGGATCCAAAGTTGTTAGATATCAAGAAGAGAGTCAGGAAGTCTAAAGGACCCATGCACTACAGTTTGGATAAAGATGGTGTTCTGCAGTTTCGAGATCGAAAAGTGATTCCCAGAGATTCAGAATTTAAAGAGAGAATCTTGGCAGAAGCTCATACGACTCCATATTCAGTTCATCCTGGAAGCCCTAAGATGTATCGGGACTTAAAGAGGAATTTTTGGTGGGAAGGCATGAAGATGGATATTGCCATGTACATTAAGAAGTGTGACACGTGCCGTCAAGTCAAAGTTGAACATCAGAGGCCCGCTGGTAAACTTCAACATCTCCATATTCCTGAGTGGAAGTGGGATGACATTTCTATGGATTTTGTAGTAGGTCTTCCAAGGACTCCTAGTGGAAAGAACTCAGTTTGGGTGATTGTTGATCAGTTGACTAAGAGTGCCCATTTCTTACCTATTAATAATACCGACTCTTTGAGAAAGTTGACTCGGTTGTATGTTAAGGAAATAGTGCGTTTGCACGGAGTACCCAAGAGCATTGTGTCAGATCGAGACCCGCGGTTCACGTCTCATTTTTGGAAGAGTTTACAGGCAGCTTTAGGCACTACGTTGAAGTTCAGGACTGCTTATCACCCTCAAATCGGTCAGTCGGAGCGCACTATTCAGACTTTAGAGGATATGTTACGGGCCTGTGTCATGGAATTTCAAGGGAGTTGGGAAAATCAGTTGCCGCTAATAGAATTTGCTTATAATAACAATTTTCATGCCTCCATTCAGATGGCCCTATATGAAGTTTTGTATGGAAGGAAGTGCAGATCACCTTTATGTTGGGATGAAGTGGGTGAGAGTAAATTAATTGGGCCTGAGTTAATTCAAGAGATGAAAGATCAAGTTCGGGTTATAAGGAATAAAATGGCGGCAGCACAAAGTTGTCAAAAAAGTTATGCTGATACGAGGAAAAGAGACTTATCATTTGAGGAAGGTGATTGGGTTTATCTTAAAGTCTCTCCTATGAAAGGCGTTAAGCACTTTGGTAAAAAGGGAAAGCTTAGCCTGAGGTATGTTGGCCCTTTTAGATTGTGGAGAATGTTGGATTTGTTGCTTATAGAGTTGCATTACCGGATTATTTTGGTGATGTTCATGATGTGTTCCATGTGTCGTCATTGAAGAAGAGTTTTGGACAACAAGAACCGCGTTTTGTTGACCCGGAACACATTCAACTTCAGCCTAACTTTACCTATGAAGTTGTTCCGATACAGATTGTGGATTATAAAGAGCAAAGGTTAAGGTCCAAGACGATACCTTTGGTGAAGGTGTCATGGGGTGATCTGTTGGCTCAAAATTTCTCCTGGGAGACAGAAGCTGACATGAGGGAGCTATATCCATATTTGTTTGGTTGACCCTGTCGGTTTGTTTCTTAAGTTTGCTCTTAGTCGAATCTTATGCCTGTCTTAACTTTAATGTTTGACCTTGCCAATTTTGAGGATGAAATTTTATTTAAGGAGAGGAGGACGTAACACCCCGTATTTTAGTATATTTTTATTAAATAATTATTTTAATTAATTTAAATATTGTTTCTCTTGTTTTAAAATTAAGGGAGTTTTATTATATTATTTTATAATATTTTTAAGTTGCGAAAATTTTATTTTTAATGTGCTTTCTTAGTATTAATTATTATTTTGCATTTAAATTGATCTTTAATTGAAATTGATTTGTTTTTGGGTTTTGAAATTATTATTATTTTATTTTAAATCTTTCACTGCATTTGAATTATTTTATTTAGTTTATTGTTTTAAAATCATTTTCGTTAGATCATTTTTGTGACTCAGTTGTGAGGGTTGAACCTCATTTCTTTCCCTCTATTTTTCTTTTCCTCTTTTTCTTTTCCTTCTTTTTTCCTTTTCTTCCTTATTTCTTTTCAATTTCCTCTTGCGTAGCCCCTCTCTCTCTCGACTCTCTCTCTCTCCCCGTGCATTTTCATCTCTCCACCCCAGCCACCGCCACGTGCCGCCGTGGTCATCACCGCTCGGCCCAATCGGTTCCCCGGCCGCCGGCGACCTTACCCCATCATTTTCAGGCCACCCTACGCCGACGTTTGCCCTCACTCACCGTCTAAAGCCGCAAGGCTTTTGAGCTCCAGCGCCGCTGTCCGACCACCATCTCTTCATCACATCTTCCTCTACCTCCTAACAACCCATTAGACCCAACCCCAGTTTCGATCCGTCACCGGTGAAGCCACATTGTTCATATCTCTTATTTGTGCATTTTTTGCCTTAAACTGCCACCTGCGCTGCCACTTACTGCCAAAGGCTACCACTATTAGCTTCACTGACCTCCCTAGGCCCACCCTATCAATTTCGAGTCATGGTTTGACCTCGTTCAAAAGTAAGTTTTTGAGACCCACGGCCAGTGTATTTTTACACTAATCTGTTACTGTTTTGTGACTTCCAGCTCATCCGTGATCTTCCAAAAATTATTATATAGCACTGTAAGTATTTTTCCAAACAAATTTTGAGATTTAAATATATTTTTGCACTAACTCATTTCACTGTGTTCTAGTTGGTTATTCCGGACTGAGTTCGAGGAGTAAGGGGGTCGGATGGATTGGAGGATGGAGTTGTTTGTGTGTTTGGTTTATTGTGATTTGGTTGGTTGTTGGATATTGATGTTGGTTTTGTACATTGCATATTGCACGCATGATCATGTTTGTAAATTGAAAACTGGGTTTTCGGGTAACTGCATTCATGTTCATATGGATATTTGAAAACTGAGTTTCCATGTGTGGAATGGATTTTGGGTGCGTGTGTAACACGACCCCAGGCCGAGAAGGGGCATTATCTCGGTGGAGCTCCTCTGATCACTCGGGAGCGGAATATACTGTGTGACGTCCCCTGGGTTGTCGTCGGGCGACAATGGGATCGGACAAGTTTCGTGCTGACTCCGTGACCCTTCTGCTGGCGGGGGCTAGAGGATGCCTGGCCACGAACGCACTGAGTGCGGAATTGGGCATCGCTCGTTATGAAGCCAGGGTGTACAGATGGTCCCTAGGGGAGATCATGGTGCATACGGATACGGATAAATGGATTAATGGATAAATGACTATTTTTGGGAAAATAGCGTGTGTTGGATAATGGTTTTCGTGTGAGTCATTTTTTGAAAAAATGATGGATCATGGGTTTTGGGCTAAATGTGATTTTGGCGTGTGTTGGAAAATATCTATTTTCGAGAAAAATGATATTTTTGGATCTGGTGCATATTACATCATATGCATGCATAGTTGGTTGCATTAAATGTATTTTTATCTCAGGATTGGTTGGGTTATAACTTACCTGTGGTACCATTTAATGGTATCGCAGATTTTGTTGTTGATGATGCAAATGCCGAGCCTGAGGATTTGGCTCCGCCGGAGGAGTGATCTGAGATCACTCGTGTTTATGTTTTACAGCTCTTGTATTATTTTGGAATATTTGGTTTTTGTTTTAAATGCTTGTATTTGGATATTTGTATTAAACAAAATTCTGGTACTAAGTGACTTATTTATTATCCACTGCTTATTTTTATTGTACACTGTTGCTTGTATACACACTTGGCACTTGTCGTTGGGATGTGTGACCCTTGTTGTCATCATCTTGACGTCACGATTCTCGAGATTTTTCCTACGTGGGAGTCGGGACGTCACAGGAGATGTTGGATGTGAGGGGGTGATGGATACGGGCCAAGTGTGGATGAAGAGTGAGTAGGCAGTGTATAGGATTGAATTTAGGATGAAGACATTGGGGAAACTAGGACTAGTCCAAGAACAACTTTGATATGTGAGGTAGGCATGATGGGCGGAATAACTAGCTTGGTATGGAGTGAGTTTTGGCGGTAGGTGGAGAAGATATAGGAAGTTTGGAGTGGGTAAAAGGGAAAGTTGACTCATTGAAGACAACATGGTGAGATATGTAGATAGTGCTAATGAAGGGGTCTAAATAGAGATAGCCACAATGTTGAGGACTCAGACTGAGATAGACACATCTCTTGGATCAAAAGTGCATTTTGTGTGACTGGTAAAACCACAGGAAAGGCCAGCACTCGCATCCAAAAACCCTTAATATGGTGTAGGTGGGTGAGTTTTGGAATAACTTTTCAAAAGGAGAAATATTTGAGAGGCCAGGCGTAGGGAGACAATTGATTAAGTAGAAGGCAAGTCAAAAGGCAAAGTCCTAATATTTATTGGGGCTGATGCTTGGGAGAGCATGGAAGGCCCAGTCTCGACAATATGGTGATGTCGACGTTTGACAAAGCCATATTGTTGGTGAGTGTAGGCTCATGTGAGACCATGTTGAATTCCAATCGAATTGAGAAATTTGCCTAGGCTGCGATATTCACCACCCCTATCCTATTGAAGCACTTTAATTTTGCAATTAAATAAATGTTCAACATGTAAAGAGAATGATCGAAATAGAGGTTGGACATCCGATTTATTGGAGAGGATATAGCCAAGAAAATTTACTATAATGATCAACAAAAATCACATAGTATTTATTGACAGTAGTAGAAAGACAGGGGCATAGCCCCAAACATCTGAAAAGATTAAATCTAAAGGACCTTGAGAAGAAGAGACAAACGACTCAAAAGGTAACTGGTGACTTTTGCCTTGTTGACAAGCACCACATACAAACTTTGTTTTACGTGAAGACACTAGAAGAGAGAACCTAGACATAATAGCTTTAACCGTGCGCATAAATTGATGACCAAGTCAGAAATGCCATGTTTGAAGTGACACTCAGGAGGAGAGGAATGCTTGTGGTGAGGATGTGGTCGGGGAAGCTAGAAATAGTGGTTATAGCCCGTCCTTAGTCTTGTCGTGCAACATATTTGTCTTGTTTGCTTGTCCTTTATGTAAAAGTATCGGCCATGAAATTCAAGAAAAACATTATCATCAGTGGTGAATATGCTAATTGATACTAAATTCTTACTCACATTGGATACATATAACAGTTGTTCCAAAGAAAATTAGTATGAGGGAAGGAAAACCGAGAGGCCCCAAAGTGGGATATAGGCAAACCTAAACCATCCCTAATTTGAATCTAATCTTGACCATGATATGACTCAGCATGGAGATTCATGTTTTGAAGCTCATTGGTTAAATGATGTGTAGCACCTGTATCAGCATACCACTGTGGATCAAATCCAAAAGATTAAGGGCAACAACATATGCGATGGGAAGTTGTTGAGATGCTTTATAGGAGTGATCAAAGCGATGTCGACAATTGAGAGCCGTGTGACTAGAATTCCCACAAACTCAACACATTGGAAGAATGGATGGTGAAAGGTAGTAGATGAGGTAAGACCACAAACATAAGAGGAGTTATTGGGGCAACCACAGTTGGTGTAACCATGGCCTCGTGTAGCATCAGATTTGATAGCAAGATTCGCTGATGCAATGTTGAATTCAATAGCTGAATTCTGTTGATCAAGTCAAGCTTCAAAATTAAGGAGGTGGCCAAAGAGATCATCCAAGCAAAGAGGGTCCACCCGTATGGTGATGGAGGTCACCAATGAAGCATATGAAGAATCCAAACTAGCAAGTAAATAAGACATTATTTCTAAGTCTTCGAGAGGTTTATCGATGGCAACAAGAGTATCGGAAAGTGTTTTGACTTTTTAATAATCGAAGATTGAGGAATCACCTTTCATCAATGTAGAGAGTTGAAACCAAATTGTAGGTAATACATGCATGAGATGTCGCAGAGTACATGCGTTCAAGGCTATCTAGACATCACGAGAAGAGGTGAGGCCAACAACTTGAGTTAAAACCCCTTCAGGGAGGGAGGAAACCAAGAAGCTTAGAAGAACCCAATCCTAATGATACCACTGAGTAAATGCCAAATTAAGAGCACCATCAATAAACTGAGGGGGTGGAGTGATACTCACATCAACATAGTCGTATAGTTGTTGTCCCCATAGATATGGGCAGAGTTGGGTTTTCCATAGTAAATAGTTGTCTTTGGTGAGTTTGAGAGAAAGAAAGTGAGAAAGTTATTGGTAGAGATGATAGGGGCAGATTCTGAAGAGGAAACATTGGTTCGAGGGGGGATAGGAGAAGAAGACAAAACAAGGATGATTAAGAAGCCATAGGATCAGACATGAGTCAGTTGGCTCTTGATACCATGATAGAGTATAGAAAATATTAGAGTGTTTGTAGGTTGAATCCACTGTACTACTTGTATTGTGAGGAGGATATATTATATATAGATAATCAATTCATACAGTCTATATAGTATACAAATACATTATCTAGTGTTTGAGCTATAAATAAACTCTATGTTCCTAGATCTTCAGTCTTATCCCCAGGTTGTTTGTGTTTATCGTTTACAAATTCAACCTTTATGATGTAATGATCTCTACATTTTAGGCTATAATTTCTCTTCTTTCGTGTATTTAAGTGTACATTTTTGTAAATGAAATTAAGAATCTTTTTGTCCATTTCTTCCTCTCTTCCATAGTATCAGCAGCCCTACAGTTGACACATTCAATCCCTATGACAGATTCTTCCTCATTTGTTATTCCCAACATTACTTAATTTATCTCAATCAAACATGAACCACATAATTGTCTTCTTTGGTTGTCCCAATTTGTACCTGTGTTGTGAACCTATGACTTGCTGGGCATTGTTGATGGCACTGAACCATGCCCATTCCAACTTCTTCCCACTTTTCAAGATAATCAAGTCCCTTCCATTAATTCTGCAATGTCCTTTGGATATAAAAATTTCAGTTTATTTTAAGCTGGCTTAATGCAACACTCACAAAAGGCGTGTTGGCCACTATGTATGGTCTCCATACATCTAGGAAAATATGGACATCTCTTGCAACTCAATTTGCATCTTAGTCCAGATCTCGTGTAGCACACTTGAAAAAGGCAACTCTAAATCATGCACCTCCTATCTCAAACTTGCCAAGCAATATGCGGATCAACTAGCTGTTGTGGGAAAAGCAATTGATGATGAAAATCTTATTACCTATATTGTTAGTGGTCTTAGACTCTTAATCCCTCCTATACCCCATTTTTTACCTCATTCTCTTTGGCCACCCAAGACCATCCAATGAGCTTGATGCCTTCTTATAAGAACTCCACAACTTTGAAACTTTGCTAGAACCCCACAACGATATGTGCTTCCTAACTCAAACTCTCTAGCTATGTTCTCCAAAAAAGCAGGAAAATCATTTCCTCCTCTCAAGAACAAAACTCAAACCTCTTCCAAGAACTTTTATCCTTGAAATCAGTAAAATTGACCCTCCTTGTAACACTCATCCTTGTGGTCAAACTTTAAGAAATAGTTTTAAAAAATGAAAAGGGAATTACTAAACTTTTAAAAACCTTTCCTTTACTCCCTAATATACCAAAGATTCTATAGTTTAAAATTGAAACCTGCTTTGTAAATTTAAAAGAGAGTTGTAGCAAAATTCATTCAATTAAATTAGAAAGTCCTTTTACAAAACATGAGTTCATACATTACATCAAACATGCCTAGTCTTTTGTCGCCTTTTTCTGAGGCCAAGTCTGTCCTAGCACTTCATTCGCATTTCATTCATGAGTGGACCATACATAAAAATAAAATGAGTCGAGTACTCAGTAAACATTACTTCATATTGTAAACATATACTGACATATGTTTTCATTCATGCATTCATCATTCCTTTATTTACATTACATAAAACATCTCTTTCCTTTGAAAACATTATAAGGCGGAGTTTTTCTTTAAAAATATTTTCATTCATCATAAAAATATTTTTTACACCTTGTACATTACTTCATAAAGATCTAAACGATTTGACAACACTCAATTAGCTATTATCACTTTCCATTGGCCGGTGCACACTGTTACGTCCCATATATTAGGGTTAGCGATTTTTTGGATCTAGACTCTACTCATGGCCACATGTTGGGAATTTCTTTTAGTTAAGAGGCAACACTAGATGCACTACCAGTACTACTTACCCGGCATTACAATTTGCCCAGACCATTTGTACCATCATTCATTCATTCATTCATTCAATCGTAGCCATTACCTAGCTTCATACATTAAAACATTCATTTATTTCCTTTCTTCTCTTTCTATTCCTTTCCATTTCATCCCTTTCAATCCTTTTATTTTCATTTGTCAGTCCATTTCATTTCATAAAACATCATTTCATAGCATAAAACATAAATATCATCATTTCATTTCATGGAACATAAAGACAATAAGTTCTATATCTATCATCCATTTAACATGCATACAATTATTCTTGAGGTGCATAAAAATGGGCTGCTAAAGAAGGTCATTACATTCATTTATTTAAAACATTAATACCTTTCATAAAACCTTGGTGAGCTCTCTTTCTTTCTTGGTATTTAGGCCATCAGAAATTCTTCAAGCCTTCATCTAAATCAATCCAAGTACATCTTAGACATCCCTCATCAAGCTCACATGGTTGGTGCCAAACCATATTCTTCCCTTCTTGCTATTGGCAGAAATTTTATTTGATGGTGATATTTTATTTGATGGATGGTGATATTTTATTTGATGGAACTAAATATCAAAAAATTATGGGCGCTTTATTGTATTGCACCTTGACAAGACCTGAGACTCAATCAATTGTGTTAGTTTCTACACTCACCCACTACATCTCACTGGACAGCATCCAAGAGGGTCTTACATTATCTCAAAGGGATAATTAATCATGGATTGAATTCACCCACAGTTCTCTTGTACTCATGGCCTTTTGTGACTCAAATTAGGTTGGTTCTGTAGGTGATAGAAGATCAACTAGTAGTTTTGGCATGTATCTTGGTCCATATCTAATTTCTTGGAGTGCCAAGAAATGACCAATTGTCTCACATAGCAGGTACTGAAGCAGAATATAGGTCCTTAGCTCATGCAACAACTGAAATCTATTGGTTACGAATGCTCCTTTGTGACTTGCAAATTTTCCTTCCTTCAGCCCCGATAGCTTGGTATGACAATTTGGGAGCCATCTCACTTGCCTCAAACCCAATATTCCATGCTAGAACTAAGCACATTGAAGTGAATTTCCATTTCATTAGAGAAAAGGTATTGAAGAAGGATATTCAACTCAAACACATCTTCTTTGCTTATCAACATCATGATATTTTCACAAAGGCACTTACTACTACTCTTTTCCTCCGCCTTCATGACAAGCTAATAATTTTTTGCCTCCCCTATTAACTTGCAACGGGGTGTTAGCCAAACATCTTCTAACAGTTCCAGCTCATAAATATCTCTGCATTCATACCAGAATCAAGCCACAAATCAAAAAATTTAACACTAACTCATTAATCCTACCAAAACTAAAGGAATAACATGATGTCTTCTATGTTTCCATATTTATCTTTTCATGTGATGTACGGATTCATCCTTTATATTGCAATCTCCATTTTATGCTATAATTTCTCTTCTTTCTTCAATTTAAGTGTACATCTCTGTAAATGAAATTAAGATTCTTTTTGTACACTTCCTTCTCTCTTATAGTTTGATCTACAGTAGGAGTCTTTGTAATGGTTGTGCTGTGTAAGTGTACAAATTCAAGATCCATATATACTAGAATGCTATATATTATAAAAATTGATTGTTAGTTTGTTAATATGTGTGTGTCAACAGGTATTTGAAATCACAATAGTTGGGCCTCCCCAAGCTCCTAACAATATTGTTATAAACTACTCTTACAACCCAGGCCAAAGCCCAAAGTCCAACTCCTTTTGTTAGGAGAAAAACAAACATGCACAAGCTTATGTCTTCCTCCGTCTGTCTCTCTATCCATCACTCTTTCTCTCTCTCTCTATGATTTCGTCTCTCTCTATCCATCACAGCACTATATTCTGTGTTAAACACTGAATTAGATCATATTTTGTCATGAATGATATAGGCATGAGTATTTTTACATGAAAATGTATTTCTACTGTATGAACTACAAAATTGATTTTCTATACTAACTAATTTACAGTTACAAGATATATTAATATCATTCCACTGTTATTATTATTGCATTGCATCTTAAAAACCCTTAAGGTATGAGATTACTGTTATTGTTACTGGCCCAGCCACGGCCGTAAAACGTGGCTACTGGGAGTTTATTACTGATATTGCTTTTATTGAGAATAGTACTATTACTATTACTAGCCCTGCCATAGGCAAAAAATGTTGCTACTCGAAACTGATTACCGATACTGCTTCTACAAAGAACATTCATGTAACTGTTACTGACTCGTGTAAAATCGTTACTACTGGGACCTGATTAATGATATTGCTTCTACTGTGATTATTGTTACTGTTCTTGACCTACCATGGGCGTAAAACTATAACTAATAGGAATTGACTACTTGATACTGCTTCTATTGGGATTATTGTTACTGGCGCCACCATTGGCATAAAACTTTGGCTACTGTTATTGTTGCTATATGACTTATGATTTTGGGGTAAATTTCATTAAGTTTCACTGCTATAAATTTTTCTATTTATCACCGCATTGCTTTTAAACTATTGACTCATGTTATACTTACTAGTATATGTTTACTACTTACTGAGTCGGTAGACTCACCCATTTACTTTCTATAGTTTTCAAATGACATTGAGTTTCATAGTGATGATCGAGGATAGAAAGTGATGGGCGGGATTAGAAGAGAGTAGTAAGAAACGTGCTAGTTGGCATTGAAGTATTAGTTCGATTTAAAGAGAAAATTGGTTGTGTTCAGCTCATTTTCTTCAAATAGAATTCCTGAGACATTTTACTTTAGAGGATTCTTGTATTTAAGTTGTTACCTTTTATTGATTCTGGTTAAAAGGGTTCATCCCCAAGTATGGGGCATGACAGTTTGTATCAAAGCCTAGGTTTCTAGATTCTGTAAACTTTAGTATGTGAGTTTGATTGAAACCTGAGTTATTGATTCTGTAGCCTTTAGGAAATATTTTTACCTAACGAAAGGTTATTCTGCAAACTTCAGGATGTTATTCTTATAAGATGCAAGGTCTTAAATTCTACAAACCTTAGGAAACGACTTGGAAGTGATTTAAGGTCATACATTCTGCGGTAGAGTTTAGAAAATATTGATTCTTATTAGATTTAAGATTATTGGTTCCACATGGTTTAGAAAATTAATCTTATCGGATTCGAGGTTTTACTAGGTTTGGAAGAATTTAGGAAATGATTCTATCAGATTTAAGTTTATAGATTTTGCAAAATTTAGAAAATGTTTTTTTTTTTTTTCAAATAAGGACATATATAGGTCTAGCAGATACTGGAAATGATACTTTTATTTCGATGGTTTTGGACGTGATTAAACTTGGTTTAAGAGTAGGACTGATTAGATTGGCTTGTGTTCAAGTCAACTTGAGTTATGATTTTGATGGGCTTTAGTGGAAATCGATAGTGATTTTGGTTGCCATTATACTAAAGTTTAGTTAGAATTGAGGTGATGAGCATTTAATTAAGTCTATGTTGTCAGGTTTGAAGTGTTGGTGCTTTTGACATATTGGATTGACATGCTTTTGACCATTTGAGCTCATTAATTGTTTCAGATGGAATGTGTGGAATTTCAACTAGTTGGGGACGTCTTTGATGTGCTTGAGAATACATCCACTGTAGAGATGATCGTTAGTAAATATTATATGATTGGTTCAATTATTCTTACCCTCGAGTCACAACTTGAAACACACTACAACATAAGTTGCCTTTTGTGACAGAGAAAACCGTCACCAAAAATCAAAAAAACGTCACTAAAGACATTTGGTGACGGTTTGAAACATCACCACGACCGTCACTTAATGTGCGTCACAGAATACATTTAGTGACACTTTACTGTTGATCCGTCACTAAAAGTATTTTTAGTGATAGTTGGAGTTGTTCCGTTTGGAGTGAAGTTCGAACGTTATATTTTTTTGTGAAGGTTGAAAACTGTCACAGAAAATAACGTTCGGATGTAAATTTTTACGTCCGAACTCCAACCCGAGCAATTTACGTTCGAATGTCATAAGTTGACATTCGTTGATTGATTATAGTTCGAACGTATAATATTTACGTTCAGACATTTATACGTTCGAACGCATTAAACGTTCAAATTTTTGTTTGAACGTTATGGGAACACCATCCGAACGTAACGAGGATAACGTTCGGACGTATGTTCGAATGTTTAAGAAGAAGTGTTCCAATGAACATGGTACGTTCGGAGGTTTCATCGAATGTTAATCGTCAAATCGTGTATTTACGTTCAAACGTGAGATCTTGTGGAACATTTTTTTTTTTACATTCGAACGTACAAATCAAAAATACACTAATTTCATAAAATTAAGAAATTAAGAAACATACTAATTGTATCATATTACACACCATAAATATTCTACAACTAACAATGTCTTAAAAAGTTCTAAAATTAGATAGTAAAAGTTATATACACGAATTAAAGTGAGAGAATTCATTTCTTCTTTCCTCGCCCACCCCGCTTCTGTTGCAATGACATAACACGCTCCATTTGACCATCATCTCCCGCTGCACTTGCTATTGGACTTCATTACGCATTCTTTCTTCCTGATCTCTCTGTTGGTCTTGCAAACGCATCTCTAAATGAGATTGTCGCTCTAAGAGGGACTCCAACTCTTGCTGCCTCGACCTCATATACTCATTCTCACGTCGTGCAGCGTCCAAATCTTTGGTAAGATTATTAATTTGTGAAGTCGAAGAGGATGAGGAGGATGAACCAGAATGCTTGAAAGATCGTCCCAAACCTCTTGTCATACTAGAGTTGGGCCCGAGCACTTGCGTGAATATGTCTATGTCACTCGGAGAGGATTCCCTATAAACTGACTGTATCTCCATTATTTTTTCCTGCCATGTCAAAGAAAACACACAATAAGTAACGTATTAAAAGAAATAAAAAATAAATTTTTCACATATTGCATAATTTATTTAACAAAAATAACAACGCTTACATAATTATCTGGAGTGACATGATCTATCCACTCACTACTCTCATTAGTGTGAGCAGCAGTATAGACATGAATAAGTGAAAAGTTTTCTGGATCATCACGTTTCTAACAAAGCCACACTAGCAATTTTAAAAAGATAATATTAGTATTTAAATAAAAATAGTTAAATAAATAAATATATTCTATAATATTATTAATTACCATTTTCTCAGCAAGACGGTGGAATGATCTTGAACCAGCATGATGGTGGACAGTCAAAGCGGATCTATTATTAGCATTCGTAGAACTTAAATGCTACAAAATTAATTAAGAATGTTAATTGATATATATATACATAAAATATATAGCCCAAATATATATGTAAATAATCATTAGATATTATTAATCTAGAATACCTGATACTCTGAAGTTGCGAAAAGATCACAACATTTTCTCCAATCGTCTAACTTCATCTGCTGGAAATGAGATTGTCCAGCCTCTTCAACTGTCTCAAACTTCTTAAAGTGGTCATGACATCGTCCCTTGTGACGTCGGAATACTGTAGCCATCAACCCATTCACAGTTCTCAAATCCTCGCTACGGCTAAAGTCGAGGTCGAATTCATCCTAATAAGCGAATTACGTCAAAAATATAATATACTAATCTAGTTTACAACAAATGTACTCTCAACGTAAACTCACCAGCACACGGCTCTGAATGTGCTCCTTAATCTCGAGCGAAACATCTCGCCATGATCGTACATAAAATGGAGTATAAGCTCGGACAACTGTACCAATATATGAGGAAAACGCTGCTGCACTATCATCCACGCCTCCAGTGGAATTATCAGGAATGTTGACCTTGAGTTTTCCATGCCTTCTGCATTTCTCAAGAGAAATGCCACGTGTATAACCACAACCGCGACGAGCGGATGCATCAACTATTAGATATAATATAATTATATCTATATAGTTATTGAGATAAAAGTATTGATATATAATTAACTATGTTGTTATTTTCTTATTGGTAGGTGTCGACTGATTGTCGTTCTCTTGCGTCTGCACTTGATCTTCAGGAGGGAAACACTCGGGTGGGGAGTCCTCAATAGGTTCGGGACTTGGACTAGGCGGAAGGGGCAAATTTCTTCGTTGTCGTTTTGGCGGCATGCTTGAGGCATGATTAATATGATAAAGAAAATTAATTAGAAAAAATTATTGAAAAGTTAAATATTTTATAGTCACCTATATGAATAAAATATTTAATACTTTTATTTTTCATCTTCGGATGTATTTTCCATGCTTGTTTTAGAATCTCCCTTAATAGCATCTTCGTCGTCGTCATCAACCTCTTCTTCATCCTCCTTATCCACTTCCTCTCCGGATTCTGCTTCATCTTCTTCTTCTGACTGTTCTCCTTCTTCTTCTTCACTGACTTGAATTAAATGATCATTTAATATGGACGGGTCGAGAAGGAAGGGTGGGACGTCATCTCTACACAAGGGGGGAGCAACTCGAGTACACCGAGGTCAACAAACAAGTTAATACCCTCTCCATCTTCTTGGTAGGCCTCTACTATCAGAATGTCATCTTCATCTCCACTATTCTCGCAATCCACACTCGTTCCTGCTTCATATATATTTCGAGGGACAAATTTATGTACTACTCGCCAAGTTATCTCTCCACTATCTTCATCAACACTTTTCATTGGATCAATCAAGTAATAGACTTGGCTAGCTTGACAAGCCAATACGAATGGATCATCTTCGTACCATTTAGATGCCGTATTGACACTTGTAAAGTTATTATCTCTATGTATCGACACTCGACCACCGCCTAAGTCCCACCAATCACACTTAAAGACATATGTTACAGACCCACCCAGATATTTCAATCCGATAATATCATGTATGACACCATAATAGTCAATATCATCTGTTCCATGACTTCCCTCGACCAACACACCACAATTTTAAGTCTTTCTATTACATTCACGATCCAGAGTATAAAATCTATAATCTTGAACCGTGCATGCAGTGTATCGAAGTGCTCTATTAGAGGGACCACGGGCCAATGCATACAATTAAGAAGAAACTGATCCGGGATCATGAGCATGTTGTTCAAAAATCTATCAATTTCAATAATATATACGTATTAAAAGTAACCCAGAATCAAAACATTATAAATCAAATAATCACAATGAAGTTTTAGTTCATACATGTTGTTCAAACCATCCAAGAAATTCTTTCTCGTGTCTTGCCTCTATATTCTCTACGCATTCCATCCTAAGTTTATCCATGTGATCATTGTATATATGTGCAAAAGAAAATAATATTTTGAGCACAAAAGTTATAATTAAACGACATTTGACTATAATTTCTCAAAGCATGCAACAACATACCTGAGATAGCAATCAATCTCTCGGCAATTATTTACCCAACTCTTTAGTAATTAAATCATAACCCGTTTGTGCACCTAAGGGTTATATATTCTGGGAAAACACTAATAGCTCACGAGGAGGCGGAGTCTCAAGATCAGCATTTCGCTCTTGACGATTAAATCGTGTCTCAACACCACGAAGATATAGAGAGCAAAACGTTAACATTTATCGTGTATATAGGCCTCTGCTATTAAACCCTCAGCTCTGGCTTTATTCCCAACAGTGCGCTTTAAACGACCCAAATATCTTTCAACTGGATACATCCAACGGAACTGCACCGGACTACCCAATAATGCCTCCCAGATAAGTGTATTGCTAAATGAACCATGACATTAAAAAATGATGGTAGAAAAATCTGCTCAAATTTACCGAGTATGGTAGCAATATCTTCTTCCATCTTCTGCAACATATCTCGATTTACTACTCGAGCGCACAAATCTTTAAAAAACATACAAAGTTCAGTAATGGCGACACGTACATTAGATGTTAGCTTCTCACGAATTCCCATCAGTAATAACTTCTACAAAAGAACGTGGCTGTCATGACTTTTCAATCCACTAATTTTCCAGTCAATAGAACTCACGCATCTACCGATATTTGAGGCATAATCATATGGCAACTTCACACCATGCAACCATTTGCAGAAATCCATCCTCTCCTCCCTCTTCATCGTAAAACATACATGCGGCATAATCACCCTATTGCCGTCCACTCGCAAATATAGATTATGTTTAATTCTCATTCTCTCAAGATCTTTCCTTGTCTTGATCGTGTCCTTTGTCTTTTTATTAATGCTCATCAATGTACCCAGTATATTATCACATATATTCTTCTCCATGTGCATTACATCCAAACTATGTCGCAACATGCAGGACGACCAATATGGCAAGTCAAAAAAAATACTACGCTTTGTCCAATTTAATTCTACTTTGCCTCTTTTTCTCTTATTCTTACCCCGGCCTTTGCCAAAATTGTTCGCTCTAATATGTACCAATTGTTCCATTATCTCTTCTCCAGACAACTCATTTGGTGCAATTCTGTCCTCTACTCTCCCATCAAACTTAGCACATTCGCTTCTCCATGCATGATTTGGTGGTAGATAACGTCGATGACCCATGAAGCACAACTTCTGAGAATATGTTAACCACTTACTAGTAGTTTCTTTATTACACGTCGAACATGCTAACTTCCCTTTAGTACTCCAACCGGAAAGATTTCCATATGCCAGAAAGTCATTTATGGTCCACAATACTGCATCATGCATCTGAAAAGTTGTCGACGTGGATGCATCATACGTTCTGCTACCTGTTTCCCATAACTCTTTCAACTCTTCAATCAACGGCTGCATGAATACATCAATGTCATTCCCAGGTGATCTTGGGCTGGGAATAAGTAACGTTAACAAAAATTTTGGTGCCTTCATGCATCTCCATGGCGGAAGATTATATGGAATCAACACTACGGGCCAAGCGCTATAACTTGTACTCATATTCCCAAAAAGGTTGAATCCATCGGTAGTGAGTCCCAAACGCACGTTCCGAGCTTCTATCCCAAACTTTGGGTATTGATCATCGAAAGATTTCCATGCAAGTGAGTCAGCTGGGTGCCTCATGTATGCGTCATTCTTAACTCTTTTCTCCTCGTGACACCTCATATCAACAACTATTTTTTTACACATATATAGTCTTTGCAACCTAGGTCTTAAGGGAAAATATCGCAACACCTTAACCGGCACATTTTTCTTGGCCTTCCACCTCGACTCTCCGCATGCAGGACATGTTTCTTTCCCCTCGTTCTCCTTCCAGAACAAAACACAATCATTCTTGCATGCATGTATTGACTTGTACTCAAACCCTAATCCCTTTCTCAACTGTTTCACTTCATAAAAGTTCTTTGGCAATGCAGACCCATCAGGAAGCATCTCGTTAAATAAGTCTAATACCATGTTTATTACTTTCGTCGACATCCCACACAATGACTTAATGTGAAGCAACCGCACAATAAATGACATTTTGGAATGTTTTGTACAGCCTGGATAAAGTTCGCATTTTGCATGTTCCCACATTGCAGCAAAGTTTTCAGAATCACTCCCTCGACCACTTGAGCCATTGTCGTCTACGTCATCCATAAACATCTCAGCTCCAATGTCACCCAACATCTCCTCCATCTCATCCCGCTCATAATCATCAACCATGTCTCACAAATAATTCGAATGACCGAACAATGCATCCGCTGACTGTACATATGGCTCACCATGCAATACCCATCGGGTATACCCCAGATCCATACCGTTTACAAATATATGACTTTCAACTTCAGCCAATCCTATCGCACACAAATTTTTACACCCTCGACATAGACACTTAATGCAACCACGACTATCAGCAGAGCCTCGAGCAAAATCAATGAAGGTTCTTACTGCACGCGCATAGGCTGCGTAATCCGTTCCAAGTCTATCGCCTAGATGCATCCAACTTTTGTCCATTTCTAAAAAGTTCTATCTAATAGTAACACTTAATGTACATTGAAAATTCACATGCATGTAATGCTCCAATTGCCACTGCTAATTTTTATAAAGTAGTTGGTCCTATCCCATTCGAGATTATATTATCCATATTGCACATATTCCGTCACTTTACTGCTATCCACGTCAGTAGAAATTTCGGCAGCACCTTCCCATAGTTCTCCAAGTATACATGTTCATTAAGAGAGATTGTGACTCTACGAACAGTATACCTGAAAAACAGTAGAGGAAGACACCGAAACTTCATACTAAACGTGTTCAGTAGGAGTAATAAGAATGTGCAACACAGATGATATAATCTCAAACTGTCCACACTGGACAATTCAAGAATTAGTGCACACCTAAATGTACACTAATTCCTAAACGAGTCTAAGGTTATTTATGCAATGTCACACATATTCATTCAAAAACCACATGAATCTTATATATACTAAAAATGTTAGAATTAGTAATGTTAAAAAAATTCGAAAGTCTTATATTGTTAAACTAGATAGAGATGGAAGAATATGTTAGTGCACCTACCGACATACGTACACAACGAGGGGGAATGATCTTGAAGAAATGTCTAAACTTTAGTTTAATTACTTAACTGTCACAAACTTTCTGGCCTTTACAACTCTTAAACCAGAGAGACTTTGAGAGTCAAGCAATTTGAAAAATATTTCTTCGAGATCATTCTCCCTCGTTATATAATATTAACGAGCTATTATACTTAATTTTATCCCTCTAAGTTGTTATGGTCCACAATATTATAACTAATTGATACTTATTTATTTGTTAAGTTACTATTATAATATTTATTTGTTATACTCTATGTTGTAATTTTCACAATATTATAACTAATTGATACTTATTTATTTGTTAAGTTACTATTATAATATTTATTTATTATATTCTAAGTTGTAATTTTCACAATATTATAACTAGTTCATACTTAGTGTTAACTAGTTGATATTATAACTAGTTAGACTTATTTATTTATTATATAGAAAATTTTGTATTTATTTATTATACTTAGTGTTATCCCTCTAAATTGTTATAAGTCCAATATTATAGCGAGTTGATACTTATTTATTTGTTAAGTTACTATTATAATATTTATTTATTATACTCTAAGTTGTAATTTTTACAATATTATAACTAGTTCATACTTAGTGTTAACTAGTTGATATTATAACTAGTTAGACTTATTTATTTATTATATAGAAAATTTTGTATTTATTTATTATACTTAGTGTTATCCCTCTAAGTTGTTATAAGTCCAATATTATAGCGAGTTGATACTTATTTATTTGTTAAGTTACTATTATAATATTTATTTATTATACTCTAAGTTGTAATTTTTACAATATTATAACTTTTTTTTTGAAATAAGGCTTTCTCATTACTTAAGATAGAAGCTGGATACAAGGAGGAACATCCTCCATGTAGATACATTCTTCCTTACAAGAAAGAGCAAATTTTGCCAACTGATGGGTAGTAACATTAGAGTCCCTGCTAACATGAGCTATAGACTAGCTGAGGTTCTTTGAGAGAATAATCTTGATATCTTTAATGACCAGCCCAAAAGAGCTCCAGCTTTCCTCTCTGTGTTGCACTGCCTTTTACCATTGATAAGGCATCACCTTCCAAGACCAGGTGTTGTAAACCCAACTTAACACCAAATAAAGAAGCTCTCCGAGCTGCTACTGCTTCACCAAGCTGAGGATCTGGTTTCAAGACCAATGGAGAGCATAAAGAGGCCATAACCTTTCCTTCTGAGTTCCTCACAATCACACCAATTCCCAGTTTTGAGTTGCCTGTATCAACAGCTGCATCCCAGTTGGCCTTGAAAACATTTGGTGGGGGAGGAGCCCAATGAGAATTAGGTAATTTACGGGGCTTAGCTTGCTTTATGCCAACTTCTGATCTTAGTTGATTAGCAGCCAATTCTGATTGGATCAGACTTGAGACTTGGGATGGGGATTGGAATTTTTGTTCAAAGACCCAGGTGTTCCTCCTATGCCAGATGGCTTTAGCAGTGACTGCAAATTCAGTGAGTTCTTGAAGAGATAGCTGAGTCATCATAGCTATCATGATATCTTTGAATGGGCCTTCAGTGATGCATAATTTTTGTAATCTTCTTGAGCTCGTGGACCAGATATCCTGTGCTGCTCTACAAGACCAGAGGGTATGTGTAACTGACTCAGGTTCCAGGGTGCAGATTGGACAAAGAGACTTCTCACTCATTTTCCTTCTATGCAGATTGAGACTAGTAGCAAGAGATTCTTTCACTGCTCTCCAAAGAAATGACTTGGTTGCTTGAGAAATTTGAAGACCCCATAACTTGTTCCAGAAGCTCGGATTGGATCTCTCTGTTGAGGACTGTCCCATATTAACTTCCTTCAAAGAGGCTTGGAGATGGTAAGCACTCCTTACAGAAAATTTACCATTGCTGGAACATCTCCAGGTCAGGGTATCCTGGCTTCTACATAGGCTTATCGGGATTTGTTTAATCAAGTTTGCCTCAGCTGCTGTGAAGATTGCATGGAGGAGGGAAAGATCCCATTGCAGTGTCTCAGGGTTTATAAGTTCAGACACTCAGGCTTCAGCATCTAGAATTGAGATTTGGGACTGCACTTTGAAGGTTGAAGGACTAGGGAGCCACTGATCTTTCCATATTTTAATGTTATTGCCATCCCCTACTTTCCATAGTAAACCTGCCTTAAGAACAGGCCTTGCTTGGAGGAAGCTTTTCCAAACATAAGAATCAGTTTGCTTTGACTTAACAGATAGGAATTCGCCCTTGGGGAAGTATTTAGCTCTAAGCACCTGAGCAGCAAGGGATAGAGGGTAGGCTCAAGTACTTGTCAAAGGCTCCTGATGCTTTAATACCCGACTGCTGGAGTATAGCTTTCTGCACATTAGGCTTGGTGTTGCTACTGAAGAAGATTGAGGTTTTCTCTAGGTTCAATCTATGACCTGAGGCTAGTTCATAGGTGCTTATGATCTGCTGCAATCTCCTCCACTCCTCTGGATTGGATCTACAGAATACCAAGCTGTCATCTGCAAAAAATAAATGGTTGATATGTATGGAGCCTCGGGCAGCTGGAATTCCTGATATCAGCCCTTGCTTTTCAGCTTGGTTCAGACTATATCTGAGGAATTCTGAGCAGATGATGAACAGGTAAGGAGATAAAGGATCTCCCTGTCTAATTCCTCGGGTTGGGGTGAAAAAATCTTGAGGGACCCCATTGACTATAATAGAATAAGTGACAGTGGTAACACACTGCATCACAAGCTCGACCCAATCTCTTCTGAACCCCATTCTCAGCATCAGTTTGCTTAGAAAGTTCCACTCTACCCGGTCATATGCTTTGCTCATATCAAGTTTGAGAGCCATGAATCCCTTTCCCTTCCCTTTAATCCTTGTTTGCATTGAATGCAGTAACTCATATGCAACTATTACATTGTCTGTGATCAATCTTCCTGGCACAAATGCGCTTTGGGTGGGAGAGATAAGCTGAGGCAGAATGATCTTGAGCCTGTTTGCTATAACTTTGGATATAACCTTGTAGAATACGTTGCATAAGCTGATAGGCCTGTAGTCTGCAGCATTTAAGGGAGCTTTCTTTTTTGGGATCAAAGCAATAAAGGTTTGGTTGATTTCTTTTAAGCCCTTTCTGGTGTTAAGGACTTCCAAAGCTGCTGCTGTTACCTCACTACCAATGGTGGTCCAATGTTACTGGTAAAAGGCTGCTGAGAATCCATCTGGGCCAGGGGAACCTAGAGAATTCATATCTTTAATGGCCAATTCCACTTCCTGCTCTGAGTAAGGGCCTGCTAGGGTGTAGTTCATTTCAGAGCTGACTACAGCAGGGAAGGAGTTAAAGGCTTCCTCGATGCTATTAGGATTAGAGGTAGCAAACACCTCGTTAAAGTGATCATGAAATACCCTAACAATTTCCTGTTTGCATGTGCTCAAACTACCATCTGCCTTTCTAATCTGTTTAATAGAGTTCACCAGTTTCCTTTGGGAAGCACATTTGTGGAAGAAGTTAGTATTTCTATCCCCCTCCTTTAGCCATCTTTGTTTAGCTCTTTGTCTCCATTTCAACTCTTCCTCTTCCAAAAAACCATCCACCTCTCTTTGAAGCATTTTAATCTGATTACCAGAATGACCCGTATTAGCTTCCTGCAACTTTCTTATCTGTTCTCTCTTTAGGAGAAGAACTCTTCTATGGTTTCTAGCTACCTCCTTATTCCATGCCTCAAGCTTGACTCTGCATCTTATCAGACCTTCTTTGACGTGCTCAAGCTTAGATGATTGCATATGTTTCTGTACCCAGATTGCTTTGATAATCTCAGTACATTCCTCTCTTCTACCCCATGCTGCCTCATACCTGAAGATCCTGCATTTTGTGGCTTCAGTTTGGATATCAGTTGAGCAGTTAATGATTAATGGGTTGTGATCTGAGCATTGTTCTGCTAACACCTCCACTTGATTGAATTTAAAGAGATCAAGCCACCCTCCATTGAATAATGCTCTATCCAGTCGGCATTTAGTGAAATATGATCCCTCTCTTCCATTGCACCATGTGAACTTAGGGCCTTTAAAGCCAATATCCACAAGCCCACATTCAATCAGAACCAGTCTGAACTCCTCCATTTGCTTAAAGGATCAAGTACTAGAGCCATAATGTTCATCTTGGAGCATAACCTCATTAAAGTCACCCATACATAACCATGGATTATTTATTTTTGAGTGGATCAACCTAAGAAGGTCCCAGCTCTCCTTTCTCTTTGCAGTCACGAGATGTCCATAAAAGCCAGTAATGATCAACTTTTTGCTAGGGCAATCAGCAGCCACTGAGATGGATATATGATGGTTTTAGTAGGAGTCCAATTCAGCTTCCACTCCTTTCTTCCAGAATATTGATAATCCTCCACTTCTGCCCACACTGTCTACTGAGAAACTGTTTTCAAACTGCAACTTGTTACGGATTAATTCAATCTTGTTCCTTCCACATTTAGTTTCACTAAGAAAAATCACATCCAGGCCCTTTTCCTTCACCCTTGAGTGAAGTTCTCGAACTGTCCGAGGGTTCCCAAGCCCTCGGCAGTTCCATGCAAAGTGTTTCATGGTGACTGGCAGGGCTGGAATCCAGCCACTGCCATCTGAGCTTGTTTAGCTCTCTTCCTGGTCATGATGTATCCTTGTATTTCTATTGCAAGCCTTTTCCTTGGTCTTGGATCACTCGGTTCACACATAAGCACATCAGATGGGCCTCTATTATCCATAGGCCCCAACCCTCTGGCCCTTCTTTTCCAAGTAGGTTTAAAAACCTTATTAGAATTAAAGGTTTTAATAGGAGAGTTTTGGGAAGGTAAACTTACTTGGGTCATGTCTCGAGTTGGGCTTACAGAGCCTTGTTCTAATTGAATCAAGTGAAGATCATGGGTTGACAGGGACCCCTTTGAGAACAGCGTGTCCTTAGGAGATGCTTCAACTGGACAGTTGTTATCAGTGCTTTCTGAGCCTACTGACGCAAGAGATGCTAGTTGACCTTTAGATCTGTTGCTACTAACTTTCCCGTGAACAGGACCTCTTAGTTAGTAATTGTCAGTGCTCCCAAGATCCGCATGTTCGAAATCTGCATTAGGTATACCAGAGCCTTTCTGTCCCATCCTATCTTCCTCGAATCTGATTTCCTCGTTTGTGTTTTGGCGCCAACTTCCCGAAGTCTCAGACTCACCTCCCTTCTTGCTAAAGTTTGGAAAGCTCCTCGACTGTGAGTTGGCCCTCAGCCAGGTACCATACTGAGGCACCGTGTCATTCTTTGTGCTTCCTGCATGGATAGCCTGGCAAACCGAGCCTGCATGCTTGATAACTCCACAATGAAAACAGAACATAGGGAGTCTCTCATATTTGAATGGTATCCAGTAACGTTTACCTCCCATGTTAATAAATCTTCCCCTGGTGAGAGGCTTACTAATGTCCACCAATACCCTTACTCTGAGCAGATTACCCCATGCCATACCATTTGTTCCAGCATCAACCGATAATACTTTCCCTGTTGCTGCTCCCATCCTCTCCCCCGTGCCTTTATTCATTCCAGCAAATGGTAAGTCATGTAGCTGGATCCAGAAAGGCTCCTCCTTAAAGCCAATTTCCTTAGGATCTAAACAGCCTGCACAGTCGAACAAGCTTACCAAGGCCCTGTCAAAGGACCATGGTCTTCCGGAAAGTATACGTTCCTTCACCAATGGGTTCTGAAGTTCAATCAAGAACTTGTTGAAGCCTAGATACTTGAATGAGGATTGACCCTCCACTTTCCAGACCTTACTTATTGTCAATCGAAATACACCTTTGTTCACTTCTTTCTCACCTATGATACAAACTGCCAGACATTTCTTACTAATCTCTAACGAAGTTAGGATTTCCTCTTCTGGAATGAGTACTTCTTGCTTCTCTTCCTCTGTAAGGCTCAATCCCTCGTAGAGATTTGATAACTCTTCCGCCATACCGTCACAAAGATGCTACTAAGAGTAACTCCCAGCCAGACCTCTCTTTGAACCACGTCCAAGAGGAAGACCTCTACGTTCAAAGAACTAGAGAGAGACGCTCCACCTTTCCCGGAAAGAGGAGAAAACCACAATATTATAACTAGTTCATACTTAGTGTTAACTAGTTGATATTATAACTAGTTAGACTTATTTATTTATTATATAGAAAATTTTGTATTTATTTATTATACTTAGTGTTATCCCTCTAAGTTGTTATAAGTCCAATATTATAACTAATTAGACTTATTTATTTATTATATAGAAAATTTATTAGCTTATTTATTATACTTAGTGTTATACCTCTAAGTTCAACAAATAAAATCTCAACATAACAAAATATTTCTAAACATATTCATTCATCAATAACAATATTCACAACATTTAAAATCCTCACAATATTCCAACAACAATATAAATAAACATTTCGCAATATTATTTCCACAACAATATTATTTCCACATTTCAACAACACAATAATTTTCACAACAAAATTTTCTAAACCTCACAATATTCCAACAACAATATTCATAAACATTTGTATTCATCAATAAACACAATAAACTCACAAAAGTCCATTATAATTATACTTAATAAACATATAATGACATGCATCTCATATATATCCATATCTCTCTAAGTATCTAAACCTCACAATATTCTCACAACAATATATTATACATATTAATTCATCAATAAACACCATAAACTCAAAAAAATTCACAAAATTTATATACAATAATATATGATATTTCTAATCTATATCATAATATTTTCACAATATTACCACAAGTCCAATTCATAAACCTTAATCCCAACATTTAAAATTCAAGACACAACAATATTCATAAACATGCAATATTGTACTTAATAAACAATAATCACAACAAAATTATCTAAACCTCACAATATTCCCACAACAATATATTATACAGATTAATTCATCAACAAACACCATAAACTCACAATATATTCACAAAAATTCATAAACAATAATATATGATATTTCTAATCTATAACATAATATTTTCACAATATTACCACAATTTCACAATATTCTCACCACAAAATTCATAAACATATATAACTAAAGTTTAGAAATATACCTAGCACTTTTTAATATCCTCTTACAAAATATAAGTTTTCAAGTTGCCAAAATAACCAACCCTTCAAAGAAAAAAACAATACTAACTTGTTAGAGACATATACATATTTATAAAAACAAAAAATACAAGAGAAATAGTCTAAATTAGAAATAATGGAAGAAATAGTTTTTCCTTACCAAAATACTTCCAAAATCTTCACCCTCAATAATCACCCTCTCTCACTCTAATTGTAATCGGCCCCTCACTCTCACTCTAACCCTCTATCTCAATCAAGCCCTCTCTCAACAATCTCTCCTCTCTATTTCGCGCACGGGGGAAGCAGAAATCATTTCTGCTTCCCTCCCGTGCATGACTTCATGCAAAAAATATTTCATTTGAATTAACGTTCGAACGATTCATTTAAACGTTCGAACGTTTAAATGAATCGTTCGAACAAAAAAGCTCACCACGTAAAATGATAATCGAGCGGAAAAATTTCCGCCAACAATTTATTAACGTTCGAACGTATATGTAATAACATCCGAACGATACAATTGAGAGGGAAATTTCCCACCAAAAAATTTGGAACGTTCAAACGTAATAAATTAACGTTAGAACGTTAAAAATTCATAAAATTAAGTTAATTTTTTGTTTTTTTTTTTATGGAAATAGACTTCATTTCATTAATGATCTCTCGACTACATATAAATCCTACCCATCTGCTCTCTAGCACCCCGTTTGAGTCTTTCTTTATGACGAACTTTGTCTTAAGTTCTATAAACTCTCTCTAAACATTCCGAAAGTTTGTTTGAGAGAATCACACTCTGTAAAAACAGAGCCTAAACGACTTCACCAAAAGAAGAGAACTGTTGTCATCTTCCATCCCCCTTATAAGGAGGAGTCATATCACACCGTCTCCTCCCAAAGGAAGAACAGGACTCAACTGCTATGGTCACCAAAAGTGTCCAATAGCCTATTCCTATTTATTAATGCTTAAAACAAAACCAGTCTATATAAATAGTAACTATTATATATTAATGTTATATAATATAATATAGTTACTATATAGTCTATTTAGAACATATAAATAGTTACTATTATATATTAATGTTATATAATATATTATAGTTACTATATACTATATTTAAAACATATAAATAGTTACTATTATATATTAATGTTATATAATATATTATAGTTACTAATATAGTCTATTTAGAACATATAAATAGTTACTATTATATATTATAGTTATATAATATATTATAGTTACTATATAGTCTATTTAGAACATATAAATAGTTACTATTATATATTAATGTTATATAATATATTATAGTTACTATATACTATATTTAAAACATTATAAATATATAATATAATATAGTTACTATATACTATATTTAAAACATATATATAGTTACTATATAGTCTAAAATATTCATATAGTTACTATTGTCCAATTATAGTTATAGAATATATTATAGTTAGAATAAATTATAGTTATATTAATGTTATATAATATATTATACTTACAATATAGTTATATCATTAAACAAAAATCATTAATAAAAGTTTAAAATTAGATTTATACTAAAATGGAACGTTACTAGAAAATATACATGGAACATTATATTTATTAACGTTCCAACGTATTTGAAACGTTGGAACGTTAATAAATATAACGTTCAAACGTTAACTGTATATAAATCCAAAACCGAACGCCCGAAACTCATTTCTCCGTTTTCCTCCATTTCGACGCCGCCACTCCTCCATCGTCGCCGCCGTCAAACTCTGCCACAACTGTCACTAAAAGGTATGCATCTCTATTTTATCTAAAAGTATATATTTTATTGATCGATTTCGATCGATTTGTATTGAAACCGAAACCCATGGTGGCCGTATTTTCAACTCGATTTTCCGGCCACCACGGGTTACCATTGGCCAAAAGGTCACCATAGAAATGTTCCTTGAAGTGTATACATCATTTCTACGATGACCTTTCGGCATTTATCCTAGTAGAAATAGGATTTGGAGCTTTCGAGAATGGCTAAATTGACTAAGCCATTCCGTCTCGTAACATTTGAACGTTACACCAATACGTTCGAACGTATGCCGTTTCAATTTCCTAAATGTTGGCCTTCCACGTCTAGACGTATATTTTATACATCTGGACGTTACTACATTTACGTTCGATAGTATAATTGAACGTTCGGACATAAGTTTTTTTAATTTTTTAAATATTTTTAACAATTTTGCGTCCGAACGTATATTTATAACATTCGAACATATAACAATTAAATTTAAGATACATTCTATGTTCGGACGTTTAGTTAAACGTCCAAACGTTATATCTTTACGTTCAAACGTTAGTAATAAACGTCCGACCGTTTCATCATAACATTTGGACATATATTTTCTATGTTCGAATGTTAATGCAAATCAGTTTAATATTAAGACAAATATGCATCAATAGTATAATTAATTTTGTTTCATTTTCTATTTTAAGGAGATGGCTCATCCTTTGCATTCCAGGAAACGAGGGAGGGAAGGAGCCACTCAAGACACTGCTCGGATCGGGTCTCGTACTGTTATGGTCGAGCGAGAGGCCCCGATCAACGAGTTCGACAAGCTCAGCTGGGAGTATACCAACCTGAGAGATGTCTTCCTCAGTAGAGGCTAGAGAAATATCTGCACATTGAGGGGTAAGGCATATCCCTCTATGGTTCAGGAGTTATGCATGGAGATGTGCTCCATGCCTCAGGATGCATCCTCTCACACCATGACTGTACGCGGTGTGACATTTGAGTTTTCAACCGATGTCATCGCCGACCACCTCGGGATTTGTCGAGGAGTTCAGACATCGACTGAGGCAGATGTAGACACTTCTGCATCATCTACTGGCCCACTTGATGCATCATCAGCCAGAGATGTAGACCAGTCAGAGGCCGAGGGTGTTGACCCTTCTGCTACGAATGACGATCGAGACGAGGATTTCTACATCCTCACCAGGAGAGACCGCATGCAGCTTGAGAGGCCGAACTCCTTCCACCAAAATCATTTTCTACCGTTCTTCCACATGTTGCATCTTATAGTTGCAACAAACATGGATCCTGTGGCACATAAGACCACATTTAGTTGGACTAGGGCACAATTTTTGATACGGGGGGCACGTGGAGACGTGGAGATGCCATAGATTTGCCCCTGCTCATCTTTGACAGGATCCGTTAAGAGGCGAGCATTGTCTCCACGAACAACCTCCCATACAGTGTCCTGCTCAGCCGGCTACTACTTGCTCGGGGAGTGCCAACCCAGCCTTTAGAGCTGGCCAAAGATCAGATGAGCGCCCTTGACATGACCACTCAATGACGTAGCATTGGATAGGCGAGGGGACGTCAGTCACCCCTGTAGCGGATCTAGTTCCTCCGACCAGTACATCTGCGGGAGATGTGCGGCCTGCTTGGGTTGATACAGTGATCTCGCAGCTAACTGCACATATCGATCATAAGATCGATGAACGGCTCGGGCCTCTAGATGCGTCTGTCACCGAGATGTCATACCGTGTACATATCCTCAATGACAAGGTTGATACCTTGACTGAGGAGGTACGGGCCACTACGATTTTCTCAGACGGTGATATTATCTGAGTGTTGTTTACATACTTTTATCATATTTTATGTATTTTGTTTTTAATATTTGTAAGGAACAATATTATTTAATATATCTATGGTTTTTTAATTACAATTCTCAATCTTCTTTAATGTTATATTTTTCAACTTCAATACTAAATCATTGCACTTCAAATATACATAAACATAAATATATATTTAAATATGTATATATAAATATATACATATTTATATATATAAACATAAGTTTATATATATATAAACATAAATACTTAAAATATATATAATTATATTTTACAAATTGTGTATATATAAATGTATACAAGTCAATTTTTTAGACTTGTATCCAAATTATGCAATATAAAAACCACATAAATTTAAAATTAGAACATATTTAATTTAAATTTATAAGTAACGTTCGGACGTTAATTACTAAGGTTCAAACGTTTGCGCCAAAAAATTTCACGTTCGCACGTACGTAGCCACATGTCCGAATGTGTGTGTGATGTTTGAATGTAATTTTCTCATTCATTGGAACGTAAAAAAAATCTCATTTGTCGTTAGTGACGGTTTTCAAAAACCGTCACAGAAAACACTTTTTAGTGACGGTTTAGGGACTGTCACAAATTCTCAACTGTCACTAAAAACCAAATGTGTTGTAATGACAATAGAACATGCTATATGGGAGTCCCTAACTACAAATGATGTATTGAGGGCATGTAGTCAAAAGCTTTAGGAAAGTAAGGTGGAGTCCATAGAGTTTAGATCCAAAGTGGAAGTGAGAAACTGGATATTGGAGACTTTGAAGTCATGGCTACTATGGCAAGGCAAATATGCTTGAGGAGAAATTAAGTTGTTCAAGGGGGAACCTTATTGCATCTAAACAGTTTGATTAGCATGGCAAAAGCAACTTCAGCTGCGTTCAAGGTGGCCTCTATAAACATCCATCAGAAGATAACTAGGAAATCATTAACGCCTTGTTTGGTTACGTAGTTCAGATAAAATGAGATAAGATATTTTGTTAAAAGTTGAATAAAATATTGTTATAATATAATTTTTTAATATATTTCTGTTTTGAGATTTGAAAAAAATGAATTGTTTATTATATTTTATGTGGGAGTTTAGAAAAGTTATAATGATTATATGAGATGAGATAGTTTAGTTTTGTGCAACCAAACCAATCACTAGAACAAAAATGAAAAAGTCATAGGCAAATGTTATTAAACTTAACTGGGATACAACAATTTATGACCTAACGTGAATCAGCAGAAGGTTGGAATTGGCGTCGTTGCTCATGACAACCAAGGACAAGTGAATGCATTTTCAATAGTGCCATCATTCAGTATGCACTAACTAGTGGGGGGTTTTGCTAAAAGCAGAAAGTTTTGTTTTGAGCTAGCTTTTAAGCGTATGGAAATTGAAGGAGATGCAAAGCAATTAGTTGTGATAACATTACAAAAGGTTGAGATGAATTGTAGTTATATTGGGCACCTAGTAGAGGAGGCTAGAGAACTCTCTCATTCTCTCTTCTTCACCTTATTTTCTATTATATTTTATTTTCACATAGTATCAGAGCCCTTGACTAACATCTGGCTTGATCCTGTGGATTATCTATTTTAAAGTTCTTCCAGTACTAGTTTTACCTCTCAGAGAATTTTCACCGACATTCAACGATATTTCATTCACATCAATGCATTTGGAATATCTTTACTAGCTATTAGCCTTTTTATTGGGTTTTGATCTATTGTGGGTATTGTTTGAAGTCTCAGACCCATTTTTGGCCTTTTGTCTTGGTCCTATAGTTGACCAAGGTCATATGTAGTCCATTGTCAGTTCAATCTTATCTCATCTCTATGTAATTTCTCTATAAAGAGAGAGCAATATTTTGTATTCAATAACAATTGAAAATAAAAATGATGTAGCCTTTAAAGTAAGCTCTATCTCGCTCCTCTTCTCTCCATCCTCTTTTCTATTATATTTTGTTTTCTATGAATTATAATAGGATTGCATGAAAGCCAAGTTCAATGTTGGTATTTTAGTAAGTGGAGTTGGACTGTATACATAATTACAAACGACTCAAGTTATATTATTGACAAGTCTTTTTGGCATGTAATCCTATATGACTAGCTTCCATTTTAATAGCAATTGAAAAAAAAAAAAAAAAGAGCAATCAATTCACTAACATAAAAAAAAAAAATGCATGATCAAAAGCCACTCCAAATTCAAAAGTGTCCGACAATATTATGGATAGCATCTTCAGCATGCTGGCAACGATAGCGCTAGTCTTCATCTTCTTTGAAAATGCAAAGGAACACACAAATTATCTAAACAAACCAAACATGAAAACAAGGGAGTAGATATGATAAAGACACATGGGAGTGATGGAGGGAAGACGCACAAGCTCCACTTATATAACAACCTGTCAGAAATTTAGTGGATGAATTTCTTTATACCTTAAGAATGTCATGAAATCTCAAAAATATTTCACCAAACAAGTGATTGCTTAGGTTTTAGTCCGTCAGCATAGTTGGTTTCCTACCTAGTACGTTGACAGAAGTGTCGTTTTAATTGTTTACAGTACTTAGGATAATGAGTTTGAGAAATGAATTGCACTATTAGTCTCATATGATTATTTAGGATATTATGGTGCAATGTTTATTTTTGTAATCTTACAGATGAATGGTAACACCCGGAATAGAGCCATGTGACACACGGTTCAGACGATTGTCAAATCGCTATGTGAATTTGTCCAAAATAGTCCTGGTGAGTTTTTATTGGATACTTAGCAATATTTTAGCCACACTTATGAATAGTATAGGACAATTGGCATTAAGAGGAACCATTGATAGAAATGTGAAGGAATGGAAGGAAAATCAAGCATTGTGATCGTGCCACATAAGCCAAACACTATCACATCCAACCAAACACTTTATGGCCAACCAAAATAGGGTTTCAACTCTAATGAAACCTTAAACCATTGAGACTCAATTGAAACCCCAAAACCATAGTGGAATTCGAAATCCTAAACGGTTCCCCCAAACCCTAAATGGCTGATTTTAGCTTAAGTGATTAATCACTTGATTAAATCATTTTCACATGCTATTAACCACTCAAATACATGCTATTACACCCTAATTTATTTTTTTATATCATGGTAATTTTATTGGGCCAAGAAAAAATTGAAATTGGGCTTGATAAAAACTGAAACCTTAAACCAAACCTAAAGTGAGGCCCATTCGAGTAAGGCCTATCAAAATGCACCACAATGCAAAACTTCTTGAGGAAGTTACCCCCACCCCCAAGGTTGTCCTATGACTGACATGTCATCCCAAATAGTGCATGATGGGAGGCCAAACAGCCACCCAAAACCACCCACCTCTCTCGACAGTAGTAGCTGAATACCATAGGCTGAGTTACCTTTGGTTTTGTCCATTATTTTGGCTGCAACCCCCCCCCCCCCAAAACCAAGTGGCCCCATTGACCCACCTCTCATCATCCCTCTCCTTATATAAAGGATGTCCTAAGCTGCCCCTTCACCCTTTCGTCACTTTTCTTTCACTTTTTTTTTTTTTTTTTACCGAAGAGCCGGTAGCCATATGGTAGTGGCCCCGTCCCAAGTTTATTAATTAGCCCTCACTTCTGGCGGAGGAATATCGTGGTTACAAGCCAAGCATAGGAGAGTTTACAGTTATCAATAAAAAAAACCTCCCATAATACCCACCATCAAAACACAATTCAAAATTAAACCAAAAAAATTCTAAACAATCCTATATAAACACTAACAGGCCTATACCAATTAACAACTCAAAACCAACCATAAAAAGCTAACAAGCCTACGAAAAAAAATCTAAACAAACCTAAAACATAAAACCAAAACTATCAAGGAAATAACAGTAAACCCAACTAAAATCGAAACGAAGGAAATCCCAAATAATCCATATAGACAATGCCTTTTAAAACCCTTGGGAGGTTTTGAAGACTATCATATATTACATCTTTCCCCATTTCTCCCTCTCTTGCCAAGAAATCCTCAACATAATTTGCTTCACGGAATTGATGTATAACCCTATAATTCAATCCTGTCAATTCACTACAAAGTTCTTCCCAAAAATCCCAAAGATACCACAAAGTACATCTCCCCTTTCGAATCCAATCGATCACAATCTTTGAATCACTTTCAATCATAATATTCTGAAATTGAAGTCTTTTACATAACCGAATACCTTCTATAATGTTGCACCCCTGCGCCAGTACCCAGCTTTTCCTCCATAGATTCCTTTGTGTTTTTTGGTTGCCAAATCTTCTTTGCGTTCACATCACCTGCCTCCTTTTTCTTTTCTCCAACCTTACAAACCACAGCAGTATGGCCTTACCTAAAGCATTTGCTACAAAAATAACCCAGTTTTTCATATTTTGCTTCCTGCCACATGCATGATGTGGGTGATAATACAATTGGAAATCCTTTTACCGGCTCCATTTTTAGATCCACTTCAACACAGATTCTTGCCCCAGATGCACGAGTATGATTGATCATAGCATTATCTGTTCCAAGGTAGCGACCAAAACGAGTTGCCAAGATCTGTAAAATGTCTATGCGATAGAACTGCATCGGTAGACCAGCCAAGAAAATCCATTGGGGCGCCAAAGAAGATTCTTTTCTAACATCAAAGTCTTTGGTCCATTTAAAAAGCCAGAAAGATAACCCCTCCATTGTTCTTCCTTCTCGCGTCAGCCATGCACAAAATCTCTCTCATTCTTCATATGAATCAGCACATGGAAAGCATCCATAAAGCTGATAACAGGTATTTCATGCAAACCCTAAGTTTTCACCACATGAAGCCATATTTTGTCAATAGAAGGACGGGCTCGCACGAACTTCATCACCAAAGCAAATCGGAATTCCTAAGCAGCTTTTGAGATTTCAGGTTCCGATAAAATAAATCCCATCTCACCATCGATCTCAACCGGGTACTGCATAGGAACCTTGAAAACAGGTTGTTCTGTATTCTTGTTCAATACTTGCGCATACGTCTTCATTGACACAGCATCAGTCCCTACATTCCCCGCCGATGGAGAAGCCATCAGAGGGGTGATAGGCACCATTCGTACAGTCCTAGCGGCAGAAGAATCAACCCAGAAATATATTTCTTTCTTGGAGCATTTCTTGAAATTGTACCTCTAGTTTACTTTAAGAGAACTCTAGTGGAAGTTTCAAGCAATTTTTTCGACTATTCTTGCTTGATTTTTTCAAATCTTTTTTTTTTTTTTTTTTGTAGATGATCACAAAACTATCTTCATATTTCTCTTTGAGTCTAGTTTCTAACGATATATTCAGTATAATTTTTTGTGGAGTATGGATTGGTAAAATGTGGGTTTGAGAATGTAGAGGTCATAGTAGATGAAAATTTTGGATGATGGTGTGAAATCTTGATGTTTTGATGAAGTTTTTGTTAAATTTAGGGGTAGATATTGAAATGATAAAATTCTAACACATTTTATACATGTTATGAGTTGATGCAAAGCATGTTAACATTTTTATCAAAGAGCTTTACATATTTTCTTTGAGTTTGAAACTTGAACCCACAAAACAATTTCTATTTTGAGGTTATGATGATTGCTAGTTCTAGAAACCTAGTCCAATGGCTATAAAATTCATATATGATTTTCTTAAGGGTTTCATTAGGTGTTAAGAGTCTTGTTTTGAAGAAATTTGGTTTAGATCTTTGTTGGAAGCATGGCTTTGATGAAAAGATTCGGTTAAGGCATAAACTTGAAGCTCACAAGTTTACTTGGTGTTTAGTGAGCATGCCAATTGTTTGGTGATAAATTTTGTGATTTTGATTATTTGATCTAGTATGCTATCACTTATTTTTTATTTATAAACATATTAATTATGGACTTTTATCGTCCTTGGAGTTGATTTGAAAAGTGTTAGATCAAGAACATCAAGGGTGTGTTCTATTTCACCAAAACTTAATTTTTTGGGCATTTTATTGATATAAGGAGTTTAGACTTTATGAAGTGATTATATTGATGTCTTAGCATGATCTTAGAACTTAGGATATTATTTTTTAGTGTTGCATAAATCGGTTTAAATATATGGTTTGAGATTTGAAAGAAATGCAACAAAAATCAAGATTTTCTAACCTTGATGTGAAATAGCCAATGCATAGTTTGTATAGTTGTGGTTTTTTTTTTTAATTTTTTCTGATTTCATAATTGGACTTAAGACAAAATTTACATGAAGTTAGTATGTAAAGTTTCATAGCATTTGGAGTTAGCATGTGAAACCCTTAATTTAGGGGCAAGATGGTCATATCCCACAAGTAGAGGGATAAATGGGAATTTTTCCAAGAGTAAGTGAATTTTATGTTTTATAGTAATTAGAGGGATATTTTGACCTTTAGAAATATCTAATTTCAGTTCACGCTATTCTCCTGCTACTTTTATGCACGCACAATCACTGTAAGTTAGCCTCTAATTTACTTTCCGGTGTATTTGTGTATGTACAATGGTGAGCCATAATTGTCATAGTTTTTTCTTTTTTGATATCTATAAATTTTCTAATATGTCATGCCATGATTAGTTCAAGTGCATGCTTATCTGTTACATGTCATGTTATGTCATACCACCTATCATACATTCATGTCATGTCATGTCCCATGCATAGAATATGTCACAAAATAATTTATCCCAACCCCAAGTGCTAGGATGTGACATTATCCTAGTGGAATTCCATTGTCCACACTGGAGTGTTTAAACTGGTGTGGAATTCCCTAGGTTGACAAAATATTGTCAACAGGCTTCAAATGAAACCTAAGTAATTGGTTGCCGAAACGAAATCAGGCACCCAATGCTAGTAGTGTCAACCTAATGTTTATCAATTTTAATCAGTTCAATTATCATGATGTACACACTTTTTCTTTTTTAAGAAGAGCCAGTAATTATCATGATGTACACACAGCTGGCACAGATGCCTATAATGTGATGTGATACCGACAGGAGCACGGAGCTCAAGGGGACTTGTGTTGCATCCACATATCCATATTTAATTAGCCATGCTTACGTTGAACAAGATTTCAAGTTCATGTTCAGTTCATATCAAGTTCAATTCATGTTAGTTACAGTTCATGTCAGTTCAACTTATGTTAGCACATGTCATACTATTTGCTAAGTCATGTCACGCACATTCATGTTCACGTCACATCGCATTCATGTCATTTTAATATCATGCATACATCTGTATACTGCTAGTTAAGTTAGTAGTTAACTTGCTAAGATTTGTAATCAAATCTCATTTCGTAGTTTCAACTATCATTCCACCCGAAATAGTAGACTGTGTCAGAACCTAGAGAGCTAGTTGAGGACCGTCTAGATAAGGTCAATTAGGCCCTGATGCAATGACGAGTAGATTGTTACTTTAGTCCTCCAATTTTTAGATAGGATTAAGACTATCTTAGCCAAATTGCACGAGCGGCTCAACAAGTTAACTCAATAGTTATGTGTTTTTCAGTACTGTGCTTATGGAGTGTTGTCTCCAGTACTTATTTATGTTATACATGACATGAAGGATAAGTTTTGTATTATTACAATTATCAATTTGTTATGAAGTTATGAATCATGATATTTTTGTGATATAGTTTCTGGTACAATGTTATTCATTCAAAGAAAAAATTATCTGTTGGCAAATTGCTAAATGTATGCTAAGTGCATTGCATCTTTAATTATCATGAACGGGGGTAGGTAATTTTGTGTTGCATGTCACGACGCTTCAGAGTCTGTCCAATCCTAAGAAGTCTGGGAGTGTCACAACTTATATATCCGAAATAGACGCAAGAAAGCAAAAGGGACAGTCTACGTTAGAGAGAAGATAACAAAAACAATATTAACATAAAACAAAATACCAAAAAGACCTAGCTAGAAATTCAAAACTAAAAAATACAATATGAACTAAGAATAAGAAAAAAAAAAGTCAGAAATTACGCTAAAAAAATTTCAAATAAAAAAATCAACTAAAGACTAAAAACAATCCTTGGTGGGAGAAAGAGTTGCTTGTAACATGTCTCTGCATGTCTATCCTACTGATATTTCCAACAGTATCTAATGTGAGATTACTTCAAGATGCATTATCATCAAATAATTACTTGTGTGTCATGTATATACATAGAGATTTATTTATTTTTTCTTAGAAATGTTTTAGTCATAAAGAAATTTCGTAAAAATAAACTCATAAACTAACGTCGCTTGTTATGGTATGTTAGATTGTATAACTATTTTTATTGTAAAATAGATATAATATATTATATGAAACCATCTCAATTTAAGATTATTTTTATGAAATTTTTTTATAGATGTAGATTTACTTTTTTATTTAAATAACTAATGATCAATAGTATGCAATATACGGGAGGGCAAGCATGACCATAATATTATATATATTTAATATGTAACATTTGTAGGTATGAGACAACTTCACGTTAATTAACAGAAAACTATGCACGTACCAATCATTTATTGATTGATCTGATGATTAGTGGGTTGCAACCATACAATCAGATCATTAGTAATGTACATACGTGCATGCAATCACAATCGTCCGACATTTAATAGTTCTAATCATGCTTCTTGACTACCTACAAACCTTCATGTAGCTAATTTGTGACAAAGTTTGCATCTAATACACAATTAATGCACGCCACGTAGGCTTGTTCATTCGGGCCGGAACCCTAATAACCGGATTTCTGTTATGGATTTAAGCCCGGAACAAATCCAAACCAGTACTCGCATAGAAAAATCCGATACTCATTTTTTTTCAGTTTGAATGTTTTGATGTTTCTTTTTTTTGTTCCTTTTTAGCAACTAAATGGATAGAAACTCAAAAGAAAAAGGTATATTATGTCCAATAAATCGTGGCTTTTTATTGGTGGTGAATGAACATGTAGGTTTCGATTTAAATAAATAGACTTTGAATGTTGCATCAACATTTTTTCATGAAACAATATTCATAACATGTAGGCCTTGATATATAAAAGAAAAAACAAAGGGTGCAACCCAAAACCTGGAATCCAGGTTTTTAAAAATCGGTTTCAATCCAGGTTCTAGCCCTAATTTGACCCGTACTAACCCAGTCTAGGTTCCGGCCAAGTTTCAAAATCTGAGTTCCGGTCCAGGTATACTCAGGTTCCTAAGTTGGAACCCGAATGAACAGTACTAGCGCCACATACACACTTAGTTTGTAATTGATACCGTATTAATTACTGCCTACGTTACAAATTAATGCACATACAATAGTACAATACAACCATAGTATTAATATGCTTCAAAACGATAGTTAATCATTAAAGTATGTAGTATATAGGGGTGAAAATTGTCATCGTTACAGTTTTGGTCCAAGATTGACACTGCACTAACATATTTTTCAAATGTCCAGAACTGGTCGAACCGACCAATTAGGGGAAGCAAACCAATAGCTTCAGTGGCAACATAGTTCTAGTCAATTCTTTGATTTTCTGTTAGTGGCACTATAAAGGAGGAGGGGAGTGGAGGGTTGTGGCACTATGCATGCCGAGCTACGTGTGAGAGAGGAGAGAGATTTTGAAGAAAGAAGATCAAGAAGAGGAAAGAAGAAGAGGGAAGGGTTATTAAGGTTGCGTTTGGGTAGTGAAGTGATCTTAGATATTCTGTGAATATTAATGAAAAAGTAATGATAGAATATTGAATAGTAATGAATAGTAGTAAAAAGTAAGTGAAAAGTAATAATTTTTTTAATTATATGAACATTAGAACTAAGATGACATTGTTTCCCTCATTTATGTGAAACGGCATCATTTTTATTTACATGTAATATAAATATATATATACATATATATATAACACCCAGACCCAGCACCAAGTCCGCTTTCTAAATATTTTTTGGTTAGACGTGTGAAAAGTCCAATTGAATTTTTGAGTACTTTTTTTTATAGATTACGGGTCTAAATTATTTTTGAGGATCCAACCTATGATTTTTTTTTTAAATGTTTGTTATCTATTTCAAACAGACTCTAGAGTCCCTTTCCCATTAAAATTCTAGAACCCATGTTTATATATATATATATATATATATATATATATATATATATATATATATATATATATTATGCAGCCCCGTGTTTGTAGGGATCTATTCTTTTTTTTCCTAGTCGGTTTCAATTGCCCCTCGCCACGTTCAGTTAGATTTTTTTTACCTCCCACCTTGCAAGACCCTAGTCCCCCTTGCACATACGTCTCTCATGCAATTTCTCCCTCTGATCCTCTCTAGGGTTTCTTTTTTTTCTATATATATACATAGGTCCTTTGTGCATGAAGAAAACCCAAGAATAGGGTTGTTGTCTCCTTCCCTCATCCTCCATCATATAGAGAAGCAACCTCTCAAGAGTCAAACTATAAGGCAACTCTCCCACAATGAAGCCGCCCCCCTTCACAACCTCCATGCAGTCACCGTTTTTGTCTCTTCACAACCCAACCCCATGAAGACCACCGATGGAAGCAACCCCATGTTCACTATGGCAGTTTCTCCTCCATGGAAACTACTTAAGCCATGTACAACAGTGCCATGAGTAGGCTGAGAGCGACACTATCGTAGAAACCACCCAGATGATGCCCTAGTGCCGCCCAATACTAACCCGCACACCATCACACATGAAACTTTTGAGAATGTTTGTAAAACCACCACAATCTTGGTGGAGTCCGTATGCCATATATATATACATGTGTGGTTGTACCATTGATAAGGAAAGAATCACAAACGATTACAAGCAGACTACAAGCCTACAATTAAGGGTTAACTATACAAGTAAGGAATGAAGGCTAAGAAGCAGGAGAGGATTATGAGGAATCCTTAACAACAACAAGCTAAGCGTGGGATTAGAGCACACACGTAGCTTGGATTGAAAGAATGTGAAGAGGGGCCGTGAGATACTCTTTGTAAAGACATCTGCAACCTAAAGTGTAGTAGAAATATGTTGAGTGCGAATTTGACTGGCGACCACAAGTTCTCGAAGAAAGTGATAGTCCAGATCAATGTGCTTGGAGCGCTTGTGAGACACTGGGTTGGAGCTTAAGAAGATGGCACTCTTGTTGTCACACAAAAGAAAAGGAAGAGCTGGAGTGGAAACACACAGGTCATGAAGAAGATGATCTAACCATAGGACTTCAGCAGCAGTTGAAGCCAGGGCATGGTATTCAGATTCACAGCTGGAGCGAGAGACCGTGGGTTGCTTCTTGGCGCTCCAAGAGACAAGATTGTCACCCAGATAGATATAGAGTAGCCAGAAGTGGAGCGTCGAGTGTCAGGACAACCAACCCAATTAGCATCAGAGTAGGCAATAATGCTAGCGAAAGAGGAGGTAGTGAATGATAAACCAAAGTGAAGAGTGCCCTTGACATAACGAAGAATGCGCTTCACAGCCTGAAAATGTTCATCAGTGGGAGTATGCAAATATTGACTGACAGAATTTACCGAGTGGGCAAGGTCAGGCCGAGTGATAGTCAAATATTGCAGTACACCAACAAGAGACCGATAAAGAGTGACATCCTCAAATGGAGAACCAATAGAGAAGAGGCACTGGGCAACAACCATGGGAGTTGTTACAGGTTTGCAGTCAAGAAGCTAAGCGCGTGCAAGAATATCACGTGCATACTTAGTCTGGTTGAGGAAAAGACCTGCCGAGGTGGTAGTGGCTTCGAGACCAAGGAAATAGCTAAGAGATCCCAAATCCTTAGTGGCAAATTTGAGGTGAAGCTGTCAAATGAAGATGCTGAGAAAAGACACATTATTGCCAGTGAGAATAATTTCATCAACATACAACAAGAGATAAATGATATGCTACTGACGATGGAGAATGAACAAAGAGGTATCTGCACGACTGCAAGTAAACCTGAGCTTCAAAAGGAACTAGCTGAAACACTGGAACCAAGCACGCGGAGCCTGCTTGAGACCATAAAAAGCCTTCTTGAGTTTGCATACATGATGAGGAAAGTGGGTATCAACATAGCCAGGAGGTTGCTCCATATAAACATGTTCCTGCAAAATGCCATTAAGAAAATCATTTTTAACATCAAGTTGGTGAAGGGGCCAACCATAGGTGACGGCCAGAGAGAGCACAACACGAATAGTTGAGGCTTTGACCACTGGACTAAATGTATCTGTGTAATCAAGGCCAAGAAGCTGAGTGTATCCCTTGGTAACAAGACGAGCTTTAAGGCAGCCAATAGAGCCGTCAGATAGATACTTTGTGCGAAAGACCCATTTAGAACCCACAATGTTCGTTTTGGGAGGCCGAGGAACAAGATCCCAAGTGCAGTTGTCATGAAGAGCTTTGATCTCTTCATCCATAGCAGCGAGCCATGAAGGATTTTTAGCAGCCGATTTGAAACACCGAGGCTCAGATGTAGTAAGAAGAGCATGTAAGAGACTCGAGACATGATGGTTGAGATAAGTAGGATACCGCGGCCAGAAAATGCCCGCCTTAGCTCGAGTGACCATCGGGTGAGAGGATGAAGGTACAGACGGAGCACGCAAAACGGGAGCATCAAACTACGGCGAAACCAAAACTGGAAAGTCGGGAGCAAGGGACTCAGTAGGTACCTGCATAGGCTCAGAGAAAGAGTCAGGACAGAGACGACATGCATGAGACCCAGACTGAGAATGCGGATCAGATAGAGTTGCGGAGGTAGGGGGTAAGGGTAGGGGATGGGTTTGCATGGGCTCCATGAAACGGGAGAGATCTAAGGATGCGGGAGGCTGGGCTATAGTGGTGGGTAGTAAGGGGGAATTTTGTTCATCAAATTTGGCATGATGAGTGATATAGATTTTGGAGGTGAGGGGGTCTAGACAACGGAAGCCTTTATAGGAAGGACTATAGCCTAAAACTAGGCAGGGAATGCTGCAAGGAGAAAATTTGTTAGTGGCATAGTCATGTAAACAGGGATAAACTCTGCAACCAAAAGGATGAAAGTTGGTGCAGAGTGGAGGCTTATCGTGTAAAATTTCAAAGGGAGAAAGACCTCCAAGAAGTGGGACGGGCAACCGATTAATGATATAAGTCGCAGTACTAAAAGCGTCAACCCAATAGCAAGTGGGTACGCGTGAATGAAATAAGAGCGCAAGGCCCATTTTAGTCACATGGCGATGATTGCGTTCAGCGTGTCCATTTTGGGAAGAAGTGTAGGGACAAGACATTTGGTGATGAATGCTTGAAGAGCGGAGTTGAGATCGGAAGGGATTGCTACAAAACTCAGCGCCACCATCACTCCGAAAAATTTTGATTTTGCAAGAATATTGATTTTCCACAAACGACTGAAATTGGAGAAAAATGTCAAAAAATTCAAATTTAAATTTCATAGGATAAAGCCATGTAAAGCGAGAGTGATCATCGACAAAAATGACATAATAAGTAAGGCCCATCTTAGATTTAACCGGGGCCGGTCCCCATATGTCACAATGAACAAGGCCCAAAATTGAGGTGGATCGAGTTGTATGAGTAGAGAATGGAAGCTTATGACTTTTCACAAATTGACACGTAGCACAAATGGCAGGGTTAGGCAAAAGAGATGTAAGAGATAACTGTCCTTTTCTATTCAATAATGAAATAATAGAATGATTAACATAACAAAGACGCGCATGCCATAGGTCATACGACACCGTAAGAGTAGATTTATTAAGGACAGAAACAAAAGCATCATTGCCACGCTCTAGTACATAGAGACCGCCATCACGTCTTCTGGTTGCCACCACCTTTCTTGTGATCTTGTTCTAAATGACAAAGGAAGAGTCAGTAAAAATGACTTGAAGAGGAAAAGCGGAAGTCAACTTGCTAATAAAGAGAAGATTTTTGGTGAGGTGGGGAACTAATAAAACATCAAGCAATTTTAAGTTGGGAGAAGGGTGGGAAGTACTCGTGTGGGTGATGGGTAAGGATGCCCCATTTCCCACAACAACTTTATCCTTACCAACATATTGCTTGGAAGTGTCAAGTGCAGTCGAGTCTGGCGTCATGTGAGCGGAGGCACCTATGTCAAGATTCCAATCGGAACTAGAGAGACCATCAGAAAGAGAGCAGCTATTTTGGAAAGCTTCAGCAAGTTGAGCCGATGGTTCCGCACGATCATAACAGTTTCGACATCGATCTGTAGTATGGCCCTCTGTTTTACAGATTTGGCAGCGAGGATTGTAGGAGCAACAAGAGCGATTGTTGCTGGGAGAGTGGCCACCAGATGAAGGACCTCCCGTGTTGCCTTTAGAGCCATCTTTGGATTGCCAATTGCCTTGGGAACAAGACTGTCCGCCACGACCAGAGGATCAGTTTGCCATGAAAGCTGCAGGTGAAACAGAGTGAGTTTCAAGAGATTTTTGAAAGAAGTCATAGCTTTCGGCTAGAGGGACCAAATCATGAAAAGAGGGCACCGGCGTGAGGGCCATCTGGGTGGAGGAGAAGCCAGTGAACTCTGTGCCGAGAGCACGAAGAAACCAATGAGACTTGTGGATTTCATCTACTAGACGTCCAATGGCCATTAACTGATCATAGAAGCCTTTGAACGCACGGGCAAACTCAGCAACAGATCGATTGCCTTTCTTCATGAGCTGGAGTTCATCCTTCAAACGTAACTCACGGGTTTTGGAACCATGGCTAAAAGCACGTTCGAGTGCAACCTAGACATCCCAAGAGGTTGCATGACCAACAGCGGCTGCCATGGCTTCTTCAGAAAGGGACGATAGCAACAAGCTGAGGATGTGCTGGTCTTTGAGTTTCCATTCAAGAAACTTGGGGTTGGGCATAGAGGTGCTGTCGGTGGGGTTGGGCAGAGTTTCAGATGGTTTGGTGAAGGAACCATCAACGAAACCGAGGCAATCTTGGCATTGAAGCAGGGGCATAAGCTGGCTTTTCCAGAGTAAATAGTTGCTGGCCGAGAGCTTAATAGTGACCATGTGAACCATGGTATTGAAGGAGAGAGGTTCGGCCATGAGAAAGAAAAAGAAGGAAGGAAAAAAAAAGTATCAGAAGTGATTCCTATAGGGCTCTTGATACAATGAGAATGTTTGTAAAACCACCACAATCTTGGTGGAGTCCGTATGCCATATATATATACATGTGTGGCTATACAATTGATAAGGAAAGAATCACAAACGATTACAAGCGGACTACAAGCCTACAATTAAGGGTCAACTATACAAGTAAGGAATGAAGGCTAAGAATCAGGAGAGGATTCTAAGAAATACTTAACAACCTCAGCCACCGCCCAGTTCTTTGTCGTCCAGTACTAGCATTACCACCTCCACCTCACGGAAACCGCCTACGCAAGGCCCATCGTACTGCTCCATAGCCCTCCCTCTACCGTTAACAGCCATCACAAAAAAAGAGCCTCTATTTCTCCTCCTGAAAATAGAGCAACACCACAAACTTGGTTGATCACCACCGTACGACGGAAAAATTAATGGGCTAGCCACAGAATTCGTCGATTGTCATCTTCCCGTTAGCCTTGAGCTGCCTCAATTCCGCCTTGTCCCTCATGGTGAGCCATCGCCGAATGTTTCCACTGCTTCTCCATCCCTTTCTCTCATTGTGTTCACTCTTTTTCATCTCTCTCTCTCTCACCAGTGCTCAACCGCTCACCTTTCCGGCACAACCTCCGCATTTACCCAGCTCCACTGCAACTCCTCTCGATGAGTCTCTGTCGCACTTGGGTCTCCCTCTCGCTAGTAATCTTTTACAAACTAAAGTAGTTTTTCATTTTACATAGGAGAAGATTTGATTTATGATATTACTATTTTACCCTCTAAGTTGCAAGTCAAATTATAAGGTGTTTTGAAATCATAATTCGATTGGATTGATTTTATGAAGGGCTTCTTCTTTTTATATTCTACCTTGGATTTGTGTTTTAAATGATACTGACTAGGTTATAATTTATTACAAAAACTTTATTTTTCCTATAGAAAATATTTAAGGTTTTAAATTATGTTAGTTGATATTAAATGTTTATAGTTAGATTTCAGTAGTAAATAATTCAGAATTTATTGTCGTAGTCGAAGAAATTAAGTGATTATTGATGAAATTGGGAAGTGATGGTATTTTTTAGGATTAAGAGAATTTTAGACATTTAGGAAAAATAAGTTATTTTGGTACTTTAGGTTTAAGACTCGAATTGGAATTTATGGAAGTTACATGATAATTTTATAGGTGACGATTGATTTTCATTTAGTACTGCTATGGAGAAATTCTAATAAGCTAAGAAGTTTAGGTAAGTGAGCTTCATATGCTAAACTTTGCATAAAAATAAAATGGACTGAGGTCAATTTTGAAAATATGCATGTTTTGTTATGAAAAGAAATACGCCTCAGTTAATTGTTCTGCATTACTCATGAAATTTTGTATAAGAAGAAAGTATTAATAATTATGACTGGTGTAGACATAAGCTTATTTTGGCATTTTGTTTCGCCAAAGAGAGCAAATAAATTTTGTGCATAAATTATATTTTTGTGATCTGATTTTGTTATATTCTTATTCTATTCAGTACTCTGTTTTGATAAGATGTGGCATCTGAAAAACCTTTGGCATGACTATCTAGTTCGTTATCTAATTCTATTTCTGCTCTGTTCAGTTAGAGGCCCTACGATGGGGGCTTTACGTGGCTTCTGTTCTGATATGATATGGCCATGCCACGAGAAAGAATACTGGTATTCTGTTTCAGTTCTAATATGCATCTGCTTGGTTATCCCTAAATGCACAACTCTATTACGAGGGTTAAACATGACGTCTGTTCTGATATGATGATGATGATGAATTAGATATGTTATGCCAAAGCACTTTTGAAGATTCACATTCTGTTTCTGCTCTGTTGGCCACCGGGGTTTGCACAACCCTGCCACAGGGGTTAAACATGGTCTCTGTTCGAATATAACAAGATAAGATGTGATGTTTCAGTTTATGCCATGCCAAAGGGATTTTGATTATGAATATTTTTTAACTTTCACTCTGATATTTTTGATAATATGTTCTAACTCTGTATTCTGAAAATAAAAAGTGTTTTGTTCTGTATTATGAACTCTGTAAATGCTCGTGTTTGCATACTAGTATATGTTTTCTGTTTACTGAGTTGTTGATAACTCACCTCTTATCTCTAAATATTTTTCAAATAATTTTGATGGTTTTGCTAGAGAGCAAGAGTAGACAATGCTAGAAAGGTTTGATATTCATAGAGGAGTAAAGGCCCGAGGGTACAAGTATTTATTTGAGAGTCATAGTTAGGAATTTGATTATTTTCGGTTATTTTGATATGTTGAGTTAAAGATATTTTCGAGTCTTTGATAAGTTTTTAATTTATTTTATTGAGAATTTTTTTGTTGTCCCTATAAAGGAACGTGGATATTTTGTTTGAATAAATGAATTAATATGTTATGGAGTTTCTGGATTTTATATAATTGTGTTATTGGATAGATAAGTAATTATGATATTGGAGTTGATATTAAGTAATTAGAACTAACTCTCCGAACCTCTAGGACCGGGCGTTATATTTATATATAATTTGCCGTTTCAACAGTTTGAATTAGGTTTAAATCGGAATCGAACCGGTCGACGTCGATTTCTTTATTTTTCTGCCGCTGATCAACCAATTCTCTGCTGGCTTCGGCCTCCGGCGGCTAGTTTGCATAAGTGACGGCCAGAAACGTAGTAATCGACATTAATAAAAATATTTTTCTTTTCTTCGCGTGAAAGAAGTCGCCACTAAATATAGTGCGATCCCTTTTCCCTTTTTCTTGCTTTGCAGTGATTGATGCTTTGGATATTGATCGTACGTTCTCCCCACCCCCCAGGCCAATCATGTTAATGTACTCTTATTTTATATTTCAATAAAGTTTTATATATCTAGCTAACTAAGAATTAATTAGAGAGAGAGAGAATCTTTACAACCCGATGTCAAATATTATTAAAGGGTCAATGCACAAGAATAATTTACACATAAAATGAAAATTGCTCTATGTAACTAAGGTACCAGACCTTGAGGCATTAATATACAACAAATATATATATAGATATATATATATTTATATATATATATATATATAACTTTTAAAAGAGCATTATTAATGTTGCATTTTATTTTAGAAAAGTAATAAAAATATTTCTGGCCTATTTATTAATGATATATATGTTTTGTAATTTATAAGATTAATTATTTAACTGTATCATTTTTAAACGACAATCGTTAGTATATATGCACTCATGTGAATATATAACTGTTTCAAGACATTCAGCATAGCTATCCAAACCCTCATCCCCTAGATCCCCAGAATGGGAATTAAGTAATTAAGCACCGACGTTTACTTGTGACAAATTAAAGAGATCGAAAACAACTGACTGTCTTCAGTGTTTTCCCCAAAATAAAATCTTCAGTATCAAAATAATCATCTGCGCTCCAAGCATGACATTTTAATGATAAGGCTCTTTTATAAAAGTGTACATGCAGATTTATAGACTACGTGTAACTTTTAAAAGTACAAAAAGGTGCTAGACCATGATGTGAATTAACAGAAGCGGATTTTTCACTGAAATTTATTTTTATTAAATTAATAAGCTGCAACTCCAATGGTTTCTTCCACCCATTAACCTTAAAACAATGAGCTAATCTGGGATTCCATTAAAACCAATTAAGCATATAATGCTAACATCATAATAATACATTCTGGAAATGTCTCTTTCTTGAGCTTTTCTCCAGTTACCATCAGATAATGCGAAGTCCTCTTCTTTCTTGATCACCACAAACTGCATTCCTTGAAGCAACACCACTAACAATCTTTGAAGAACTAAACAGCTGCTGAGACTGTTTACAGTGAGCGATTGCTCCCTCTACTGAGTTCTCAAGCGCTGAATCTGTACAGCAGCGGATCCTCTTGTGCAGCTGTAAATCATTAAAACCACTTGAACCGAATGAAAAGGATGAAGAAGCTGATGTGGACGAAGAACATGAGTTGCTATCAGAACGCCGTTGAATCAGCCCAGAAAAAGACCACCTATGGCTGCTAACAGTGCCATTCTCAAGCATCTCTCTGTCAATGCTCTTCATCGAAGTGGTCGACATCTGGTATTTCTCCCTATCAGTTTCTCCAAATAGGGTTTTATTGGGTGCCTTCCTAAACTTGTTTAGACAGTCCTTACTCTTTGAGGCAATGTTTGCTTCAGGAGTGCATGCTGCCTTGGCACAGGAGGATGCATCTGAACAACCAAATTTGCTGAACAGAGACTTGAGATATGAACTTGAAGCCTTGAGCTTTTGACCCAGTGCAATTTGCTTAATTTGCCTGAGCTTCTTGCCCGAAGACTTCTTTGGATGATCGCATATGAATACATTATTTTCAACAGACCATTCTAAGAAAAACTCATCTGCGTTTAGTTCGCTGCTAAAGTGGGAGTCAAGTGGGGTACTGCTATTGGTAGAATCTGCAGTACTGGAGTCAGTAGTTATGGAAGGAATCTTATAGTTTTCTTCCAAGGCTTCTTCTGTTTTGGGTTCAATCTCTGTGCTAGGGCTACGAAGAGTTTTTCTAGCCATTTGTAAGCAAGTAGGGAGGTTAAGAGGAAGGAGTTTTCCCTTGTAGAAGAGCTCATCAGCTGGGGAATTTTTGGATTCTCTCTCACGTGAGACTGAAGTCATTTGGAACTCAAACTCTCTAATTTTTGGGGGAGAACTGATAAAGTAACCCAAGAAGTTGGAAGAAGAGCTCAGTTCTATATCAATATAGTCTTCATCTGCATGGTTAACGGCAGGTTGGTTTGGGGCCATTTTATGTGACCTTCTGTCAAAACCTCTCTTTCTCTCTCTTCTCTCTCTGTAATATGTGTATAGAGAACAGATGCGCTAGCTTGGGGGGGGAGGCCGTGAGCTTGGTGAAGGAAGAGGAGAGCAGAACATCATTTTATAAAGTGAGGATGGAGCATGCCATGGACGAAGCCAAGGGAGGGGCGAGAGGGGCGGGCCCGAGGCTGCGATGTCTAAAAATAAAATTTAAGTAAAAAAGTTACGAATATTTGCTGCTGCTTCTGCAATGACACCCTCCCAAAAAAGAAATAAAAATCTCTAGTTCCCATCATTAGCAGATCATCTTCTTAGCTTCGTCTATTGAATATTAGCGCTAAACAAGAATGATAGAATAAAATGGTATAGTCAGATATTTTTTTCATTATTATTATGAATGCTTCCAAGTTGGAAAATTCAGGGAAAAATAAAACTGTGGACCTTTAATTTCCCTGCCTAGCAGCCACTCACTGACTGACCAATATAATGCATAGCTTGTCGTTTTTCTCCATCAAAAAAGGTTTAAGTACTATATAGTTCATTAGCAAGTTGCTTTTGTTTCAGTTGTGTGATATGTTCAGACCAGATATATATTGCATCAGCAGCAGCTAGCTGTGCAACCGATCGACATGCATCATTTGATCAGTCTAGCTAGGCTAATTACCTAAATATGAAATATGCTAAACTTACTACAATTTTTACCACAAAAAGATTACATTAATTTTCATGTGATTTGTGACATGATGTCATCATCTATATATAATGAATATTAATTTAACTTTAACTTTGTGTTTTTAAGATGATAACAATTTGTAAATATTCTCGTGTGGTAAAATATGTCGTACTTGTAGTCCCTCTAACACTTTTAACAACACTCATTACCTATTTTGTAGCCACTATTAAAATGAATTGTTCGATCAAATCGGGGTTGGGAGAATAGACCTGGAAACCTAGGATTTGGATCAACATGATGAACTTGACCGAGATGTTAACTAGTTCTGACCAGAGTATTAGTACTGTGAAAACGCCAAGTTGATCATGATTCGCCTAAGTTATATTCAACATGCATATAAATATAAATATATATATATATATATATATATATATATATATATATATATATTTTCTTGTTTTCTTTCGTTGTATTGCATGCATACCTGTTGGTTCCTTGAATTTGCATGCATATATATATATATATACACACACACACATACATGATGAATGTTCTTTACGGCGGCTCGCGTGACAGACTACAGTATATATAGATAGGTACAGAAACATCTAATGAATACCGTACATAATTTGAAATTCGAACAAACACGCAATAGGAAAAAATGTGAATCATGCTTATCAATTTTTGGAACCCCCCGTGCATCTATATATGTGATCCACACGTATATGACAGACTTGCTTTAAAAAACCAGCTAAGAGACTAGAAAATTGGGGGAGTTGATTAAGTGCTGCGTATCGGCCTGCTTTTATTTGGAGTGATATTTCATGTACTGCTTGATCGCATGATTATCACAACTTTCACAACGTGCTTCTCATGTGACTGCTACTAAAGCTTTCTGCAGATAAAAGTTAGTGGAAAGCCCAAAAGGTGTTTCTCGCTTTTGGAAACTGCCTTCCATTACAATGAATATGGGGTACCGTTAAAAGTTGTTGATTTTCTGGAAAGTGCAGTCTAGGAGTACCACTAGTATTGTTTAGTCTGCATGCAGCACTAGGAGTCTTTATAATGATTCAGTGCTCTGTAACAGTACAAATTCAAGGTCCATATATATATATATAAATATATATGTATATACACTGAAGTGCTCCATGCCATATACACTGGTTAATTGTTATCATGTGTATATATGGTACAATATATTAATTCATTTCTTTACTATGTTTTGACTAGAAATCAACAGGGACTTGAGAACACAATAGTTGGGCCTCCCCCAGCTGATCCTAACATAATTGCTGCCTCCACATATCTGCTCTACATGATGTCATCATGTCACACTGATCTTTTTTTCTTTTCTTTTTTTCTTCGCGAAGAATTCATGCTTTTTTTCAGGATTTTTCTGTGTAACGTGACATACACATCAGTTTCTTAAAATAAAATAGAAAAATTATGTTTTATCTTCTCAAATTTACTCTCTCTCTCTCTCATGGCCAAGATGATAAATTTTTATTAACTAAACTAGTGAGAACAGCACATGTGAGGCACGTGCCCGGCTCCCCATATCCTAGATGGTGAGCACTATGCTTTCCACGGTACTCACCCAAGGCCAAGAACTTTTGCTCACCTCGATGCTCGTCTATGGGGCGAGCAGATTTGCTCCCCTGCGTGCTTGATTGGTGGCAAGCACTCTTCCTTTCGTGTTTGGAGAGAACTTTTTCCTATGTGGGGGGTGAGAAATTGTTGCCCACCGAGTGCTCCTTTGCCGAGGGTGAGCACCACGTGAGCAATGGCACTCACTGCTACAATGAGTGTTGTGGAAGGGCAAAGCACTCGCCCCCCAGTGACCACCAAGGAGATCAAAAGTGCTTGCCAAACAAGCGAGCATGATAGGAGCAAAATTGTTCGCCACCAGGATAGAACCGGGAGAGCCTAAATGCTTTCCCTAGATGAGCATCAAAGAGTGAAAGTGCTTGCCCCCAGACGAGCACCGTGGAGAGCCAAAGTATTCACACCTAAGACGAGCATCACGGGAGGCAAAATGCTCGCCCCCAGGATAGCACTGCAGAGAGCCAAAGTGTTTGTACTCGAGGCGAGCACCAAAGGAAGAAAATTGCTCACCCCAAAACAAGCACCAAGGAGAGAAAAGAGCTTGCCCCCCAAGAGAGCCATGAGGCAAGCACCAAGAAGACCAAAATTTCTTCCTAGACAAGCGAGCCCCTAGAAGAGGAAACTTTCTCACAACCAGGTGAACATTGTGAGATCCAAAGTACTCGCCACCCAGGCGAGCACTACAGAAGCAAAAGTGTTCGCATTCTAGGTGAGCATCGTGGAGAGCAAAGTGCTCAAAAGGTGGGGGGCAAGTACTTTTCTCGTCTCGGTGCTTGCCAGAGATGCGAGCGCTTTTACTCTTTGGTGCTCACCTGGGGCATGAGCTTTGGCTCTCCTAGTGCTCGCTTGGTTGCCAGAAATGTTGCTCTTCCAACTGCTCGCCTCATGACTCCTTCTGGGGTGAACATGTTTACTCTCCTTCATACTCGCCTAAGGGTAAGTACTTCACCTTTCCACAATGCTCCCCCCTCCCCCCTCCCCCCTCCCCCCCCCCCCTCCGGGGGAAAGAAGCACTCAATTAAGCAGACATCCTCGCCCCCCAAGCGAGCATCATGCAGAGGCAAAGTGCTCGCCCCCAATCAAATAAAAATGCTCACCCCCAAGCAAGCACCATGGAGGGATCTTCTACATAAGGTCCTTGAGGTTGCTAGCACCATGGGATAATGGCTTCACACAATGGTGGTCATGGCAGCTTTGTAAACAAGGACAGTAGATTTTGGTGGACATTGGTAGAGAAAGAGAGAGCAGCTTACTTGAGATCAAGAGCGTGGCCACAGAGTGGAGGCACTACAAGAAAAATAGGCTTTTGCGACCAATTTATTGCAACCAACAGACTGAATTGGTTGCAAACAGTCTGTATTTTGATTGCAAACAGTCTGTTAGTTGTAATAAATTAGTCACAAAAGCCTGTTTTTCTTGTAGTGAGGGCGGGAGTTTGTGACGATAAACGTGCTTTTGTCCAAGTTTCTACACTTGTTTGAAAATTGCAAATGTTGGCTTCATTTTTTTTCTCCTTTTAATGGAAATGACGCTTCCACATTTCCCATTCCACCAGTTGACTTTGGCAAAATTGTAACAACCGGCCCAATTGAGGCCCACACCAGTGATGAGGCCCCGTCATTGAAGGGAAGAAACAACGTCTTTTCTTGAGGTTAGGGTCCCTTCTTCCCCCACTCCCACTCCCGAAAAATTCTTTCCCATTCCAACTATCCTCTCATCGTGCACCTCTCCCATACCATTTCAAATCTTCACCTCAAGATGTTCTCAACAATTTTCTCCTTCCATTACCCACGTTCTCATTTCTCTCAACAAACTCTCTCTCCTCATCTCTCTATGTCACACTCCCTCACAGCAGTTCTCCCTCCCCCTTTTTCAAACGCCATCCAATTTTCATCATTAAGTTCCAACTCTCTCTCTCTCTCTCTCTCTCTCTCTCTCTCTCTCTCTCTCTTGTGTGTTGAAGCCAAGCAAAACCACCATAGAAACACTGCACGTAACAACTAGCACCCTCACGACACCCTGCACCAAGCACTGCCCAAGCCCTACCTAGAGCCACCGTCGCCCATCCCACCAATTAGCAGCACTGTTTTCCGTCCTTCAGATCTGTTTTCCTTCCTGCTGTGAGATTCTTCACCATCAACCACTAAGCAATGTCACAAGTCACCACAAGAGAATCCAGACCAGCCACTCTTTCCATACACGAATCTGCCATGCACCACCATTACCCACAGCTCGGCCACGAGTCACCCACTTACACCACCCAGTTGCACCACCACAAAAAGGCTCTATTCCTCCACACGAAAACAAGGCACTTGTTTCCTCCACAGTGAGACAAACCACTACCGCCCATTGCTTAGCCTCAAGTAGGAACCACCCAGAAGAGCCACAAAAAATGCCGATCATGCCACCCTAGGTCCGCATGTTCCTCTCAATAAGCACATGCCGAACCATTCTCTCCATTGTCTCTCTCTCCGTCCCTTTTTCCCTTGTGGTAACTCTCTCTCTCTCCTTCTCTGTCTTGATCTCAGCCACCACCAACCACTTAGTCGTCGCAACCATCGTGAGACATTCCCCATCCGTATTGAAGTTTGTGCACCAACAAGCTGAATAATGCCCCCTCTTTACCTCTCGTTGAGCTCTATCTCTCTCCATTCTCTCTCTTTCTACATGATTCTCTCTCCCTCACAATGCACTATCGTGATACTCCACTGTCAACCCCAGCCAGCCACCACTTCGCTGCTCACTGCCTCTCCCTCTCAGTTAGTCTCCGTCGCACAACCCTTGGGTCTCTCTATTGAAAATGAAATATTTTGTTTTCTGCATTTTGAATTTTGTAAATGCTCATACTTACATAGTAGTATATGTTCTCTGCTTACTGAGTTGTTGATAACTCACTCCTTATCTCCACAATATTTTTTAGATAATTTGAATATTTCAGTTGAGGATCAAGATTATGGAGCATGGATGAGATCATTTAAGCATAGTGGATTGAGCATAGAAGGTTTATATGAATATTGAAAAATTTTATTTAGTAATTTTTTCTTGTGTTAATGACTTGGTAATTTGGGTGGTTCATTATATTGAGGTAGTTAATTTGAAACAAAAATTTTTATATGGTGTTGAGAATTTGAAGTCTATAAATATATTGTTGGAATGCGAGTTTAAGTGATAGAAAGTAACTCTCCAACCCCTGCTAGACCGAGGCGTTACAGTTGGTATCAGAGATAGGTTATAGATTCTGCATAATAAGGAGTTTGATGAAATTTAAGGTTTGAGATCCTGCAAACTTTATGGATTGAGTTGTTGGAAATCTGAGGTTTATAGGTTCTACATACTTTAAAAATGATTTTGATGAGATTTGAGGTTGGAGTATTTAAGAAATGATTTTGATGACATTTGGAGTTTTAGATCTGGTAGGCTAATTCTGTGGACTGTAGGAAATGATTTTGATAAGATTTAAGGTTTAGATTTTGAAGGTGTACATAAGCTTGATCGAAAGCCAGGTTAGAGAATTTGCAGACTATAATACTAGGTTTAGATTCCAAAACAAAATATATATGTATATAAATATAGTATGTAAGTTTGCCTCGTTGTCGAGTTTAAGATTACCGGTTGTAAGAAAGGAGTTTGGATATGATTGGAGGTTTCTGATTATCATGTGAATTTTAGTACTTAGGCTTTGATCAAGCGCCACAATTTATATTTTTATGAATTTTTGGACGACCTTAACCAATAGATTTTTTCATGTTATGTTGACTGGGTATTGGGAGAGCTTGATAATATTGTTGAGACATTGTGAAGCTGTCAAGTTTGGGCAAAGGATTATTATTAAATTTGAGATTATAGATTTGGTAGTTTTTAAGAAAGAAATGATTCTTTTCAAATTTAATCTTATAGATTTTACAAACTTTAGGAAGTATTATAGAATGAAGTTGACAATGTGATTGGGTAGACCAGCTAGGATTGGAGTCAACTTCGATTATGATTTTGGTGGACCTTAGTGGTCTTTGAGATCGATTTTAGTTACCACTAGAATGTGTGCTCATTAGAGGTGTGGTGATGAGCACTTAAATCTATATTGTTGTGTTGAGATTTGTAGATGCGATTATTTTCTTGGATTTTGGATTTCGGAGCTCAGTTTTTTTTGGGGGGAGGGGGCGGTTAATGAAACGTATTGAACTTTCTTTACCTTCTACGCTTTAATATCCGCTACCCTTGAGATTCACTCATATGCCGGCTTGATCTTTCCACCCATTTAGACCTCCTTAGAGCATTGACCTTGGACTAGCCAAATACCAATGCAAGTCTAAACTTTAGCAAGATGTTAGAAAAATCCTTCACATTGGAGTCCAATCCAATATCAAAAGTTCAAGACTTGAGCAACAGTAAAAACACAAGACTAGCCAATGTTGGTGAGTCACTGTTTACATGCCAAATATTATTTTATGATTTTATATACCCTCGTTCCCTTGTTCCTTTCTCCCTCTTCGACCCGCGTTTATCCTCGTTCGTCCCTCCACTTCCTCCGTTTTTCTTCCTCAATCGAGATTATCATACCCGCGTATGCCAAATATTATCACTCTCTATTTTCTTCCTCGATCGAGATTATCGAATGTCGCAGACTCTAAAAGCTTATATGGGTTTGTGCTGAAATTGCGTTTGGTTGTGGTTTTGTGGAGATTGGAGAGTTAGTTTTGTGCGTGCGGCTTTCATTTTTTCTGGATCTTTTCCTTGGAAAGGGTGGTTTGGAAGTCAATGCCCCTTAGAGGAGACTTTGGAGGACTTGTTTGGTGTTTATTGAAGTGAATGGAAAAGAGAGATCTCTGTGTCAAGGGCTGGCCCTAAAGATGTCTTGCTCTCCACCTCTCTTGCTATCTATCTTGACAGTACTTTCTCTCCTCCCTTTTCTCTCTCTATGTTTGTGTAAATGAAGGTTGGATTTGAAGCCAAATGCGAATGGGTTGCTAAACGATTTACAATTTATATTGGGTTCTTCATTTGTTTTTTGGAAATTTAATCGCATTAAGAAGTTTTCTTTCCTCTTGTTATTATTGGTGAAATTATATTATAGAATTCAATGTAATAGGTTCATTACTTAGTCCCTTTGTGACTTATAGATTCTTTGTGCACTCTCTGGTCGAGATGTTATCAGCTTTAAATTTTAGGGAAGGTTCTGTCTAAAAAAAGGAACTTCTAATCATGTTTGATGTTTACAGTGGTTTCACTTTGAGATTTTCTTTCCTCCTTTCCATTAATGAAAGCTACGATTTTGGATTTCTCAAAAAAAAAAAAAAAACTATGATTTTGGTGTCTGAACTGAGGGATTATAGTATTTTGAATTCCCAATTTACTAACACACCATGAGAAATTGTGGTAACGGTCTGACATTTTTTTCAGTGCTTTCAATGGAAAAAACAAATCTATTGTCAGAAAAGTATAACAAAGGAGGAAACTACTAGAAGGAAAAGGCAACATTGATAACAACTAAAGCCTTTGTAGAGTTCATCAGCATGGTCTACAATTGAAAAGGATATTATCAATATGTACCAACATTCTTTTTTTGTGTTTTTTTATGTTTAATTCATCAACATTTTGTACTATCCTTGAATTTTTTATATGGATATAAAATCAAACAACTATCTTGTATGATGAAGCCGAGTTGTTGCTACATCATTTATGAATTAGAAATGCACCAATTAAAACTAATTGATGTAAAATAATATCTTCATTACTAAATATTTTGCTCCTAACTCGTTCCAATATATGAATCTTGCAAAAAAGCTTCTCTTATTGTTGCATTCTTCTCTTATCTTTGCATCTATTATTTAATGTGCGTAATGCTATGTTTGGTTGCTTGGAAATGTAGTACACTGAAAAAATCAAACTGCTAATCCAACTGAAAAAATCAAATGCATCTATTATTGGTTGCTCCTAACTGCTAATTATTTGCTTATTCTTATACGAGATTTTATATTTGGTGACTGAGTTATTGCTTAAGAGGTACAGCAAGGTATGCATGTGCTTAATTTCCTCCATTGATCTTCATGTTTTGAGACTTTGGTCAGTAGATAACTAGATTTTAAATAATGGTGGCAGGAAGTTCAGGGTAGTGCTCAAATATCAGAGTTAGATATAGTTCAGGTTCAGGCATGCGGGTCAATGGTAACAGAGGAGCAGCCTCATGCCATGTTGATACCATTGGAGTAATTTCTCATGGGATACGGCTTGTATAGACCTATAAAAACACGAACATCTCTGCAACTATGAAATTAGAAAGATCAAAAGGAGTTGAGGAAATAAATTTTGTAATCTATTATATCATAGGGGTTTGCATTTTCTCTTTTATTCATTGAGGTTGATAAGTGAGAGGGTAACCATGTTGTTGTATAGATAGAGGTCAAGAAAAGGAAAGATGTACTGTGGAGGGGTGGGGATAGAAAGAAAGCATATATTTTCATTCTTTAATTTGTAGCCATCATTGTTAGTTAGTAGCTAAGCTGTCTGTAAATCTTCAAATAATTCTTCATCAATGAGACTAACGAATGATGATGATAATAATAATAATAATAATAATAATAATAATAATAATAATAATAATAATAATAATAATAATAATAATAATAATAATAAGCCTTGGATATGGCTTATTAAATTAAATTATTATTTTAAGCCTTGGGAAACAATAATTTTAAGTAAAAATCAAATTATTAATTAATATATGGAGTGCATTTGTAAAATATTAATAGAAATTTTTTTTAAAAAAAATATTATTAAAATATATAATATTATATTATTATTTTGACTTTAAGATAACTAGTCCAATGTGAACTCACCTAGTCAAAAGTTGATACTATAGTCAAAAATTAAGATTCTAGCTGAATTTTGTCTTACATTTCTTGAAAAAGACCCTCCCATTAGTTCTTTGCAAAATGTTCTTTAGGGCATGACTTAACTTATTTATTTATATGTTTGTTTTAGTTATAAGCCCTTTTTTTTAATTAAAAAAAAAAGAGTAGTTTTGCCTCCGTACATTATTTGTTTATTTTGAAAAGCCAACAACTAGCATTTTTGTCCCACTTAATGAGATCTTTTAGCAATTCCGTTTGTATTCAGACAAGAATATGTTAGAGTTGTTTTCGACAAAAAAGTTAAGAACTTTATTTATAATTTTTTTTATATATAGAAGGATCAACCTTGGACCCAACTACATCGTTGTGACCTTCCCATTCTATTTGTGATTCAATTTATTCCATAGCCACTTGGCGAAGCACACATTTGGTGCTTAAATGCGACTTCATTTATTATATAAGTTTTCTCTCACTGATCGGATGCTTACGAGAAAAGTCCAACTTACATTGCTTCATCTTTAGCTTCCAACCACTCCATTATGACTACTCAACGTAGCATATGGGTTTTTGAGTTCTCGAATCACTCCAAAATAAAAGGATGGTAAGGATGTCGTGAGTAGTAGTGTGTGGCCATCAGACATAAAGGTGTACTTAATGGCTATTGATTGCAGCTGAGAATGGAAGAGAGTATTTAAAAGTATAAGTGAGTGTTCATGGATTTGGTAGACAAAAAATCTATTTGTTATCAAAGTGTGGTAAAAGTTATCTTGGTAGATGCTGAAATGGATTAAAGTCCGTGTTGATCTATTTATGGATCCTGGTTTTAGAAATTTTTGCGAAGTTATCAAAGCACACAACGGAAGCGTAGTTTTTGGTAATAAAATGGTTTGAGAGTAAGCTTAGTAATGATTGGGAAATGAGATGCAGCTCGATATCACGTAGGTTTTAAATATCTTGGCTATTGATTTCAAGTTTGAGGATTTATAAGAATGAGAGATTTTTAGGGATCTCAAGCTAAGTGGGATTTTTTTTTCTTCGTGAATTGAGTGTGAGATTAAGGACCTCAGACTTTGGAGAGTTTTATTTTACTATCCATATGAGATTATTAGTTCTATGTGATATTTTAGATGAAGTTAGGTTAAGAAGTTGTGTGCAATTTTTAGTAGGCATTTAATCGAACCTGTTTTGGAAGTCTACAATTTGAATTGGATTGTACACTTAAGTGTACGATAATTAGTACAATGTGCACAAGCGCGTATGACTAGGGAAAATTATTATTAGGCTTGTAATTCCATTGTTGAGGTTTATATTTTAGGCTTGAATTGGATCCCAAGATGAATGAGGATTGACACTAGGTGCGTGAATGTGTATGCCAAGAGGATTAGGAGGTATTTAAGGCACCGGGCGAAAAATATTGGAAAGTTAGGATCTTGGAATATTAGTTTCACATAATAATTCAGAATTAAAATAGGCATAGAATGTATGTGGTTAATAAATGTTTAGGCTTTGCTCGAGGAATTAGGAAATTCCGAAGAAAGAATTTTTATAAGGGGGGAGGATGTAACAACCAGTCCAATCGAGGCCAACGCCGAAGATGAGGCCTCGTCATTGAAGGGAAGAAACAATGTCATTTCTTGAGGTTAGGGTCCCTTCTTCCCCCACTCCCACTCCAAACAGTTTCCCTTCCAACTATCCTTTCCTTATGCGCCTCTTCCATACCATTTCAAATCTTTACCCGAAGATTTTCTCAACAGTTTTCTCCTTCCATTACCCATATCCTCATTTCTCTCAACAAACTCTCTCTCCTTATCTCTCTATGTCACACTCCCTCACAGCAGTTCTCCCTCCCCCTTTTTCAAACGCCATCCAATTTTCATCACTAAGTTCCATCTCTCTCTCTCTCATGTGCTGAAGCCAAGCGAAACCACCATAGAAACACTACATGTAACGATTAGCACCCTCTCGATACCCCGCCCCAACCACTACCCAAGCACCGTCGAGAGCACTGTCACCCATCCCACCAATTAGCAGTGCTATAAAACCCACGCCACATCTCTGCCACGAGTCACCCACTTACACCACCCAATTGCACCACCACAAAAAGGTTTTGTTCCTCCACACGAAAACAGGGCACTTGTTTCCTCCATAGTTAGCCACAACACTGCCACCCATTGCTCAGCCTCAAGTGGGAACCACCCAAAACAGCCACAAAATGCCAATCGTGCCACCCCAGGTCCGTCATGTTCCTCTCGATAAACCCACGCCGAACCATTCTCTCCAATGTCTCTCTCTCTCTGTCCTTTTTCCCTCATTCTCTCTCTCTCTCTCCTTCTATGTCTTGATCTCAACCACCACCAGCCACTTAGTCACCACAACCACCTTGAGACACTCCCCATCCGTATTGTAGTCTGTGCACCAACAAGCTGGATAACGCCCCCTTTCTACCTCTCGGGGAGCTCTCCCTCTCCATTTTCTCTCTTTCTACGTGATTCTCTCTCCTTCACAGTGCACTGTTGTGGTACTCCACCATCAACCTTTGCAAGCCACAACTTTGCTGCTCACTGCCTCTCCCTCTCTATGAGTCTCTGTCGCACAGCCCCTGGGTCTCTCTAGTGAATATTTGTCCTTTACAATCGAAAAGTGACTTTTGCATTTTACATAAAGCACAACATGCCTTTAAAGTTATTTACAAAAAAAAGTGCCATCAAACACTTTGATCATGTGATTATCTGCAAAGCCCTCGACAACCCTTTTAAATGTTTTTACATTATTGCACTTAATAGATAAGCCATAGGTGTAGCATGATTTACAACTGACTGGGGCAAGATTTGACTTGTAAAAATTGGATATCTATTAATTATATAAAATCCGAGTTTGAATTGCTGACTTGGCCTTCTCTCCACAGTATTCGGCTACAATAAAATCTCACCCAATCATGTAAACCTCACTCATGTAAAGCGGTTTCTCCAGACTACATCGATTTATTTTCCAATTTGACCTTTTATTCATGTAAGGTGCGTTTATGGAATAAATAAATAAATTGTTATGATTTTGAGGCAATGTTTTCATAAATAATTACAAAACAGGTATAATAATTTTACTTTAGACGAGGTGCCACCGAAAACAACACAAAAGCCAACTGAAAAAAAAAGTGACAGTCTGAAGCAGTGTAAAATGGCAACCAAAAAAAGGGGAAGCAGTTTTCTGCTTTTCTAAAAGAAACATTAGGCTGATTTCATTCACTTTTTCAGTTGAAAATTGCTCTCTATTCTTGCACTTCCTTCTTTGCTCTCTCTCTCTCAAATAAACTGAGGCCACTGTACTTTCTGCACTATACTTTCTGATTCAAGTGCTTCTCTGGTCTAGAGTTGCTGAAGTTCAAATAAAAATAAAACAGGTCAGTCCGACTGTCTTTTCTGTGTTTATGATATATATAGTATATCTATGTATTTCCTGTGTTTATGGTTATATATAGTATATCAATGTCTTTCCTGTGTTTATGGTATATATAGTATATCTATGTCTTTTCTGTGTTTGTTCATAGTCGTAAGAAATGAAGTCACCGATACAATAAATTCTGAAAATTCAGAAAAGATCCCAAGTTTCAGATTTTTGTGGTTGAAAAATAGGGAAACCATCAATCTAAAACAATATAAACATTGTTGAAACATAAACAAACAAAACACTCTGTACTTACCGAAGATAATGTTTGTCTTCATTTGTTCTTTCCTTTAGATTGTTTTCCCACATCAGTTTCCAAAAATCTCAACCAAAAAATACATCACTAACAATCTATAGGAATGAAGACATAAAATGTCTATAGGAATGAAGACATAAAATGTATTAGTTCTGAAATGCATACTACCATGCATTAACCTTCTCTGTTTTAGTTCTGAAATGTATTAGTCCGTTAACACATACTACCATGCATTAACCTTCTCTATTTTATAGGAATGAAGACATAAAATGTATTAGTTCTGAAACCATAATGCATAGATAGTTAAGGTGTCTTCTGTAAATGTATTAGTTCTAAGGCATATATAGACATACTTTATAGCAGTGTGTGTGTGTGAGAGAGAGAGAGAGAGTAAACCTAGAGGAAATAAATTAATGTCTCTAGAATCTACCCAAGGCACATAAAGGCATGACATGTCTCATAATCGACAGAACATAGAACATGCCAAGTAATAACTTGAGTTTTATCAAAGACTTGCAAATTCTGTCCATGTAAGTGATTTAATGAAATTTTAAGCCTTCTAGCAAGCCAAAACCAAACACAACACCTTAAAAAATGATAAATGATGTTAAATATAAGTCCACATCAATTCTACTAAAAAAAAAATTATGTTATAGGTCGTAGAGTAGAATTTACTCACCAATAAACACAATAAAATGCATGACATGCCTCATCTACCAAAACCCAAATCCCAAGAATAGATTAAAATGAACAAAAGCCAATGCATATCAATAGCCAATAAGTAGTAAATATCAAAAGGGAAAAGATGGATTAAAACTAAAAGGTGCAGAATATGTTTAATAATAACCCAATTAAATATCCATATATAAAGGATCATATCCAACTACAATGGTTATGGTTATCCTTCACAAACTGCATATAGGAAACAGAGCAAAAGCACCACTATACCATTTCTGAAACTGTGTTAGTACAACCAACACTTTAGAGTAGAATTATGTTATAGGTCATAGAGTAGAATTTACTCACCAAAAAATTAATCCAAAAGTAAGCAAGAAGGCAGAGATTTCCACGACCAGGACCATCTCAGTTCACGTGACCCTCAGCTATCTTGTTGGGACCTCATCAAAAACCGCCCTAGGACAAAGTCCTAGGCATGCATGGACAACAAAGATCGGGTTACTTCCAAGATCAAGGCCAGCCAAGGCCAACCAAGGGCCAAGACATATCACAAGCCATATTGGACATGCAAGACCATATCATTTATTTATCCTTATTTGTTTTTAATTATATTTCAAGGGACCTATTGGGGGTTTCCACTTTGTAATCTCTATAAATAGGACCCTTAGGCATTTCATTTTAGATCTTTGATCATTTGACATTTTTCCTTTGTGGAACGGTTTGGGTGTGTTCTTGAAGAACACTTTTCGGTGCTTAGCACTTGGGCTACTTGGGTGCAATTCGTGAATCCCTAGTAGAGGATCATCACCTTGCAATTCGTGAATAGGTGGTGATTCAATCTATCATATTTCATCATTGTGCAATTCGTGAATCAATGGTGATTTATTTATCTATCCTTTATCGATCTTTGTTTCATCATCTTGCAATTCATTGAATAGGTGTTGATTCAATTATCTTCTTGTGTTTATGTTTTCCATTCTATATTTAAAAATCCAAAAATACTTTGTTCTTATATTTTCTTGTTTGTTCTTATATTTTCCATCTTGTTCATCTTTACTTTCTTACAAATCAAAGACATCCTAAGTCTCAATCTTAGTATTCTTTGATTTCTCAAAATACCCATATAAACCATAAAGAGAGTCTTCATATTCCTTTGTCAAGTCCATTCATCCCTTGTTCATAACTTTTCCATTGTTCATACATAGTCTTGCATCCCTCCATATCAGAAACACCATCCACTCACCCATTTGATCTTTCCCACTCATAAATTTCGGCCATCACATTGTTTGCCCCACTTTCCATATTCTCCATCCATCCAACAAAGCCCTAGCCAAAACCCTTGTCTTCCACAAACCCTAGCCACCCCTCAAGAGTCCCACTAGGCAACTTCCTCAAATTAGGAAAAGTTGACTCATTCCAATCAATCCCACAAATCCTACCAATCCCAAAAACCATCTCCTAAACTTGAGGAATCCTAACCCTAGCCACCCTTCATCCAACTTAACTCTAGACTCCCACAAGGTAATTCCTACCACTTAGGAATCCTTATCCCATCTTCCAATTAATCCAAATTTGAAATCCATCCCTTGCCTTAGTCAAACACCAACTTCCCAACAACTCCCATGCCTCTTACCATTTAGGATCAACCCTAGCCACCTTACCCATCATCCCAAACCTCTTTTCCAAATCCATATCCCTTGATTTAAGGAATTGCCAACCCATTGTCAATCCCTTAAATCTCTCCATCCCTACAATATCTCTAGCCACCCCAGACTTACCTAAATAGCCAAAACCGAATCTCAATCCCTCCAATCACTCAACTTCCCTAGAATCACTCCATTCCTAGAATCCCTCAAGTCAACCAAAGACTTCCCTCCTCTTGCCATATTCAAATCATACCTTCCTTATCTTACCATAACCAAATCTCATCTTCCATATCCAATCCCTCAAACCACTCACTCCCTAGAATAACTCAAATCAATCAAAGACTATCATCCTACCTTACCATATTCAAATCCCATCTTCCATCTCCAAATCCCTAAACTCAAGGAACAACCCTAGACCCATTCAAACACAACTCATCTTCATCCTTAACCTAATTTCCATCTTTCCCAAAGTGACTCATCAATCAAGGAGTCCTAGCCTCAACCAACCACATCCTTCCAACCCTAGCATCTCATCCTACACTCCAACCCTAAGCCAACTCTTCCAAATCTCGAAATTCCCCTTAGCCACCATCCAAACCCTAGTCCATCTTCATCCTATCAACCCTAAACATCATCCAAAAGGGCCTAACATCAAGGGCAACCCATAAGTCGTTCCACATTGCATCAAACACGCATATTCGGCACTTAGATCACCCGAACTTATCATCATCATCATCATTTCCATCACTAAACACTATACCTTCATCACCCTAGGAACCCATCATTGCCATTATACGTGCAAGACCAAGCAAGAAGGCTTGACACTCGGTCACCATCATCACCAAGGCAAGCTCGCGGACTTAATGTTTAGGGACAAGACCGGGGTCCCTAACATATCTTCCCTACTCACGAAACACCATTTTCTGTAATTTCTCTGCCACTCTGCAGAAGCTAGATCCCATTAATGCATTTTTGTGCTGATTATTAAATTGCTGGCTAATGGCCAGTTTCAATTATATTTTTTTCCTATTGATTTTGAAAGCCGACTGAAACAAATCATGTATCAATCAATCTCTTTGTGAATCGACATAGGAATTAATAGAGTGAAATAATATATAGAAAAATAAAATTAAGTTCCATAATTCAGAAACCAAAAACAAAATTTAAACAACAAAAATATGGTTCACACAAGTCATATTATTAAACGACTTGCATACTAGACTTGCATAATTGCTTATCTGTACAAATAAGTCAAGGGGCCTGGGTTAGCAAAAAGTAAGTAAAAAAGTAAGTAGTAAACAAGTATTTAAATCGGCAGTGTGAAAGACTTGATGTTCAATTGAAGCATGTGCTTGGACTCAAATGACATGGCAAACAAATGTAGTCACCTTATTTAAATCATTGAGGCACTTTCCAATCATGTTACTCATGTATAATGAGAAACAACCATGGGAACTAAATTTAAAAATCACAGCGATACTCACAAGCAATTGTAATGACAAACTTATACACTGCAAAATTATTGCAAGCACATTGATCTTCCATCCTTTGCACACTTTTCAAACATGCATTCAACAGCTCCGTTAAAAAAATAGGCTGAGAAAAGTGAAGATAATAACTTCATGCAGAGGGGTGTTACCTCAGGAACAATGAATTTTCCCGTGAGAAGACAGATTGCTGGTAGAGTACAGTAAACGATCAAGGGAACCGATGTCCAAGGATACACGACAGAGTTTATATAGAAAAATCATTCCAACCAATTCAACCCACCGCTTACCTTCAAAAACTTCCAAGAAAATATAGAAGTACAGTTAAAGACAAATTATATTTGCCTCCCACAAACTACCCTCATACTCACACTGTGCAACTCAGATTACATTTTGAGGTTTCAATGTCTGTTTGCCTCCTCCGTTAAAAAAATCGTTAATAAACAGAAATAAAAAGATGAACCTTAGGTTTGCTTTTAACTTGATAATCCTGCAAGAACCAACCATTTAGATAAGCAGCTCAGCACCCAAAATTCTCATAAAAATTTGGCAAGTTAGCCATAAAAAATGCTCACCTTGGCCAAGTCCCAAAGACTCAATGCGTACGTGTGGATATTAAGTGATCTGCAATATACAATCTAACAATCAGTGTATAGATAGAGATCTCGCATGATACATAAAGTGTCGTCCTTATATTAACTATATGTAGAGCCTAGATGCCCTACTCCAGAAAACTTGCACTGTTCTTAAATGCTCCCAACATTAAGGATATACTGGAGAGATCCTATCAGAAGAGAGTTCATGTCTTTATAGTTTTAAGAAAACCCAAAACATTCAAGCAGCTAGATCACCAACATACCAATGACTTGGTAGAAAACGTTTAGATGATTTAAGGGTCAAGAATGACCTGAGGAAGGTCAGATCTAAATACTTGAAACCTAAACAGAGTCACGAACCACCCGAGCCAAGAAAACCCAAAAACCCACAAACATATAAGCATGGAAAAGAGAAGCGGAAGTGTTTCAGTATGCATATGCATGAAACCTACGCAGATCCAAAGAAAAAACGCTAACCATCGCACCAATTTCCAACCTTAACACAAAGGACATGAAAATTTCATCACCGTATCCTTAGATCCTTCAAAAGTTAAAGAACCCAAAATCCTAAATCTGATTTATTAAAACACAATAAAATTTTAAATCCTTTTGGAAATTATGGGTGAAGGAAATGTTAGTTTAGGTGAAAATTTTACAAAACACTTAAACTGGGTTTGGGAAAAAAAAAAAACCTACTGGAAAGCATCTACAGAACTGAAAATAAATAGTAATAAGTAGAAACCAAACCAGAAATAAATAGATTGACAAACCACCCGAGCCAAGAAAAACCAAAAAACCCACAAACCCACAAACACAAAAAAGAAGAGGGAGTGTTTCCTTATGCATATGCAAAAAAATTTCCAAATGCATGACAACAGAACATATAATATGCCAAGTAATAACTCTAAATCATATTTATTAAAACACAATAAACACAGTGAAACACAATCAGATTTATAAAACACTCCCAAATTATAAAATATAAACACTAAATCAGATTTCCAAATCTGTAAAAAACCCTAAATTATGGGTGAAGGAAATGTTAGTTTGGGTGAAAATTTTACAAAACACTTAAACTGGGTTTGGGAAAAAAAACCTACTGGAAAGCATCTACAGAACTGAAAATAAATAGTAATAAATACGACCATTCCATACAAATTTACGTTGGAAAGGGCGGCACTGATGTGGGGTCAAATTCTTCGCAACAGTTTGGATCAATAGGAACACAGACACGATCTGGAATAGGGAGAATAAATGACTATGGAAGTACTAAAATCATACCACAACTAATTAATATCTGCCATAAAACATGTTTGCAGATATCACATATTCTTTTTCATGCAATAAGCATATGAAATAACTCTAATCAACAGAACATATAACATGCCAAGTATAACTCTAAATCAAATTTATTAAAACACAATAAACACAATAAAACAAAATTAGATTTATCTAAATACTTGAAACCTATTAGAAACCAAACCAGAAATAAACAGAGTGACGAACCACCCGAGCCAAGAAAAACCAAAAAAACCCACAATAAACTCAATAAATCTAATGTAGAAATCAACTCAATCAAACCAAAAAATTCAACTAAATTCACACGGTTAGACCTGAAAAATCAGCTCAATCATACTTCTAAGAAAGCTCATTTAATCATGTAGATACCGCACATTCATGAACTAAGATAATTTATGTCAATCGACTTACATAAACAAACAAAATGTGCAAAATGAGACGACTCCCAACAACAATGAAGAAAAATTACCGCTTTGCGAAGCTTCTTAATCAAGGTCATTGGCTTTCGCTTCAATCCCCTCTAAAACCTGTAACGCCACAACCAATACATAGAAATCAGACCAATTTTCAACCTTAACACAAAGGACCGACGAAGGCTAGGGTTCCCGATTTCGTGTGAGAGATAGAGGTCTGAGCAGAGAGAAAAGAGAGAGAAGTGAAGGACGGCGAGGTAGACACGGCAGAGAGGGAGACGGTGGCCGAAGCTTGAAATAGAGAGTCACGAAGGCTAGGTTCCCGATTCCGCGTGAGAGAGAGAGAGAGAGGTCTGAGCAGAGAGAAAAAGAGAGAGAAGTGTAGAGATACGGATGAGAAGTGAAGGAGAGGGGGCCGGTAGATGCTTACCGAGTACTATACTAAGTAGTAATTGGGAAATTTTTTATTTATTATATATGTTTAGCTAATTATTATTATTCAAAAAAAAAAAGCTAATGATTTTTTTTTTTTTTTTTTAAATAACCTCCATCATTGTTATTTATTGTTATTTAGCTAATGATTTTAGTTATTGTTAGGAGATGAGGTCATTTTTTTTTATTAAGTTTATTTGTGATCTGATTTTTTTGTTTTTTGATAAGTTAATTTGTTTATGATTAATTTGCTTATATTAAGTTAAACTAATAATGATCTTTATCTTATGCATTTATTTTCACTTCTAATCTTTACTTAATTTGTTCTTTATCTCGAATAATTTTTTTATGGTGATTGTTCTGAGGCATTTATTCGTGACTTAATTAATTTGTTTATATTAAGATAAACGATTGATCTTTATCTGATGCATTTATGTTCACTTTTGATCTTTAGTTATTTTGTTCTTTATCTGGGATAATTTGTTTCATGGTAACCATTGTCATGCATTTATTCGTGATTTAATTAATTTGCTTATGTTACGTTAAACTATTCATCTTTATCTGATGCATTTATGTTCATTTTCTCCTTTGTGATCATTTATATTCTTCAGAAAAATTAACAATGGAAAATGCTAGACTAGCACGTAGTAGAAGATGAACGATTATTAATAATAAAAGGAGTAGAGCAAGAATGCATCGTGATGATGAACAAAGTAGTGACAGTATAAATGATGGTATAATTGTGCAACGTAGAAGAATGATAATAGATGATATAGGAAGTGAAGCAATTATGTGTGTTGATGGTGAGCGAAGCAAAGATAGTACAACCAACGAACCACCAAGTAAATGACTCAATTACTTAATTGATGTATAATAACACATTTCTATAATAGGATTAATAGTAATGATGCTTTTTGGTTTTCTTTTCTACCTTATAGGAAAATACACAGAGCCTTGGAATTTTGGTCCTCCATCTTATGAATGTAATTATTGTGGTGCAATATTATGGTATGAAGAGAGAACTCAAAAATCAAGGATGCCAACTCAACCGAGATTTTCTCTTTGTTGTATGGAGGGTCAAGTTGTGCTACCTTTACTTCAGAAGCCACCTTCTTTCTTAGAAGAATTGTTAAGTCATACGGGTGGGCAACATTGTAAAAGATTTAAAACACAAATACGAAGTTATAATGCCGTTCTTGGTATGACTTCAATGGGTGGAAATGTAGCAAGAATATCAATAATGGAGGCGATCCATACATCTTTCGAATTAATGGTCAGAATCATCATAAAATTGGAACCCTACATCCAATAGATGGTTCTAATCCTCAATTTGCACAATTATATTTCTATGACACTGAGAATGAGGTACAAAATCGAATGAGTGTACTGAATCACAACAACTCCAATAAAAATATTGAGTCATCAATTCTTACTGCATTAGTCCAGATGCTTAATGAAATGAATGAATTGGTGAAAATTTTTCGTATTGTAAGGGACCGTTTCTCAGAGGATGATATTCATCAAATGAGACTACGTCTTATTAGTTCAAGAACAACAGATGGAGGAGAACATAATTTGCCTAGCTGTTATGAGATTGCTATAATTATTATTGGTGATATTGGTATTGAGGATGTTCATTGGGATATTGTTGTAGAATATAAAGAATGTGGGTTGAAAAGGATTAATGAATTGCATCCATCATATATGGCACTATAGTATCCTCTTCTTTTTCCATACGGGGAAGATGGATTTAGGCTTGGTATTTTACGTAGGACTGATCATAGAAGTACATCAAGAAAGAAAGAATTTATTACTATGAGGGAATATTATGCATACAGATTGCAAGAACGTGAACGAGAAGGACACACATTAATATATGGCAATCGTTTATTCCAACAATTTATTGTTGATGCATACACATGTATTAAAGAGACCCGACTAATGTGGGTGAGAAGAAACCAACGTGAATTAAGGGTTGAGTTATATAGTGGATTGAGAGATGCAATTCTGAGAGGAGATACAACCCCTGCATCTACTAGAAAGAGAATTGTATTACCTTCAAGTTTCACAGGAAGTCCAATATATATGATTGAGAATTATCAAGATGCAATGGCCATTTGTAGGTGGGCAGGTTATCCCGATTTATTTATTACATTCACATGTAATGCAAAATGGACAGAAATTGAAAATTTCCTGTCTAAGAACCCAGGACAAAAAGTAGAGGATCAACCAGATATAGTCACAAGGGTTTTTAAAATTAAACTCGATCAACTTCTTCGTGACTTAAAACATGGCCAACACTTCGGGAGGGCGCTTGCTGGTAATACTACTTTTATCATCTATTATATTCATTACTATCCTAAACTAGAGAAATATGTGCTTATATAATTAAATTTATATTGTCTTTTCAGTTATCTACACTATTGAGTACCAAAAGAGAGGACTACCTCATGCACATATATTGCTCTTTTTACATTATGATGACAAGCATCCAACTCCGACAGAAATAGATAGAATAATATCCGCAGAGATTCCAGATGTTAACAAAGATAAAATTGCTTATGATGCAGTGAAACAGTATATAGTTCATGGTCCATGTGGATTTATAAATTCAAAAGCAAGTTGTATGATTAATAACAATTGTAGTAAAAGTTTTCCAAAGAAATTTTGTAGGGAGACGTCAATTGGTGAAGATGGATTTGCAGTATATAGGAGAAGATTCTCTTCACATCGACGACTTTGGTTGCTAAACTTAATCAGATTAGTCAATCAGTACCTAAGTTCCAGTTTGATTTTGCAAATTATGAAACTATAGAGAAACGTTGCTATGACCCAACATATTTGACTGATAAGTATTATATTTTCTATGTAATAAATTTTTATCATTACAAATTATAAAACTATAGCGAAACGTTGCTATAACCCAACATACTTCATTGGTAAGTATTCTATTTTCTATGTAATAAATTTTTATAATCTCATATATTAAATTTAGGTTTAAATACTATTTTCCACATAAAAAAATAATTTCATCTCATTAACAGATGTAATTGGAAGATTAGAATCTATTGGAGCCATAGAGGAGAGAAATGCAAAGGGTCATCCTGTCATGCTACGGACAATTCAGTTACTGTTGGAAGAGTAAGTACAATCTATTAAATGTTAAATCATAGATAAATTAATTTGTTGTTTAATAGTATTACTTATAAAAATGACTAATTCACGCATGTTAAATTTTAGGAATAAATATATACAGGCAACTTTATGGGGGTCTGCTGCAATGCAAATCAATGATGATTTTTATAAGGATAATCCAAGACCATCTGTGGTGATAGTTACCTCGACAATAGTCAAGGCATTTAGAGGTAACATTTACATTATTGAAATGGAAAATCTCCATAAAGAATTAATATTATTGTTTCATCTGTACTTGAAATAATGTGTTCTTCCCCAGGCGAGTTTAATCTATCATCAACAAATGCGACAAAGTTGTACATTAACCTTGAGATTCTTGACGTATCAAAAATTCGAGAAAAGTAATAATAACATTTATTACTTTTTATTCTCTAAATATTTAACCATCATATTATATATATCTATTAACTTATTTTAATTGAATTAGGCTGCAGGATGTTTTCCAAAGGGAAGCCAGAACCATGAAATCAGAGCAACTGGTGATATCTAATACAGAACTTCCATTCTACAATAGGAAAACAATTGCTGAAATTAAACAACTCGAATGGACTGTAGAGACAAAGGTATTGATTTTTTGTTTTGAATTTAATATAATATACAATTTCTTAAGATTACACACTTTCTATAATAACTAATAACAATTTAATATTGTAGGAAATATTAGTGACATGCTCATGCAAAATTGTCAAGATAGACAGCAAATTTGGATGGTATTATAGTTCATGCCTTATATGCAAAACAAAAGTTAAATTCATTGAAGAAACTTCTTGGTGTGAACGATGTAAGTCAGAACCAAAACTTATTGTACCAAGGTAATTTTACAAAACAAATTCAATGTATATTTTCATTTGCACAAACACACACGTGAATAGGGGTGAGCATCGGTCGGTCCGAACCGAGAAAACTGGACCAGACCGGTCATTTTGGACCGAACCGGCCGGTCCAATTGTTTTTTGACCGAATTCATTCGGTCTGGTCCACGGTCCGGCTGTTTTTCAGACCGGACCGAATGTATTTCTATATATAATTAATTATATATATAATTATACTATATTATAATTAAGTATAGACTATTAATACTATTATATATTTATATAGTTATACTAATGGTTTTATTAGTTGTTATATTAGTTTAGTTATACTATATTATAGTGATTTATTATAAGTTATATGTTTATAAGAAATTATAACTATATTATATATTAGTATAAGTTATAATGATTTAGTATAGTTATAAGTATAGACTATAGACTATAATTATACTTATACAATTATACTTATACTAAATTACTAATATTACTAATATATAACTATAGCCTATAGCCTATACTATATTACTAATAGTCTAATACTTTATACTAATACTATTATATAGTTATACTAATAGTTATATTAGTTTAGTTATACTATATTATAGTGATTTATTATAACTATATTATAATATAGTTTATTGCTTTATTCATGCTTATTGCTTTATATACAAAATGTTAAAAGTTGTATATGGCTCATTATGTATTAACATACTTTAAGTTAGTAATAAAGTAATAATTAACATCATCAATAATGTAATTTTCATCTAATTTATTATCATTGGCCATATAAAATATTTTTTTATTGAGTTTGTTACATAATCCACATTAATAAGTCACTTAGTTTAATTTAGTATTGTAAATAATTTTTTTTTAATTGATTTTAAAAAAAAATCAAAAGGCCTGACCGAATGGATCGAACCGGACCGATAGCTACCGGTCCGGTCGGTCCCCTTGGGTGTTCGGTCCGGTCCAATTGATGGACCGAAAACCTTCGGTCCATCGTCGGACCGGACCGTGTGCACCCCTACATGTGAACATCTATATTTTAATTAAATGTGCAGTTTATTTAAGTGTTTCGGTACTTAGGTATCGAATAAATATGGAGCTTGTTGATGATTCAGGATCAACGTGGTCGGTCCTATTTGACAAAGAGGCTGAGAAAATCTTACATAAAACTGTGAAAGAACTTACAAAAAAACAAGACCAGGTAAGAAAATAGTAAATATAATAATTTAAAACTGAATATTGGTATAGAAAGTATAATAACTACATTAAATATTATATATACCATTATTATAACATATATATTTGTATTTGTGTAGGACCTGAATGATGATGGTTTACCAAATGATCTACAACAAATTGTTGGCAAAGAATACATCTTTCTACTACGACTTGATAAGTACAATTTAAAATATGGATGGGAAAACTACACGATTCAGCGAATATTTGATCCCAAATGTATAGAATCAAAGTCAATTAAGAAGGTAACAATAAATTACACGATTTGGTATTTAATCATATTTTCTATCCGATTTTATATTTATAATGGTTTTACTTCTCATTGTTCAATCAATTCGTTATGGGTGTTGATTAGTACACTATTATACTATTCTTTAATAGAAATTTAATGATTAAAATTTTTTATACATAAGCTTTTTTAACGATATTATAATCTTATTTCAGGAAACTATTGTAGACATCGATCTCCACATCAACTCAAATACAAAGGAAAAGGATCAAAAATCTCAGGCTTCATCATCCAAGAGGAGAAAAATCCAAAAAAAATATTAGTTGAACAATCGTGTCTCATATTTATTGTATCTATTTTACATTGCTCTAAATTGAACAACCATATATATATATATATATATATTACATTTTTAATATTGTAAACTGACCATGAAATATTTATTGGTAAAATGAACTCTTTTATATATGCATGCTCCATTTTATATATATTTGATATACATTTATTAGCTTATAGTAACTATTTAAAGTTATAAAATTCAGTATAAATAACGATCCGCGCATTGCGCGGGTTATAGGCTAGTGTATCTTAACTTGGGCTTAATTAGATAGACTTGTGATTGAGTGGGAATTGGGTTAAGTGAATATTAAGTGGAAACGCATTTTACATGAGCTTAATTTTTATTGAATAAACATGTAGCCATATATTTGTATCTTACATAAATAATTTAGAGTTTAATTTATTAGTAGAAAATGTTAAGTGGATATCGATGAAGTTGGAAAGTGATGATATATAGGGTTTCAAGAAGGTTAGATATTAGAGAAATATAGATCTTTTAATATCTTAGATGTTAATTACGTAGTACGTGCAATGAAAATTTACGGAAGGTACATGATGACTATTTTATAGGTGATGACTGATACTCCCTTGGCACCGTTCTAAGAAAATTCAAATAAGTTAAAAGTTCAGGTAAACGAGATTCCTATACTATATTTGCATGAAAAGAAAAATGAAATCTGTATGAAAGAGAAAAATGCTTTTCGACATGAATAGTGTAGACATGTATAATATTTGACATGTTTCTGAAAAGTGCAAAAGAGCAAATATGAAATCTGAGAACTTTTGTACATGTTATACGAAAATGTGTTGGATTAGTTTTTTATCATATGAAAATTATATCAATATGTCCAGCACTTTGTTTGATATGATATGCATCCAAAAAACCTTTGGCATGACTTTCTATTTCTATTCTAATTCTAATTCTGGTTCTGATATGATACTTCTGATTATGTTATATAGTTGGTACCAACGCTTCTGATATGATATGAGTGCATCTACTTTGAAAACAAAGTGATTTTTCTAGTGTTCTTTCCTGTGTGCATACTTAGGGCTCCAAGAATGAATAAAGGAAAGTTTTACATTCTGATACTGCCTAGTTTGACCACCGGTGATAGCACAACCCTAGCACGGGGGTTAAATATAGTATATGATATGATATGGTGATATGATATAATATGATACGATACCCTACGATACCATATCATACGATATGATAAGATAAAGATGTTTAGTCATATTATGCCAATGGGTCTTTGAATATGAACAGCTAACTTTTGAATATGAATAATTTGAAATATCACTTTGTTGTTTTGATTGTAAATTCTGTAATGCCCGCAATTGTGCCAAGCTTGTGTGTTGCCATTTATATAACTTTACATATTACAATATGCAATTAATGAAAGGATGAAAGTCAGCTAAGTAACGTAAAGAAGCTAACAGAAATAAACATTAATACAAATTAAGAGAATAATGGAGAGAATAAAGCAAAGGTGACCCAGCCGTTTATGGAGAAATATTAGGCGTGGATTATGGGATTGTATCTCTGTCATTCCCCCTCAAACTCAAGTCGCTATTGGTTCGATGCAGAGCTTGTCTCTATTGGAACTAAATTGTGGACTGCATAATGGCTTTGTGAAGACATCTGCTACTTGTTCTTGACCTGGAATATGTGCAAGATTAATAATTCCAGTTGCCACTTTCTCACGAATGAAATGTATATCAATTTTGATGTGCTTTGTTCGTTGATGAAAAACTAGATTTTTGGCCATGCTAATTGCACTAGGTTGTCTGAGTGTAGTGTAGGTGCCGAAAGCTTGTATCCCAAATTCTTTAGTAAATTCATGAACCAAAGAATTTCGGCAATTGTTGTTGCGAGACTTCGGTACTCTGCTTTGGTAGTCGATCGAGCAACCGTGCTTTGTTACTTTGCTCCCCACGACAGCAAGTTTGATCCCATGTAAATGGCAAAACCTGATGTTGAACGTCTATCATCTTTTGACCCCACCCAGTCTGAATCACAATATCCTTGTAGAGGAGGAGAGATTGGTGATTTTGTGAAGTGGAGACCAAGATTTATTGTGCCTTTTAGATACGTGAAAATTCGTTTTACAACTTGTAAATGTGGAGCTCTTGGTGCCTGCATAAACTGAGAAACAAAGTTAACAACAAAAGCCACATCCGGCCTGGTGATGGTGAGATATTCGAGAGTTCCCACCATCTGTCAATAGCATGTGGGGTTGTCAAGAGGACTTCCTTCTTGAACTAAAAGATGTTGTCCTAAAGCCAAGGGTGTTGACACTGATTTGGCACCATCTAAACCAAACCTTTGTAGTAGTGATAGTAGATAGCAAGATTGATGCAAACACATATATTTAGTTGTGCGATTGACTTGTACCCCGAGGAAATAATGGAGGTTGCCGAGATCCTTCATGTGAAAAGCTATTGACAATTTTTGAATCAGTTCAGCAATTGGTGAAGAGGAACTGCCTGTGAGGATTATGTCATCCACGTAAATTAGGAGCATGAGTACCTCTGATTTTTCATGCCGAAAAAATAATGAGTTGTCATATGGACATCTTTGAAAACCCAATTGCATAAGATAATTACTAAACTTAAGATACCATGCACGAGGGGCTTGTTTAAGACCATACAAGGCTTTGTTCAGTTTACAAACATACTCGGGATGTTGAGGATCAATGAATCCTTGTGGCTGAGTTAAATAAATTGTTTCCTGTAACTCACCATGTAGAAAAGCATTGCTAACATCGAGTTGCTTGAGAGGCCACCCTTGAGATAAAGCCAGATGAAGAATTAATCTGATTGTGGCAGGTCTAAAAACTGGACTAAATGTTTCATCATAGTCCAGACCTTGAAGTTGTGTGAAACCATGAGCTACAAGTCTTGCTTTGTAACGTTCTATTGAGCCATCAACTTTTGTTTTAATTTTAAAGACCCATTTGCTTGTGACTAAATTCATGCTTGGAGATGGAGGAACAAGATTCCAGATTTTATTATCACGAAGAGAAGCAATTTCAGACTTCATGGCCTCTTGCCATTTTGGATCTTTTTCAACTTGTTTAAAACTTTTGGGTTCCAAGTATGTTGTTGCAAGATCAGTTGTAAAACAAACTGGTATAGGATGCCGTGTAGATAAATATACCTTTGGTCTTCTTGTTCCATCTTGATTCCTTGTTATCATGTGATGTCTTCTTGTAGTTGCAGACTCGGAAATGGGTTGAATTTCAAGTGCACGAAAGTCATGAAAGGATTCCTCTGTATGCACATTTTGAGCCTGCAAAATTGGACCTATAGTTGCAATTGGTGCTGTGATCTCTTTTTGTGATTCTTGTGTCACAACTTTTGGTAAGAGTCGATTTGTAAACCAGTTTGGTTTTTCCAAGATCAAACCTTTTTCTGAAAAAGGAAATTTTTCTTCATCGAACACCACATGTCTAGAAATATAGATGCGGCCCGTGACTAAATCCATGCACTTATACCCCTTATATTTAGATGTGTATCCAAGAAAAACACAAGAAGTGGACTTAAGTTGAAGTTTGTTCCGGCCAAAAGGAGTGAGAAGTGGATAACACATGGAACCAAAGACCCATAAGAAATCATAAGATGGATTTGACTTAAACACCACTTGATAAGGAATATTTCCATTTAGTGCAGAGCTGGGCAACCTATTAATGAGAAACACTACAGTGTGAAATGCAGTTGTCCAGAATTTTTTAGGAAGGGAGGAGTGAGCCAAAAGAGCAAGAGTTGTTTCAACTATATGGCGATGACGCCTTTTAGCTAGACCATTTTGCTCGGGAGTGGCTGGACAAGAAAATTTTTTAATTATAACACGAGATGCAAAGTAACTTTATAAAGAATGATTGACAAACTCTCCACCACCATCACTTTGTATGCATTTGACAGTAGTGTTAAATTGCATTTCAACCATCTTAATGAATTTGGGAAAGATGTCGATAACATCCGATTTGCAAGATAAAGAAAATAGCCAAACATATTGAGAATATTCATCAATTATGACTAGATAGTAACGATAGCCATCAAAGGATGTTATGGGTGCCGGACCCCATACATCAGTGTGAAAAGTGTGTAGAAATATTAGAACATGAGAACTACGATTTTGAAATGGTAATTTAGTTGATTTTCCCATAACACAACTTTCACAAAAATCTACTTGCTTGTCTGAAATAGAAAGACATGGAAACAAAGTTATAAGAGTTCTAATGTTGGGATGATCGAGTCTGGTATGCCATGTATTGCTAGAAAATTTATTTGTGAGAAGAGCCATTGGATTGAGACTTTGAATGGATGAAGACAAGGTGTATAAGCCATCGTGCATGGTTCCTTTAAGCATCACCTGATTCGTCTGTAGGTCCTTGATCAAAAAACCCCAAGGATAAAACATGAAACAACACTAATTGTCAGTTGTAAATTTTGAAACCGAAAGCAGTCTTTCCGTAAGTTTGGCACAATCAAAGTATTGTTCAACTTCAATGAGGTATTCGGAATAGTAAAAGTAGCAATTTCTGAAATAGGAATTTTTTATCCATTACCAGCCATTACCATATCACTGCCATTGTATGGTTTAATACTTGTGCTTCAGTTGTTGTTAGTGCCATGTGATGAGTTGCTCCAGTGTCTGGAAGCCAGGATTCTTCAATATTTTCACCAGCTTGAATAGCTAGAAAAGCATGGTATTGTTCGGCCTCTTCTTCTGAGGCACAACATGCATCAGCTTTGTTATTTGAACCACCACAAAGAAAACAGGTGATGCGCGATCCTTGAGTACCATGATTTGCATTTTTATTGTTATGTCCTCTGTTTGAAGGTTGAGAAGCACAACCCCATGTGAATGTTCATTGGAACGTTGGCCTCCACGATTTCCTCTTCCACGATAGTTGGGCCCTCTGCCACGATTATACTTGTTGCTAGTAGGCTTGAATCCAGAGGATCGATTTGTATATAAAGCAATAGGAGAGGAATTTGTGTGAGAGAAAATACGTAACTCAAAATCTCTTAGCTTACCAATAACATTTTCCAGAGAGGAAAAATCATCCCTTGCATTTAGAACTGCTACAATAGGATCAAAATCTGATCCAAGTCCACGAAGAAGGCAGTTGATGAATTCATCATCATCCATTGGCTTTCCGGCACCACGGAGTGAAAGAGCCAATGACTTGGCCTTGTGTAGGTACTCTTCCATCGACAAAGCACCTTTGGTGAGAGATTGTAGCTCTCCACACATCTGTTGAACACGATCGCGAGTATGGCGTCCATACAAGGTCTCAAGCACTTCCCATGCTTCATGGGAAGTCTCACAATTTATCACTTGTGATAAAGGAGCTTCCGACAAGAAGCTATTGATCCAACCAAGGATCAGTTGGTCCAAACACAACCATTTTGTTGCTACTGGATTTGGTATCGATTGATTATTACCATCAGTGATGGTGGTGGGTGGGCAGGGCAAGTCATTTTGTTAGGTAGCCTAAGAGGCCATGACCTCGTAGGACTGGAAGGACCTGTGCTTTCCATAGCAAGTAATTTGTGGATGCAAGTTTGGTGGGGATATCAAGTAGATGTGTTTTGGTAGAAAATAATTCAATTAAGGAGATGTCATGCGAGAGAGGGACTAAATTAAACTAAGTGACTTATTAATATGGATTATGTAACAAACTCAATAAAAAAAATATTTTATATGGTCAATGATAATAAATTAAATGAAAATTACATTATTGATGATGTTAATTATTACTTTATTACTAACTTAAAGTATGTTAATGCATAATGAGCCATATATAACTTTTAACATTTTGTATATGAAGAAATAAGCATAAATAATTTAATTATCCATACATATTACATCCATAATTGAGAAAGATACATACTTAACATACTATTATAAATAAGCATAAAATATTTAATTATACATACTATTATAAATTTATAAATTATACATATATTATAATTTATACTATAACTCTTAATACTTAATAGTATTAATAATACATTAAAGAATATATTAATATATTGATACTAAATATATATAGTTATAGACTTATAGTGATTAGTTATTATGAATCATGATTAGTATAACTATATAATAGTATTAGTATAAAGTATTAGACGATTAGTAATATAGTATAGTTATATATTAGTAATATTAGTATAAGTATAACTGTATAACTATAGTCTATACTTAATTATAATATGGTATAATTATATATTAGTTAATGATAGGATTAGGTTAGATGAAAATTATATAATTATATATATATATATTTTAGGTTCGGTCTGGTCCGAACCGAAAAACACATGGACCGTGGACCGGACCGAATGAATTCGGTCCTATAAAATTCGGACCGTGGACCGGACCGAATGAACTCGGTTCGGTCCATTCGGTCCGATTGGTCCGTTTACAGCCCTACTTATGCAGATTGAATTGTTCAAATAGTACAAAGCATTGGACCATCAAGTCCGAATAGAACAACTATGAACCGTTGATTTTTAAGGATAAAGATGGCATCTTTAAATCGTGTGGGAGAAATTTGACTATCCATCATTATAAACCACTAGACTACCTAGAGTATCATATAACTCCAAATTACAACTTTTACAATCAATCTCCTCCTATGAGACCCAATTGTTATAATCATGTTATATGACATTTTTTACTTACCTCAAATCCTCAATGGTCCAATCATAAGAAGATAGTAATTAAATTGTAATTTATATTTTATATTGGGGGCTAAACAATAATTTTGATTGTTTACTGATCATATTACAAGAGGAAAATGATAAGTTGTGATGTATTCATAAAATGTGCGTAAACATGTGAATTAAACAATTAAGAAAAATAAATAGGAATATCGTTGTCTTCAACATACATGTCACGCCCTTTTAGTTTTAAAATATTGTAGATCATTACGAGAATAACTCTCACAACAATGATATATATATATATATATATATATATATACATACTAGGTAACAACCCCGGGTGCATTAGTTCTGGCGTGCACCTGACATAATGATTTAAATAAAAATAAATAAAAAAGTCAGTAACTTATTTGTCTGGGAAAAAAATACAAGATTAAAAAAAGATAAAAAATAAATATTAAAAAAAATACAAGATTAAAAATATTGTAGATCATTACAAGAATAACTCTATAAGACAAGGTAGGGATACCATAGAAATAATTCTGAAACTTTAAATATCAAATCAAATAATCTATAATGTAATGATAAGATTAATACATGAGATATGAATATATAATACAAGAATATCAATCTCGAGACGTGTAATTGATCTTTTATACAAGAATTTGCTGATCATACAACTTCCACTATGAGCGCAGCAAATTAGGCAGGAGATTCGTGGGAAATAAGCTCTTGCTCGGTTCAAATTTTCTGACATCTTTAACATTAGTTTCCCTTGGAACGTTACGTTTGGTTTGTATCTACGTTCATCATCATGATCAAACAACTTGAACTGCTCCCATTTGACCTATAAAAAATATATTCTTCTGTGGGGAAAATGCTTTCTTTCTTGCCCCATGAAAAAGAGAATCATATTAATATATTTCTTTTCCATCTTCTTGCAGGTCAGCTGCTGGTTTTTAGGTCCTGTTCAATAGCATCAAACTCCCAGTCACCAATCTCCTCTGCCAATTCATCTCCACTAACCTGCCCAAATTCCAGCTCTACTTTTGTTGGCTCTGCCTCAGAGTCCAATGCTTTCAGTCTCTCAGTCATGGCCGCCTCATCTTGTTTCTCTTCCAAAGTCATAGTACTATTCTGTTTTGAGTCAAGGAACGGACTTTGATGGGGACCATTGCTGGATGGTGTCTCTAACTTTCGAGTTGGAGTCTCGATTTCTAATTTCGGTCTTGCAATTGATTCAAATTCTTCTTTTATTTTCTCCAGGTCATCAAACAGCTCTTTGACCTTCTGATCATCTTTTCTGGAGGAGAAGTGTCCCAGGTGTTCTTTTTTAAGTGAGATAGATGGATATACGTATTGCAAGCGATTTTGGAGTGGAACAAACATGATAAAGACTGCATGCATACCTAAAAATGCCTTCACTCTGATTGCAAAACTGCCTTTTCATTGTGTCCACAACACTTAAAGTGGTTACGAACTGGAGCAAACAAATAAACATGGAGAATGTATTTGTTAAGTAGACAAGATCGGAGGTCGAACTTTGTGAAACAAGATATGTTACTAATCGTGGAAGGATATAAAATTTGACATCAGAATATTAACAAAACTAAGAGATTAGGGGGCGTGGGGGAAGGAAAGTCATGCATACCTTGGCTTCGATATTCAAATATTTTTCTTCAAGCTTTTTTCTTGGATTTGTCACTTTTGAACTTTCGTCATCTATTCTAGGAGATATTTTGGACCTGATTCAGACAAACAATACAAGGCTTGGTTTAACTTAATAATGTCTTTTTTTTTTTTTTTTAGTATGTTAAAGTAGGTTTTGAAAATTGAGTAACAAAATTTTAATATGAAGAAGAACAAAATACCCTTGACTAGAACCCAAGTCGTCCACAAGTTTCCTGGTATGAGCTATAGAAGGCTTCAACATTTCCTAATTTTATATACACGATATGCTTGCTAATTAGAAAAGATACTGTGTCACCATGACAGATTGGAACAATCTAGCTGAGATGAATAAATGAATACCTTGTAAGTAGAGAGAAGATTAACAACCAGATTCACAAAGTTGTCTCCATATCTCTCCAGTTCACCACTTGAGCATGCAATAAGGAAAACACCATCAAATAAAAGAAATCATGTAAAAAATATGCAGGCACATGAAACATAGAACTGAAATTAGCAGATATTAATGCAATGTTCTGAACTATGGTCTTCAAAACTATACTTATAAAAGGAATAAAAAAAGAGTGCGTGCATCAGATGCATTTCACAATTATATCAAACATACATACTTGGCCTGCATCTCCCGTTGCTCTGTATACAAGGTCTGGTGAACCCAGGTATCTTCCAGAAAAGTGATCCATGTATCGACAACATTTCTTTCTACTCGACAATAAGAAATGGATCTCAACAGCTCATCTTCCTACAATAGAGCAATGTTTAAAGTACAAAATATCAGTGACTAGCCATTTTGAGCTATTTAAGTTTATATTTCTATAAGTAATCTAAAGGAGATGACATGAGGAAAGCTATCATACCTTTGTTTTCAAGTGTGCAAGAATCTCACTACTTGCTTCATCAAAATTCTCTCTTTCTTCTCTCACATTGTTTAACCGTGCATTAGCAACAGCCAAAGAGTTCTTGACCTACAATAATAAATACTCATCTAATCAAATTAAAGAATAATGGAAAGACCCAGTGGAATTGCCAATGAACTGACATTGGCAATTTGTTTCCTTGCAAGTGCACAAACACATAGGTGGAATATGACAAACTCAGCATACTTAAAGTAACCTTCTGAATGGATAATAAAATGAAAGAATATGCAGAACTAACACCAATGGAACAACGTAGAGATGCCTTTATCACCTAAAAACTTTCTTCACACTTCAGAAATAACAAAATAATCAGGTAGATAGAACAAAAAGTAACCTTTTTCAATTTAGCTTCAAGTTCATCTCTTTGCTTTTCAAGTTCTCCAATTTCCACCATCAGTTCCTGGAAATGCATAATAATTAATGGTAAAAACCTTTGCAATGAAGTGGATCATATTCTGTTTTAAACTCCATTGCCAAAGAACTGTTCACTGCATATCAGATAAGGATAGGAAACTTTTCAAGGGTATCAAATATGTTGGTTTTTCATTAATTAGTCAATAAAGATAGGGAGTCGCAAAGCCAAAAATCTGTCATTGGGGCGCCATACTAATACTATAACAATTATATTATTGTATATAGCAAAACATATATTATCAAGATGTTTATCAACCTAGGAAGTCACCCATGGTCCTTGGATGTATATGCCCCATACTAAAGGTAATGGATAGCCTCACAGACCTAGCTGCCTGTCCATCTTTCCCAAGCCAATAGGTGTCGGTTTCAGTTTTCAAGCATACAAGCAAGCAAAGTTTCCTACCAAAAGGAGTTGCACGTTTGTCATTGAATGGGTTTCCATTATTACCCCCCGCCCCCTCCCCAGCCCCCTTGATGTGCATCCCCCCCCCCCCCCTCTTTTAATCTGCTTTCTCGTTTCTCCACACGTCCACAATTTCAAAGTTCAACGAAGTAAAGGGGAATGGAGAAAAATCAAACAGTTGAAGAGGACTCGAGAGGGATTGGTGAAAGGTTGGGCATTAAGATTTAAGGGATTTTTTGGCTTTAAAAACTTTTAGTTTTTAAGAGAATATGCATACATATATATATATAGAGAGAGAGAGAGAGAGAGAGAGAGAGAGAGTTGGGGCTAAAACTTGAGTTCTAGCGATAACTTAAATATATTTATTTTTTAGTTTCTGAAAAAAAAAAAAAAGCCATGGATATCATAGATATTTTTGGGGTTAAGGTATTTCAATGTTTTTCCTTTTTATTGGGGGGCGGGGGCTGGAGATGTGGAAAATAAAAACAGAAAATGGATACATAGGCATAGAAAATTACTATGTACCACAGAAGCAAAGATGACTGGTATCATCATCTTATCACGAGATGTCATGAGCCGTTAAAATTATTTAAGTACTCATTTTAATGATGTGTCATCCTGTGATAGGATGGAAGTACCATGTATCAGCAGTCCGAGACCTCCTAGCCTCCACTCCGGGAGATATGAAAAAGAACAAAATAGAAAAGTGGGTATAAATACATAACCACCACATTCGATATACTAACTCTAAGCACCTGAAGCTTGTTGTCCAGATTCAATATATAAATGGAGAAGCATAAAGACAAACAATTGACAGATGAAGCTTTTCTGAAAGAAACTAATAGTGCTTATCAATGGCATTGATATATTCCTGAAAGAGAGTCCCTTAAATCAATGTTTATTGATGAGGAAGAAGCATTACTTCTTCAGTAGCAATTTACCTTCTCAAGCTGGGTAACTTCATTGGCTTTAGCCACACGAAAATTCAGAGCTTCTTCTTTCTGAGACCTATTTGAAATATTAAGTAAAGAATAAGAAACGTTTAACTAAAGTGAACCACAAAAGGGAAGGAGGTAAACAGAAAATTTCAGTGCAAGCAACAAAAAGGTTCGGGAAAAGCCATTCTATAGTCAAAACTGCAACCTTTCCATGTCCAATTTTAACAAGGCAAAAAGTATATCTGAGAAAAACTTCCTGGCGTAAAGAAAATATAAAAAGCTGTATGCATCATTACTATTCTCAATGAAGTGAAAACCTTATATAGACTAATAGACTAATCAGCTTAATCAAGTACAAAACTTGTGTTTTCTTTTGTCATAACCATTCAATATTATTCTGGCCAAACTTTCCAAATCAATTAACAAAATGCAAATTGGGAATGACTGGCAACTGAACACGAAATCAACAAGAAAAGATCTTATTTATAGTGATAGGATTGTTTCTTACTCTGGTGGTGCTGAGAACCAAGTGTTCCAACTTCGTGGTGTTGTATGTTTGGACACTGTTACAAGTTTGTGGCCCAAGTTACCTTGTATCAGACCCACACGGACCTAATTTCTCCTATGCAGGCATGCGACAAATCCATTATTTTAAAAGTGATGTGGTATGCCTTTTTTCATTTCCCTTTCCAAGTTTCTTCTTGGAGAGCAGTCTTAAGGTTGAGCATCACCACTTAGCAAGGCTCTTGAACATTAACTTCGTAACTTATTGAACCATGGCATTGGCAAGAAATTAGAGATGTTTTCTGCATTTACCCACAAGTGTGATTATGTCACATCCAGGTTTGTAGCATGTCTGTTTCTACATTGATTTATTCTAGTTTTTTGCTTGAATTGGTATAAGAGGGGAAGCATAAAGATAATGAGATGCCTTATCCTATTTTGGCATATGTAACTTATGTTGTAACCCAATAAATTTAGTCACGGATGACAAATATTTCCCCTTTATTGTCTTAAAGAAACCATGGGCATCCCTTATCCTAAAAAATATAAGCAAGCCATCACAACGCAAAAGCAAATCCATCCACTCATACATGCACTTGTAAGCATATGTGGCTATCCATACAAACACATAACAACTCAAGAAGGAAACTTAAAAGCAAGTTCTGAGATACAGTATGAACCTGTGGTCTAAAATCCGCTTTTCAGCTTTTGAGGTAGAGTTAGCCAGAGATTCCGATAATACTTTCAATTTATCAACCTGCACATATGGCATCTTCAACTATCAACCACAGAAAACTATGATAGAGTAATCATGAAGAATTTGCATAAAGTAAGCAAAGAGTTGCACAAACTATCGAAAGTGAAATTTGAAATAAAAGTGCTAACGACGAGTTTAAAACCAATTGCATAATTCTACGATTTTTATTTCCCAAACACACCAAAATGCATGAAAATGCCAGTATTAGACATGGATGACACATTTAGTCGGATATGCCTGGGATGCATGCCATAGGAGATATGTCTAGGAAGGAATAAAGACAGTAGCATGGCCCTAATTCAGCCAACAAAGGGGAAGCATCAAGTATTCTTGAATTATAGGTATGACAGCCTGAAGTCAGTTTGAACTGATATTTCCATATCATGAACATAGAAAATTGTAGCAGCACCAGAAGAAGATTCTATGGTGGTGCTACAGAACCAATGTCATAACATCTGTCACTCAGAGGCATGGTTAAGCTTTATGTATACCAGCCATCCATAAAATAGCATATAAAGAGGATTTATCAAAGATAATGCCGACAAATGAGTCAATTACTAGAAGCTTTCTTCACAGTTCTGTTCCTTCCATACAGAATCAATGTTGGTGCTTGCCCAATACCAGAAAATAACTTCTGGCTGGGTTATTTGGGACACTTCAGTTGTGCCCTAGGTAAGAGAAATGAAAAACTAACCTATTATCATTGGACTCAGTTGAGATCTTTCATCATACATAAAAAAAAATTAAAAAAATAAAAACAAAATGACACCTTTTCAGCATGAAGTGCTGGAGAATCACCAATGCTCAAGGACTTTTTCCTCAGTAAAAGTGCCTCCAACTGGAAACATAGTTGAATTTGTGCAATTGCTTCTTGTGGAGCCTGCAAGGAAACCAAAGACTCAGTTTCAATCATTTTTCAATTATTTTTCAATTATACTTGATTATCTGATTGAGAAGCAGCGTAGTGCTGCCCCAAGATTGCGAATTAAAATGGAAACTTATAAAACGATCTACGGGTGCCTTGAATAGTCAAGAAATTGAAGTTTAGCTTTACTTTCATTAAGATAGACAGCTAAGATGCTCTTGCTTTCCCTTGTAAAGAGAAGTGAGCATTCATTGCAAAATGACTTGGGGGATGTTTTGATGTAAGAAGTTTTCATGAATGGTATAAAAATTATTATGAATAGTTGTGAAAACGTTTTTTGAAAATGTTTTGATAGAGTTTTAAAAAAGTGGTGTGACCCATCGAAAATACAGTTGGATGTCAAAATTTTAGGGGAAAAAATAATTTTTTCTTTTATTAGTTGTAAGTTAAATACACTCCTAGTGTTTCTTACATTTACAACCTGATCCTTCACCCCACATTCTCTTGAGGAGAGAAAGTACAATATAAGGCAAAGTTAATTAGCGATATGCTGAACTTAAAGTATTAGAAGTTGAAAGAAAATTTTTAATTTTTCCTGGAATTTTATCAACTTTTTTTTTATTGAGTTGAACTTCTGAAAAAAATAAAATATAAAACTTCTATATGAACTTTTTTTTTTCTTCATGTATTAATAAATTTGGAAAGTCAAATACAAACGCTATAGAAATTAAGGTAACTGTACAGTAGGAGTAGAAATGTCTCAACATCAAGGTAAAAATAACTATGTGCAGATACAAGGATTATTAGAGTCAAATTTAATATTGACCGGATAGTTTACTGATCTAACCAAAAGTGTAATATTAATAATAATAATAACAATAACAACAACAAAAACAATAGAGACAATGGAAATTTCACATTAAAATTGCAAAATGTTGCCTTTCTCCAATCATTTTTATATATCAAAGGCAAGGCATCACATCAAAATTGTCAAATGTGATATGCCTCCAATCATTTGTAGAAATTTTACATTTGACAACTTGCATCTGTTATGTCCATGTTCATGTGTGTGAGACGAAGAAGATCAAGCTCACCTCTACCACTGCAGAAGTTGTTTCTTCATGTGATCTTTCACAACCTTCGCCTGGACACTGAGATGCATTCATTTTATCAAGTTTTTCCTTTAGAATACCAGCTTCAGCATCTATTCTGAGAGCAGACACCGGTTCACAAAAAGCAGTGGACAAAACATTAAAGCTCCAATTACCATTTGTGTGATGACAAGCAACCATGAGTTGGGAAAGAAATTAAACTCAAGCATGATTTGAGAGTAGTTGCTAAAACATATATGCATGGTCACATATGACTCTAGCTATATACCACTTGCTGATAGGAGAGCAATGGCCAATACTGAAGGGAGGGTAATCCAGAGGCAAACGGAAGAAAACACACCCTCCACATAAAATCCACACAGTGGATATAATACACTATATTATTGGAGGAACATCAAAGAGTGAAGCACTACTTTGACAAAGCTCAAGCAAACAACAGTCATTTGACAATTAAAATGGTATTGCACATAAGCAAAGTTCCATCTCATCAAGGTTTAAAAATGTAGCCACAAAAGATCTGTTCCTTAACCGCACATGAGTAAACATGGTGCTACATGCTGATTCATCACTCATTAGAAATCAAGCATATAACAGTTTATTCCATGCATAATATCTGCAACTGGATATAAACTTAAGTGCAGACTCATCACAGCCCTGACTTTCAGCTATATAAAGCAAGTTCCAAAACTACCTTTCAAGATCAGCATTCATTTTCAACCCTGTAATTGCACCTTGAGCATATTGCAGCAACTCTTCTCGCTTAACCTAAGAACAAGAAAACAAATGGAAAGGATGAATGGAGAGATGCATATACGCAAACATATTCAGTTCTAGTGTCATTGTAAAATTAAACAGCATCAAACATTTTAATTGTGGCGCACAATAATGATGCTAAATAGGCAAGCCTGGCAATATTTTGAGTGCTCTGTAAAAATAGATAACTAGTACTGACAAATCAAATAGAACAATGGCCAGAATTGGATCCAATGAAAATGATATTTTTCTACGTACAGAAAGAAAATCTATGTTAATATGCAATTGAAAATATCAATGCTTTTCCATCAACAATGACAATAACTTAAATTTATAAAGCTTCTTCAAACTCCTAGTGAAGAACTTCTACAAATTAAATTGTGCCAGCATTTCTATGATATGATAATGAGTTCATGTGTATGTTCCTCATGATAGTCAGAGGCCTAATGCTTATGCAATTCCTATGCAAATAGATGTCCTGGGCATGCATCTAATGTCGTTACCAGCACTTCATCTTGGTAGCCTGAGAATGCTTTTGCCAAATCCTGTACACTGCTCATTATTGCATTGTGAACTTCCTTTCCTCCTGAAAGACACAGCCTGTACAAACCATACCACAAGTTTATATGTAAGTCAAATAATTTTAGGCTGAAATATGTGCTAATCATCTTTTTTTCCAAGAATGTGATTTCAAGGAAAAAAAAAAGGATAGGCCAAAGCGCTGTAATCAGACATTATATGAAAATTGGAAGATATAAAAAAGCACCCATATATCTCCAGAAGTAGTGAAACTTCCTCCTCGTTTGGTGCTTCAAGAATCTGATTCATACAAAAGAGTTAACCTGCGGTTAAACTCCATGGATCAGCAAATACAAAGCCAGCAATGTTAATAACAATGACACTAAAATTAGAGGTAAGGTAGGAAGAGAAAAAGTATCACAAAGACACAAATTTCTACTAGCCTAACACCCAAAAAATTAATAATAATTTAAAAAGAATCATCAAGTAGTAAGATCTTATTTTCCTCAACTATAAATCAGAAAAAGTTCATATGTACTTCGAATATGTCCCTACACAGTACAAGCGTTATTAAAACATAAACAAGAGGGTTCCACTTGATCAGCAGAGAACATCCACATTCCAGGTGAACTTTCTCCTTTGGGAAACGATACAACAATACCCATTAATTTAGTAAATTAAACACCTCCTTCAAGATCCATATGTGCTATCTATTTTAAACCTATAATCCTAACTTCAGCCCCTCCACTCAAGAGAAAGGGAGAAGTACTAGTATTGAAACGTATAATCCTTCTTGTCAATGGGCATCTAGTGTGGGTTAGTAGAAAATTTCGAAGACTATAAACCATTGAAAATCTTCAAAATTCTTGTTGTTCGACTTACCATGGACAACGTTATACCTTCAAGAGCTTGGCTTTGAAGAAAGGCATCACGAAAATTCCTAAGTTCACCACCCATGTCAGAGTCAACATAATAAACCTGTTCACCATTATATGACAATTACGAAAAATAGCTTAAAAAATACAGTGCAAAACGCACAATGTGAACAAAAATAAATCTTATTTGCATACGAAGCACATATCTTATATGAAAAACCACAATGGTCAAACCCCCACCGCGTAGGAAAAACCAACTAGTGGTGCTCCCTAAAAATATATCACAACCAACAAAACATTCACATATACCCAAAAGAGAGACAAAATAAGATCCAAAACCGGTTTGCTTCTCACCAAAGCAGCTTTTCTTGGAGAGTCATTAGATTCATCAGAAGCAAGCTGTTCTTCGGGACTTTTTTCTATGTCCTCTCGAGAAACCACGGATAGACACTCTATTTCTTTAAGGGCCACCAACCACCTTCTCAGTAATTGAACTCTCTCTGTCCCTCTACACGACACAGAAACCTCTTCCAATCGTTTCACGGTGAGCTTAAAGCTTTTCAAATTCCCAGGACCCTGATCGAGAACTTCAAAATGAATCTCAAAAATACAAGAGAATAAAATCATATGGCCTAAAAAATAAAAACAACAACAACAACAATGTGGGAACATGACACAACCAGCATTGCTTCTAATTAACTAATTTCCAGTATTGGAATAATAATGACAATAATAATAATAATAATAATAATAACGACAACAAAAGGATATTAATGCAAAACCCCAGCCGGCAGCCGAGAGATATAGGAAACAAATAAGCTAAAAATGAAATGCATATTGCATGATAGCAGAATGTATGTCAAAATAATTTTAAAATTTACAAATAATAGTATGTGGATGAGAATTATTATAAGGAAGAATAATAAGAAGAAGAATCACAATGCGGTCATGGATGATCTTGACGCCCTCGGAGACGGCATAGCCGGCGTAGTTGCGGACGGTGCGAGTGAAGTTGTTCCTGCCCCCTGCTTCCACTGCTTTGTTCACCGCTGTTCTTATCCACGACATTGTTATCGCCTGTCTCTCTGTGTTGACACCACTTTTTCAGGCAAAATGTAGGATGGTACGAGTATCTGAGAATGGAGCTATCTGGGAATTAGACAGAATATATATTAAGGATGAAACAAATTTTCATAAATTCGTTTTTTGTTATAAATATTGTCGTGGACTTTGTTGTTAGAAAGAGCCAGTTGGATCGAGAGAAATGGTCGGGGATGGAAGAAGAAGAAGTCAACCGCTTTATTCAGCGCGCCGGTGCAGTGAACGTTTGTATTTTTCTTTACTTTTATTAGTTCAGTTCGATTCCCATGCCTCTCCTTTCGCTTCCTAACTTCATTTCTCCTTTCTCGTTCTCTGTCAAGTCCAAACATTTTTCTTTTTTTAAGTTCCAAAATAATTTGTTGTTTATTAAGAAAAAAAATTGTTTTAGAACTCGTTTGGATGGAAATATGATATATGATAATTTGTCAATAGTAATAAAATAGTATATGAAATAGTTTGAATTAAAATATTTTATGAGACTTTTGAAAATAAAAGAGAAAAAATTAAATAAAAATATTATAAAATAAAAAAATTGTTAGAATATAATTTTTTAATATTATTTCTGTTTTTAAATTTAAAAAAATTGAATTATTTTTTATGTTTTGTTTAGAAGTTTGAAAAAATTGTAATAATTAGATAATTATTAAATAAAAAAATTAAATATTTAAAATTAAAAAATAATTATATTTGTAATATTTAAATATTGAAATAAAATGAGATGAAATGCGATACGATAGAATAATATGAGATGGGAAGCTCTTGCTCTTCAAACTTAGCCTTAGTAAATAAAGTGCAAACAATCCAAGAGACTTTGGCATAATAAAAACAAAAGTAATACAAGTACAATTCATTTTATAATTTTTTATTATATTCATGTTTTAAATTGAGAATATTTTGTTTATACGATATTATTTTTTGTAATTTATTTTACAAAAATATGTCTCATTTAAAAATAGGATTTTGTAAAGAATTGTGAAAATGATTGTAGGTGTATAATTTTATTTATTGTTATCCAAACAAAATTTTTAAATTTTCGTTAACCGCTTTCTAAAACTTCATTAAAAATACGTCTAACAACTTTTATTCAAATAACTTTTCATTCTACTAAACGCTATAGATGAGGAAAGACATTAACGAATACCTCAAGCTCACCTCATGTGTACTGATTCATTTAATAAATTTGTTGTCCATAAACATTAATATTTATGTTAGAGAATTGCTACGCATTAGTCCTGTTCATCACATACATTTCTTTTCTTTTTTATTTCTTTTTTTTTTTATGTCAGACCCATCACATTGTTTGATTTCAATCACTCTCTCCTCAATCTCTTTAACCGAACCCCATCTCTCTCATCAACATCTCTCTCCTCAAGCTCTCTCTCTCTCTTTTCGACCTCTCTCTCTCTGTAAAAAAAAGGGACACCCATAATGGGCATCATTCCCCTTCTCTTGGAGGGTTATGAAGTGGCTCTTAAGCTACTTCATAAGCCTTGATGGCTGGCCATTTTATGGTCAGTTGATAGTTACACTTAGAGAGGTTATTACACAGCCCCTTCCCCTTTGGATGAGAGGCTTCATGGCTTGTGACACAAAAGGTGTAAATCTCTCTCTCAAATAATTCTCTCTAGCCCCAGCATCTAGGTTGTGAAATATGTGAGCGTTACTCTAGTATATTACCATGTAGCACACTCCACCATCGTCAGAAAGATTAGGATGAACAACAACGATAACGAAGAATCTGTAGAACAACTGCACTAGATCCAAGATATTTCCAATGAGGTAATATCGTTTCTACTGCTTACTCTGATCTAGTATTCCTAACATTGAGAACGGCTGATAGGTTGTTCCCGATGTGTGTTTCACGTGCATATTGTGATTTCATTTACTGAAATATTGTTTTTGCAAGATGAAAATCTTTTTTCTGTGATGAGATTTGTTTTCTGGTAATCATGGCTACCAAAAATGGTTTTCAGGGAGTCGAGGTGCTTGTAAACCTTGGTGATGGCCACAAGAGTGTCAGGACCACGAGGATAGTGACCCATGGCCGAGCCACCCATGAGTAACCATGGCCCATCCATGGGCTTTAGCACTCAACGGGCCACCTTGACCCGTCTACTACTATCTTATTGCTTTCTAGTTTATTTCTTATTTATTTTTAATTAATATTTTTCAAGGGACCTTTTAGGGGTTTCCACTTTGTAATCTCTATAAATAGGACCCTTAGACATTTTCTTAGGATCTTTTGGCAAATTCCCTAAGTGGGTAGACTATTTTTTTAGAGATCACTTTTCGGTGCTTAGCACTTGGGCTACTTGGGTGAAATTCGTAAATTCCTAGTAGAGGATCATCACCTTACAATTCGTGAATAGATGGTGATTCAATCTATCTTATTTCATCATTGTGTAATTCGTGAATCAATGGTGATTTATCTATCTATCTTATGAGTATTGTTTTGTTCCATTCCATTATCTATCTTTGTTCTTATGTTTTCCATCTTATTCATCTTTACTTTCTCAAAATATCCATAAAAACCATAAACAGAGTCTTCATATTCTTTTGTTGAGTCCATTCATCCTTTGTTCATAACTTTTCCCATTGTTCATATTGTCTTGCATCCTTCCATATCACAAACACAATCCATTCACCCATTTGATCTTTCCCACTCACATATTTCGGCCAACACCTTGTTTGCCCTACTTTCCTTATTCGGCTGCCTACTATATTTACCCTTCATCCAATCTACCGTTGACCTAGCCAAATCCCACAAATCTTTCAATCCCTCCAAATTCGAAATTCAACCATTGCCTTAGTCAAACTTCCAATTCCCAACAACTTTCATGCATCTTACCATTTAGAATCAAACCCTAGCCAACCCTCAAGAGTCTCACTTTGGCAACTTCCTTAATTTGAGGAAAGTTGATTCATCCCACTCAAATCCCTTAATTCTAGGAACTTCTCTAGGATCATTCAATCCCTAAACTCAAGGAATAACCCTAGACTCATTCAAACTCCATCCCATCTTCCATATCCAAACCCTTAAATCTCTCATTCCCTAGAATCACTCCACCCACCTAGTCAACCAAAGACCTCTTCCATTTACCAAAACCGAACCACCTACCCATAGTTGATCCTACAATCAAGGGATCACACTAACCATTCCCCATATTCGGCCAACCCTAGCCACCAAACCCTAATCCCACTCATCCACATCTCTTCCAAACCCTAGCAACTCATCCAAAACTCCAACCCTAGTCCATCACTTCCTAATCTCGAAATTTCCCTTAGCCACCACCCAAACCCTAGCCTATCTTCATCATACTAATCCTAATAATCATCCAAGTTGTCCCAACATCAAGGGCAACCTTCAAGTCATTCCTCATTGCATCAAGCATGCCAAAACCATCACTTAGATCACCCGAACTCATCATCATCATCATCTTTTTCATCACTAAACACCATACCATCACCAACCTAGAAATCCATCATTGTCATTATGCGTGCAAGACCAAGGAAGAAGGCTTGACACTCGGTCACCATCATTACCAAGACGAGCTCGTGGACTTAGTGTTTCGGGACAAGACCGGGGTCCCTAACAAAGAGACACTAGCGCGCATCGCATGGGTGCTGTACACAATGCAAAACTTTGGTGTATCGCGCTATAACCGTGAGCAACTTAGCCTATGGCGTTGCAATCACCTACTAGATACAGCGTGCCCAAGGCACTGCCGCTGTACAGGCAACTCTACAGCCAAATGTACATCACCCCCTTTGTTTTGCAATATAAGTGGCACAACGAGCAACATCTAGGTGCGTCGCTGTTGTAACACTCCGTATTTTAGTATATTTTAATGAAAGATTATTTTAATTAATTTAAAAAGTAATTCTCTTATTTTAGAATTTTGGAAGTTTTAGAATATTATTATATAATATTTTAAGTTGTAAAAATTATTTTTATTGGGCTTTCTCATTGTTAATTATTGTTTTTGATTTAAATTGATTTTTAATTTAAATTGATTTGTTTATGGGTTTTAAAATTATTATTATTTTATTAAAGCATTTCATTACGTTTCATTAATTTTAATCAGTGTTCTGCAATTTAATTCCTTTTTATTTTAAAGAATGTTATTGTCGGAGTTTAATATTTTACTTTAACTAGTTTTGAGTTTAAATTGATTTATTTAATTTACTGTTTTAAAAATAATTATTTTGAGGATCATTTGTGACCCAAAAGTTGTGAGGATTGGATCTTATTTCTTTTTCTTATCTTATCTTTTCTTCTTCTTTTTCTTTTCTTTTTCTCTTTCTTCCTCCTTATTTCGCCTTCCCGCACGCGAGCTCCCTTCTCCCCTCTCTCCTTCGTCCGTTCGGCTTGTCCACCCAGCGCTGCCATGCGCCGCCCCACTTTCGACACCGCCCCTTCCACCGTCTTCCCCAATCGCCGGCGGTCATGCCCTATCGATCCCAGGCCGGCTAGTGCCACCGTGAGCCCCCATGCGCAACACTAAGCTGCAGCGTTCTTTGGGTCGATGCGCCGCCGTCCGGCCACCATCTCTTCACCACTTTATCATCGGCCCTCTAGCAACCCATTGGACCCAACCCTGGCCCCGATCCGTCACCGGTGAAGCCAAACTAAACACATCTCCGATTTAAGTTTTTTAGCCTTCCACTGCCGTTTCGGCCGCCACCCACGGCCAACTGTCACTTCCACTAGTTTCACTACCTCCCATAGGCCCTACCCTATCAATTTCAAGTTTTCGTTTGACCCTGTGTAAATTTGGGTATACAGTGTATTTCGGCTACAGTGTTTTTACACTATTACGTTGCCTTCCAGCCGCTTTTTGCACCTCCGTGATCCTCCTAGAATTATTATAAAGCGCTGTAAGTATTTCTCCAAAAGACTTTTAAGATTTAAATATATTTTTGTAATAACCTGTTATATATACTGTACTCTGGTTGGTTTCCGAACTGAGTCCGAGGAGTTCAGGGGTGGATGGATTGAGGGCGGAGTATCTGTGTATTGTTTATATTGTGCTCTGTTTGGTAACTGGTCGGTTTCATGGCATTGTGCACGCATGCGTGGGTGTGTATTTCGAAACGGTGTTTTATAGAAAAGGCTTTCGGGTGCGTGTGTATCACCCCTAAGCCGAGATGGGGTATTATCTCGGTGGAGCTTTTTTGGGCACTCGGGAGAGGAATATACTGAGTGTCGTCTCCTGGGGCTGTTGTCCGGGACTTAGACGAGATGGTAGCGCTCTCGATCCGACTCCTGACCCTTCGTGCTGGCAGGGGTCAAAGGATACTTGGCTATGTACGCGGTGGGCGCGGAACTGAGCATCACTCATTTTGTATCACTCACACGGTCGTTACCCATGGTGTGACAAAGGGAGCCAGAGTATGTGGATGGTCCCTAGGGGAGGCCATGGTGCATACGGTTAAAATTGGAATTAATGGAATTATTCCTGAATTTTATTCTTATGCCAAATGGTATTTTTTGGCGTGCGTGGAAAACTTGTGATTTTACGAGAAATGGTGTTTTCTCGGGTTTTGGCATTTGGTCATCATGTACATGCATAGTGTTATTTATTTTAATATATTTATGTCTTGGAGTGTTTTAGATTTTACTTACCTGTGGTACCATTTTGTGAGACCGCAGATTTTGATGCAGGTTTTGAGGAGGCTGAGTCCGAGGATGCGGCTCCACCTGAGGAGTAGGGACCTTGGCTATTTTTATTTGTATTTTTATTTGATGTTGTTTTGTGAACAAGAAAATTGTATTATGTTGACTTGTGGATTTCAGTACTATTTTGTATTATATTAAACTTTGGTACTTAGTTATTTGACTTAACCATTCCGCTGCGTATTATTTATTGTACATATATTGCATTTCACATACTCGGCACATGTCGTTGGGGTGCGTGACCGTGTTGTCATCATCCCGGCGTCTCGATTTCCGTGCTTGTCCATACAGGAAAGTTGGGGGCGCCACAGGCTGTATCGCATGTGGTGTGTTGCTAATCGATGTTGCGACACTCATGGCACTGCGCTGACAAAGGTGTTGCGTAGCCAACGTTGGTGCAACACTACCACCGTGTAGTGCTAGTAAAACACTACCTCAAGGCAAAGAGCCGAACGACACACTGCACAAGTAACATCGAGAGTGGCCTAGCTGCATGCAGAACCATATAACTAGCCACAACAAGCTCTACCATGAGCAATGTCACAAACCATCTGGAGGTGCAATGAGCACCCAGCTGTGGCTAGATCTATTGTCCAAGGTGGCTCATGGTGTGAGGTGCACCAATGCAGTGCTAGCCAAAGTGGCACAGTGAGCTTGCACTGTCCATGGGGTAGCTCATTCCACACATAATGCTGTGCGACGGCCATAGTCGCTCACTAGGCTGAGCTAGCGCACTCTGTAGATGAGCCAAGCAGCCCGTGCTAGTGTTGTGCACTAGGCCAAGTGCAAAGCGGGCGGTACTCTGGCTGCTGAGTGATGCCCACCGTAGGTGCTCTAGAAAAGGTGGTAGCGTCGGTTGGGGACCTTGGATGGTAGCGGTGGCTGAATGTTTTTTCCGTTACATGAACAGTAGCTGAAGGGGTGGGGAAGATGAACAATTTTTTTTTATGATATATACGAATTGTGGGCTGCAAAATGGACTTTTTTTTTTTAAACAAGCTTTGGGCCCGGCACATTTAATTTCGTTTTAACAAAACTTATATGTTTTAATTTAAAAAAAAAAAAAAAAAAAAAAAAAAAAAAAAAAAACCTATTTGGTTTAAATTAACTTTGGGCTTAGATGGATTTGAGCCAATTGTTTTTAATCAGTTTTTTGGTACTATATGATATTCTGTTATTAAAAAAAATCAGCCCAATAGTTTTTTAAAGAAACTGGCCACAACCCAAACAAGCCTATTTTTTTTTTTTTTTTAAGCAAAAGGGCTTGGTTAGTGTTTTGAACCCAAGACTCTTCACACAAGAGAAATGAGCTCAGCCATTAGGGTGAAGCTCATTATTAATAAATTGTTGGATTTTGTATGCTTTAAATCATTCAGCAAATACTTATGTCATATGATTTTTTTTTTTTGAAATATTTCTTTTTTGGCATAAATTTAATAATATTTTGTTTGCATGTGATTATGGTTATTCAATACATGCATGCTATGATAGTATGATGTCATATTTTATCGTATTTGTTAGGTATTTTATTTTATGTTATAAATTGCCTAAATTATTATTTTTTAGTGAATAATAATTATTTGGATGAAATTTGATTATTTTTGTGCATGTATTTTGATTACATGTAGTTGTGTAAGCCTATTTTAGCACTAGTATGTGATCAAATGAAGGATTAAATAGTCCGAGTCTGATTAGTCCATGCTTATGATTAGCTCAAATTGATTTCTTCGATCGAGGAAGAAATTCTTTTTACATGTGACTAACTCGGTAGACTACTTATCTGAGTAGGAGTATAGTTGAGATTGATTTAGAATTAATCTCTTATACGATATAAGTTTGTGCAAAAATTAAGTTAGAAATTAATAATTAGGCATTGAGGAGCAAAAAATGATTAGGAAGTTTAGCGAATTTTTGATTTTGCGATGTCTATTAATTACTTTTGTTTGACTTAGATTAATGTAAAAAATTTCTTAGATGTTTGTGCAATTAGATGTGCATAGGTTAGTAACTTTGTGATAACCGAAAAGAAATTCTAGAGATTATTTATGCAACTTAATTGTCTCATTAATCTCCTCCATAAGCAGTAGTTGGAAATGAATGAAAATTATTATGAGTGTTAGATAGTCTTAAACTATCATTATTGTATAAACCTCTAAAAGGTCTAAAGTAAAATTGGAAGTGCACGTGGGACGCATGCATAGGGGTGTAAATTTAAATCGAAAAACCGGTCCGAACCGGACCAGACCGGACCGGTTTTACCCGTTTTGAATCGGTCCAGTCCAGAACCGGTTCTTATAATTCATAAACCGGTTGGAACAGGTCTGGTTCCGGTTTTAAGATTTTTTAGACTGGACCGAACCGGTTGATAAAAAAATATAAAAAATAATATTTTATATATAAGTTTTATACAAAATTAAAATTATACAAAATATTATATATATATTAAATATATAAGTTTTATATATAATGTATAATTATATGTGAATTTTTTATATATAATTATATATCATATATGAAATAATTTCATATTATAATTTATAAAATATAACATTATATGTTAATTTTAAATATGAACATTTGTAATTTGTTTGATCATATACTATTAATATAATTATATATAAGATAATGTTATTATAAAATAAAAGTTTAATCTTAAAAATGAAAATGTAATTGATCATGTATTATATAGCTATACTAATATATAGTTTATCACTAATACTAATATATACTAATATATAGCTATACTAATATATAAATTTATAACTTGTACTAATAGTCTAATATAGACTTCCTCAAAAAAAAAAAAATAGTCTAATATAGACTATAGTTATAATTATATTAATAGTCTAATATAGATTAATAAAAGTATAACATATTTTTTTAAAACAATTTTTTTAAAACATATTTTTAATGACAAAATGTCAAACTTACATTTTAAAAAAATCGGAAAACCGGACCGAAAACCGGTAAAACCGGAAGTACCGGTTTAGGAGTATAACCGGTGCGTAATCGGTTTTGAAAAATACAAAACCGGTCATACCGGTTCGGTCTAAAATTTTGTCCAAAATCAGACCGAACTGGACCAGTTACACCCCTACGCATGCACTACAAATTTTCATAAAAGTTGACGGGATCAACTATCAGATAGAGCTAAACCACTATTTTTCTTTTTTGAATTTGTGGGTAATAATAGAAGTTGCGCATTGTTTGTGTAACACAAAGATTATTTGCTCCTATATTTGAGGTTGAGCACTATAATCCTGAAACAACTTAGATTAACTCACAGATAAGCGCATACTCTCTAAAATTTGCTAGTATGTCTTGCAAGTAAGGACACTAAAATATGAGTGTGCAGGAGTGTTAAGAACATTCTTGACTGGCACATTCATTTTAAAGGTTTTATCAGGAAACCTCTTTGTGGTATTAGCATTGGTAATCTTACTTAAGTTTTCCTTTTCTCTAGCTAGAACAAATAGATTCTTGTAGATATATGAACTTGGGAGCACTCCTTGAGAGTAATGTTATACCAAACACTCTAGAGGTTTACAATGTAACTGCGGCAAAAGTCTGAATAATTAAGTGACTTAATTAAGTCTAAAAATCTTACTCGTGGTTGCACTGATACAAGATAATTTAACGCAAAGTTTTTTATTTTCTCTCCTATAGTGGATTGGAAAATATGAAAAATATTAAGTAAGCGAGAAATAAGGATATCGCTAGTTAGTTGCTAAAATGTCATATACTGCATTTATTGCACAATAAGATGTTTTTGGCATTTTTAACTCGGTATTGGCGAAGTCTATATCTAATTTGATTTAGGACTCGTTGAAATAAAGGTGTTAGTGATAATTCTAGAGATTTAGAAGTTTGATAGTCACTCATTGACTCGGTGATATTATTTCTCGGGTAGACAGATAATATACTAAAATGTGCCGTGGAGGCAAAGATGATGGGTGTGAAGCTTGAAAAATTGAAGGTTTTCTCACTAATGAGATCCATCTGCTTTATTTAGAAGATTCAAAGAGAGGAAAAAAAAAAAAAAAAGGCAATATGAGCATTTTATGTGTGAAAGTTTCTATATATACACACTAAGGACATGGAAAAATAAAAATATTGTTTCATCATATAAATGCAACTCTAATTTTTTTTTAGAAAAATATATTTTTTTCATTTAAAATTTTTTTTCAAAATCACAATTGTATAAGTTTTATGTTAAGAACAATTATCTCGCAGTTTAATGTATTGTTGAGAATGAAGTTATAAATGAATTATGGTGCAAAACAGTTGTTACATCACACTTTGGTTGATGTAATATGGGGTTGCGGCCTTAATTCTGACTTGTCATCCTTAGATCAAGTTCATTCGCCCTTAAGTAAGGTTGAGTGCTTATTTTGTGTATACGTGAATTCAATTAAGATGAAAATAAGGAGGATCTAAGTTTGAATTTTTTTTTTAGTCAAAGAAAATTACTCGTATTTTCGGTGAGGGTGGGGGTATTATGGATTTTTTGAAATATTTATTTTTTGAAAAGAACGTTTCATTCCGCATTACCTTAGTTTCATTACGTTTCATTCTATATTATCTAAACTTTAATATTTTCAAAATTATTTTATAAAAAATTGTCGAAAATAGTTGGAGTAATTTAACAACTAATATGAGTATATATTTGAGTGATAGTGTACCACTAGGATAGTATGTAACAGTTAGATCGGGAGAGACGGACAAGGGGAGGCTTTGCGATGGGAGGGTCTCGAAGCGGCTGGAAGTGGGAACTGGAACTGAAGAGAGGGGAAGCGTTGACTCTTACCTAGGGTTAGGAAGATGGATGTCTTAAGATGCGGAATGGGTGGACCAGGGAAGGCTTTGTTCTGCAAATTGTTCGTTTGGGCTGGGCTAATCAACAGGCCCACGATTACTTAGTTTACTTTATGTTATTACCGTTTTGTTGTGGATTGGAGCCTGTTCCAGTGGGCCACTTTACTCTATATTTTTTACTGCTTATTTTCTTGATTATCTCGGCCCATGGCCTTTAGGTTACTATCAAAATCTAGACTATTTTTTACTGCTTACTGTAGCCGTTAGGGCATGCTGAATGATATAACGTCTTTTTTCATCTCTCTCTCTTTAATCCCTATATTCTTGGAAGAGCTCCCCTCAAAGAGAACATTTTATCCTATCTTGTGTTTATCATCCAGTGGGTGTATTACATGGTAACTCCCAAAAGTTATAGAATATAAAGATTCTCACAAATAACGTGGAAGCGATAGATCAATATTATCTCGTTATTTTGAGACTAGAAGAGAATATTTGTAATATGGTTCTGCTAAATATATTGAATTCACATAGTAGGAATCTCAATATAGAATTTTAGATTCACTTCACTTATATAATCCAGCCTGGGTTATTGATCTGATTGACACAGAAAAAATGAAGTTGATAGAGATATAAATCCATCTATTTGCACTAATTGAGTTGCCTTTCTATTGATCGCATATTTAATGAAACTTTTTTTGAATGAGTTAAATAGTTGATTCTCATTGGAGAATTAGATGGTTAGCTTTTGTAATGTTTAGGCATGAAGTACTTTGATCGCATAATTGTTGTTACTACTATTTTGTTACAAAAAGATAATGAATACTGCTGGTGCTGTTTATATACAGCCTAAACAAACCATCTATTCAAATATACCTAATGTACCTAGTCATTTTTATTAATGACCTATTGAATAAAATGAGATTCTTTGAAAGCTGTTTACAATTTTAGAAAAGTGTCATCCTAGGAGATATAACGAACTGGTTATCTTAGATAATTAATTATCACCTAATAAGAGGTTTTCCACACTACAAAATGATGGACATAGGTCTGTTAAATGTACTTAAGATTTCACGTCTTGTGAGATTGTGTATAAGAAAAACAGTTTTTAGGTGCTCTTTTTCAAAATTCATAGACAATTAATGAGATGGACAATACAAAAGAATCTAGTTTTGCCTATACTATTTGGTGTTTCCATTATGGTTTGCTCATGGGAGTTAGATGTTAAGATTTTGTTATAAGGTAAATATGGCTTACTTAATTAAGTGAGTTTGTGATGCAATTGTCGTTAAAAGTAATAACTAAACTATTATGATTATATTTAGAGGCAAAGGCCCCAATCACTTTACCCTTAATAAAAAATAAATTATGGTTATCTTATTCTTACATGCTTTTGTTGTGTATAAAAAATTTATATGAAACCTTGAAGTCGCAAATTAAGTTTGTTGAATGACATTTGTGGTCACCTTGTAAATTCTTAAAAATCGCAGTTGGACTTGCTGACTAGAATCTAAGAATTATATTGTGAGTTTGACGTAAATGAGATTTGGGATGAGTCGTCATTGACTTCATGGTTGTGCAGAGGACTTTTATATGTAAAATTAGAGTCTCTTGGTAGGAGCATGTTTTTGGAAAGTTACTACATATTAGAATACGCATGGAGAGAAATGGTCATTAAACACCACTTGAGAGTTGTGGTTTACTAATTTGTAGTTGACCACGTGATTTCTCTCTACCTAATGGTATTGCTCATCATGCATATGATACTAATGTGTTATATGATCATGTGGCGTGATTGGAAAACATTTTTGGTAAGTACACACATTCACCATAAATTTAGGAATTATGGTGAAAAAGGTATATCGACAGGCTTAGATTGGTTTACTCATACGAGAGATCGCTTTTAGCGCTACAAAGGGGTAGTGAGCAAAAATGAGACAATGTGTCACCTGGTACTTGTCCAGAGTGGGATAAGTAGTAAGACACAAAAGATATATTGCCTTAGTAGGACTGTAGGAGATAAGATGAGGTCTATCATATTTAAAAGGACCATGCATGGTTACCCATAATCCATGTAGCTTGTGATTTAGCTAGATGCGAGATCCTCTTTGACTTTTTGGATAGCGAACAAATGAAGGGACTCAAGTTAACCGCTGGGACAGCGACTAGACTAAGATATGTAAGGTGTATTGAGTTTAGATATACACTCTTTCTTTTTAGAAAGAGAACTCTACCATAACATGTATTTCATACTACATGTGCTTTTGCGACCAATAGTAGAGGTGATTGGATGGATCTCTGCTTCCTTATTGTGTGAGTCGTATAGGTCATAATTGATGAACTTAGTTTATTTATGCCCTTAGGAGACTTTTGACTATGTTACGAGATTGATATTTTAGTATCTACTACTTTGACATGTTATCTATGACCATAAATAATACGGTCTAAAGAGACATTGCTGGAAAAGTTACTGGATTGAAACAAAATGACATGAGAGCAAAGCAAAGAATATTTGGTAACACATCGATATTGGTGTGTACTCACTACCGGCAAGTTATGTTGCTTCTTGAAAGTTGTGACATACCTGTGAATACATTATGTTTTATGTAGATTGAGCATTACTTGAGTCATTTGAACTCAAGAAGGATTAGGTATGTTTAGTCTAATGTGACCAAATGAGTCGAGGCATAACGAAATATTTTTAGAGATGTTGTTATGCTGGTCTTCTCTTAGAGAGATTTGGTATAGTACTCTCATTTTTCTTTTACAGTTGTGCTCAGCACAGCCTATTTGCCAATATAACCAATATTAAGAACATATTGAAAGAAGCAAACATGGGGTCTTGCCCACTATGTGCGAGTGTAAAATGTAAGAAAATGGCACCCATAGTAGGCACCCCTTCCCCTTCTCTTAGGGGTTATGAAGTGGCTCTTAAGCCACTTCATGTGTCTTGATGACTGACCCTTTTATGGTCAGCAGGGGGTTACACTTAGAGAGACTATTTACACAGCCCCTGCCCCTTTTGGATGAAAGGCTCCATGGCTTGTGACACAAAATGTGTAAATCTCTCTCTCAAATAATTCTCTCTAGTCCCAACATCTAAGCTGTGGAATATGTGAGCGTTGTTCTGTTATATTACCACATAGTACACCCCACCATTGTTGGGAGGATTATCTCGATGACAAAGAATCTGTGGAACAACTGCACTAGATCCAAGATATTTTTGATGAGGTAATATTCCTTTCGTTGTATACTTTGATCTATTATTTCTAACACTCTCTCTCCTCAAGCTCTCTCTCTCTCTCATCGAACCCCCTCGTTCTCTCATCAAGCTCTCTCTCACCAAACCCCCTCTCTCTCTCATCAAGTTCTCTCTCTCATCAAGAGCTCTCTCTCACCAAACCCCCTCTCTCTCATCGAGCTCTATCTCTCTCTCATCAAGCGTTCTCTCCCTCTCATCGAGCTCTCTCTCTTCTCGAGCTTAGTTTTGGGTTGGTTTGATTTTCACGTTGTTTTTTTTTTCATCAGATTTTCTACACGTAAGAAAAAAAAAACTAAGAATTTGAAGCTAGATTCTGTGTTTGAAACCCTCACTTAAACAAACTGATGTAGAATTTATGTGTTTAAACTAAGAATGTGTGGTGTAGAATTTATAAACCGGATGATGAGAATATTTTTTATTTTTTTTTAAATGGACAACACCCTAATTTTATTGAAACCTTCACTTATGGCGGAGGAAAATCGTGTAAACAAATCGGATACCTGAGGGTTACATACAAACAAAACATCCAAACTCAGATATCAAAATAAATACAAACCACATTATGAACATCCCAGCAAAACAAAACTATTATCTACTTTGAACATAAGGCAAGCACTATCTATCTGTACAAACCAGTCCTTGAAAATGTCCCTGTCCAAAGTTATCTCCAAATAACTCCACAGAACGCCCCTTGGTTCCTTCCTTACCCAAAAAATCAACTACCATATTTGCTTCTCTAAACACATGTTTCACTCGAACATTAAGAGCTTGCAACAGCCCTTGAACTTCCTCCCAAAAATCCCATAAATTACACATCCCTAAGCTAAGCCAACCCACAACCACACTCGAATCTGACTCTAACACAATGTTACTCAAACACAACTGGCGACATAACAACAAACCATCTAAAAACGCCCTACACTCTGCAACAGTGTTTGTAGCATGTCCATAGTGATGAGAAAAACCCGCAATCACCTTCCCACTAGAATACCGAATGATCCCTCCTCCACGGCCCCGGATTCCCCAAAGAACCTTCATCTACATTTAACTTCACCCAATCTCATTCAGGTCAAGTCCAACCAACTAATAATGGGAGTTTTGAGTGCACAGGCACAATGGGGCAGCTGAGTTCCTGCAATAATAAATTGTCTTCTCATTCAATTTCTGAAATTTTCGAAGAGTACTAGAAATCTCCATAAAAAATCCTTTCGCCATTCTAATTAAATTCTTCCAGTAAAAAACAACTTCTTCCATACGCGCAGCACATCTCCCCTTCCAAATTACCCAAGCAATAATAATGAGTGCAATACCACGTAACAACCCCACTTGAGAGGTCAATGATGCCCTCAAACCACCAAATATTCAACAATCCCTTCCAATTTCGGATTTGTGGAAGTCGAACTCCAAAAAATCCAGCAAAGAAATCCCACACCTTCCGTGCTCCTTCTTCATCACCCAAAACATGATCAAGTGTTTCAGTTTAAGGCTTGGAACAACAATTACATTTGGATACTAACGGCACCCCCAACTTCATAATAGTCTCATCCACCGGAAGTGCATTACGCCTAGCCCACCAACACACAAAGGAATTTTTTTTTTTGGTACCTGTTGTTGCCATAGCCACTTCCGTCAATGGCAACAAATACCACGATGTCGTATTATGTTCCAAGCTGATTTTGTATTGAACTTACCACTTGCTTCAGGTTTCCAAACCCATATATCTGCTGCCTCACACAAACGCAGTTGCATACTACTAATTTTTGTAACCATATTGTCACTAAGAAGCTCCCGTAATTTACATAAGTCCCAAGCATGGTCAGAAACAACCTCACGCAGCTTCAGCGTTGGATCTCCTAAAACTTTAGCTTCATCAGCCACTGTCCCATCTCCCATCCAATTGTCATACCAAAAATTCACCTCTCCTCTTCGTACTAAGAACCTGGAATTATTTAACACGTGTAGAACAACCCTCAAAACACCGTTCCAAAATCGAGTGCCCCGATTAGAGTAAATTAACGCCGCAATAAGTAAATTCTTCATATATTTTGCTATAAAAAAATCAGACCATAAAGATCCTCCAACCAACATTTTCCATGCATATTTCATGAGCAAAAAGACTTGGACTTCCGTTAAATCACAAATTCCCAAACCTCCTTCCTCCACCGGCAATCAAAGCTTACTCCAAGATACCCAATTCCTTTTCTTCTTCTCATCGTTAGAACCCCATAGAAAATTTAAAAAGATTTTCTTTAACCCTTTAATCACTTATTTAGGTAAATTCATCACCGAAAGCATATGAATAGGCATGCTATTCAATACATGCTTTAAGAGCACAATTTTTTCCCCAAATGATAAAAGCTTACTTTTCTAGTCTGCAATCTTTTTCTGAACTTTAGCAAGTAAAGGATCAAACAATCTCGACATGACTCTCCCCACATGTAAAGGCACACCCAAATAAATACAAGGCCAAGCACCTTCCAAAAAACCCGTAAGACCCATCACTTCTTCCTTACGAGCCAACAGAACATTAGAAGAAAAATAAATAGAGGACTTACTCAAATTCACTGGCTGACCAGACATGCTTTGAAAATCCTGAAGAACTCGCATCATACCTCTAGTAGACGTCTTCCCACCATTCGAAAACAAAAGCAAGTCATTAGCATATAAAAGATGCGAGATCAACGTACCACCACACGGATTGAAAGGCTTAATCTTCCCTAGCAAAATTTCCTTATGAAGCACCATAGATAATACTTCCTCCGTTAATATAAACAAATAAGGAGATAATGGGTCGCCTTGACAAAGCCTTCGAGATGACTTAAAAAAACCTTTCAAACTTCCATTTAGCATAACTAAATAAATCAGAGAAGAAATACAATTAAAAATAAGAGCTCTACCTGTCTTCGAAACTCCCAACCTGCACAACACTTCCATAAGAAATTTCCAGCTCACTTAAGGTTATGTTTGGTAGGTGAGATAAGATGAAAATTTTTAAAAATTTTATGAATAGTGTTAAAATAAAAGTTTAAAATATTAATTTAAAATATTAAAATTTGAAAAAGTTGTATTGGGATTTGAAAAAGTTGAATTGTTTATTATATTTTGTATGAAAATTTTAAAAAGTTGTAATGATGAGATAAGATATAGATAGAGATGAGAAATCTCATCTTAGCCTTTGTCATATCAATTTTTATCATAACATTACACCCTCTACATCTCCTATGCATCCCCTACACAAGCTCCTGAGCAAGATACTCCTCCCTCTCACAAACGCAACTTGCTCCGGCAAAATAATTCTTTCCAGCATCGGCGCCAACCTCGTCACCAATATCTTAGACAAAATTTTATAAGCCACTGAGCATAAGCTAATAGGTCGAAATTGTGAGAAGGAATTCAATGCATCCACCTTTGGAACTAACACAATATTCGTGGCACCATAAAAATTTGTAAATGGCATTCTGCCAAAAAACTCACGTGCCAAATTCAAGAGATCCTCTTCCCATGCTAGAATAAAGAAACTAGCTGAAAAACCATCCGAACTCAGGCTGCTATCCTACTGAATAGACCATGGCGTAGCATTAACTTCCTTCAAATTCGGTTCACAACACAGCATCTCATTCTCATGGTCTAAAATATCTGGAGTAAGCAAATTTAAATCAACCTCCTCCCATGTAACAGGCGACGCCGCAAGCATCTCCTGAAAAAAATTAACAACCCCTTGATGTACCTCTTCCGCTGAACTCAATACATTACCATCAACCATCAACCAACGACATACGCTCAATCAATTTACTCTTCTTCTTGACACACATAGATGCATGGAAAAATGACGTATTCGCATCACCCTTCATAAGCCATTTAATCCGTGACTTTTGGCACCCCAAAATCTCCTCACGATATTGTAACCATTGCACATGTTTTTGTTTACAACACAACAATTCTTTCTCTGATTCCTAAGAATAATTAGAAAGAATCAAATCCTCCAACTCTAATAGCCGAGCCTCAAGCTTTTTTATTTCGGTTTCAACTCTACCAAACACCACTACATTCCATTTTTGCAATACTTTTTTTAAAGCTTTCAGTTTCTTACTCAATTGAACCGTAGCACATCCCTCCACTGGTTCCATCCAACACCCCTTAACAACCTGCAAAAAAGCTTCATGAGTACCCCACATGCGCTGGAAACAGAAAGGCCTAACCCCCCTTCTTCTCGCACAGCTTAGACTAGTTACCAAAGGACAATGGTTTGAGGACATACGAGGCAAATACATCACCTGAGCATCCACAAAGGTATTCAAGAAAACTGTATTCACTAACACCGTATCCAATTTAGCCCATATGCATTGGCCACCCAACCTACCATTACACCAAGACATTTTTTGTCCATCACAAGGAAGTTCAAGGAGACCACACTCTTGTATACAATTATTAAAATCCAGTTTTGTACGAGCAACCCGAAACAAACCTCCAACTTTTTCATTATCACTCTGAATAATATTAAAATCACTCGCTACAAACCAAGGCCACACTCTCGCATCAAGAGCCTTCAAATATTCCCACAATTCCATCCAAGTACACTAAAAACAACTCGCATATACTATAGTTACCAAAACCTGAAAATTCTCCCAAGAAAATCACATTCGAAATTGAGACCACCTCAAAAACAATATCCTTAGCCCAAAAAATTCAAACTTTGCCACCAGCTGCAGCATTATTAAAAAAAATTGGAAGATGTATCCATTCCGCCCATCTCCCATATTTATTAGGACTAAGAAATGATTCTAAAGAGCCACCACCGAAAAGCAGTTTTTATTCAAAAGACACTGAAGCATACTCTTCGACGAAAGAATTCCTCTAATATTTCAAGTAAGAATATTCATCAACATTAATAAAGTTTATGGGACCTAGTTGTCCTACGAAGTACAACTAAAGAATATTTCTTCTTCATTTTCTTAAATTTTTTCAAAGGTACATTCATTTTCGAGTCAGATTTGTAGCATTTCAATACCAAGTCCTCCACCTCTTTCTCCCTTTCCTCATCAGTCAAAGAACACACATAGTGATCCCCCACTGCCATATCCATATCAGATTCTTCCCTATGCACTACTTCACATCACACTCTAGTGCCTCATCAATCCATCTCAAAGAGCTCCTCGGTGAAAACAACACCGGAATTTTAGAAAGCTCATCAAGCTCCTCCCCAGCAACCGATTGATCATACCAACTACCACCCCTATCAACATTCAACTCCTCCAATCTGCTACTACCTGCATTATCACTAACCAACACAACCTCCTTTTCACCGGGTGATATCACTTCTCTACAAACTCCTCCCTCCCTTCCTGCTAGAAATGACTCGACGCTTCCCCCTTTTGATCAACATACAAAATAGGCATAGAATTATTCTCAAAGTCAGACCGACGTCTCTAGATCTCCTGTAACAGCACTTCCCATCGTGTTGGCTTATCAAAAACCATGTCAGGGACAGCAATGGGCTACTCCTTCTCTAGTTCTTTGACACCCGCAGGTTTCCAGACTTTTTTTGGATGATCACGTCCCCCCTTAGCCTTAGAACACCCTGCACCAACCTTCTCCAATTTTTCACTGCGTCCACATCTCTATTCAACATGACCCTGTTTACGACAGCGAGACCAATATGCCGGTAATGATTCATACACAACTTCCTGAAGATGACTATTTTCCAGACCCGGATTCCCAATCTGGAAAGAGTATCTTAACGGCTTTGATACATCCATTTCCACACACATGCGTGCCGCCTTCGGCCGAGTCACACATGCCGTAGCATTATTCCGTTTCAGAAAATGCCCAAAACCACCTCCAATACTTTTCGAAATAGAAGCATGGAAAAAATTCGACGGCAACCCAGGTAGGGTAATCCACATCGGAACCAAAGGCGAATCAGCTTCCTCATTGGAAAAACCCTGTATGGCACTCCCTCAATCTTAGCATTACCACACGACATTATACTAATAAAATCCTCTTCATTCGAAAGACGGACCAAAACATTCTTTGGATTTCGCAGCTACCCCACTAGCATCGATTGAAGGCCCCATCAATAGAAGATTTAGGATGTGTTTGGATGTTGAAGTGAATTGAGTTGAGTTGAATTTAGATGATAAAATATTGTTAGAATATTATTTTTTAATATTATTATTATTTTGAGATTTGAAAAAGTTGAATTGTTTATTATATTTTGTATTGAAATTTGAAAAAATTGTAATGATGAGTGAGATGAGATGAGTTTAGCTTGGAAATCAAAATTAAGTTATATTATCAGGGGCAGACCCACATATTTGGTTGGGGCTCAAAGTTTTCAAATCTCACCCAAAAAAATAAATAAATAAATAATGATCTTTATATGACAGAATTCTATAAAAAGTTATTCACCCAAAAGTCTGCTGCTTTTTTTCTGCCCCTGGTTATTATATAAATTTAGTTAGGTATACTATATAATATAATATTTGTACATAAAATACGTATATTTTTTAATTGGATTTATCATGACCAAATGTTAACATTTAAATAGTATAACTAATATGGTTTACTAATTATAACAATCACTTGTAACTTGTAATTCGATATTATTACATAAATATACTATAATATATGTACAAAGTACAACTTAGAACACTAGTACTAACTTAGCCAAATGTTAGTGAGATTCATTAAAGACTAATGGAAGCCAATATTGACTTGCATTAGATTATGCAAAGAAAAATATATTTATCATCCCCGGCACCATACACCATGTGATTTGTCATTTTTTTCATTCTATTTAAACACATGTATATTGATGTTTAAATATGTGGGTTTAAATAGAATGATAAAAATAACAAATTACGTGATGCGTGGTATGAGGAAGGTAAGTAACATTATCTTAGACAAAATGAAACTATCTTAGCTTTTAGCTACAGTAATAAAAAGAGATTCAACAAATTTGGCCTCAACCGTAGAAAGGTCATCTTAGTTTTTTTATTCTTATTTCGCCCAGCCGAATGGTAAGCATGAGAGCTGCTATACAACATAACTAACAGTTCGTCCATTGAAAGATATCACAAAGGTCAGAAAATAGCTACTTATGTTTCCTTGATGCAAGTTTTCTTCCCATAAATAATACAGATCAGAAAGACAGAAAACTTGAAAGAAAATGATACAAGAGGAGGCCTAAATGTCACAGAGAATTTTATTCAGAAATTTATCTTATGACCCATCAAATAAATAAAACTTCCAGTAAAACATTGAGGGCTAGCATTAATTCTGGGATAAAGCCCAGCTGGTACTGGCAAACGAGAAGAATGTTTAGTGTATCCAAATTTTGTGGGACATCCCAAGCCACTGACCGCGTTAGAACTATAAATCAATGTCTGTCACTGGTATTTTCCAATAATTCCACGAGTTATAATCTTCCTGCATGGGCATCAATAATGAAAGGTTGCATGAAGATTGCCGATCATGAAACAAGATATGCGTTAGACAACACCCTTTCCCCCTCCATGGACCCAAAGAAAAACAATAAGGTCAAAAACTAAAATAATCCTTTTGTTTTGCTTAATAGACAAATTAGTCTAAACTCTAAAATTAAACTTTTTACTCCCTACCATTGCATCATTGATCAAATCACTTCTTCTGTCACTCTCCAATTGGTAAATTGTTTGAAACGCCACATCAACACTATTAGATGCTTGACGCGTAAAAACATCCAATAAAAAAACAAAATTATTTGTTTTAAGAATTTAATAATTAAAAAAAAAAAAAACTGCAGTAAAGGGGACAGAAGCTCCTCCAGACAGCAACCCTTGGAGAGGCCAACATCACTCTAGGTTCCCTTTCACCTTCTTTTGGTTGGGAGGGGGGTGGAGAAACCAACCACAGAGGGTGGGGATCCCCTCAACCGTTGTGACTCAGTGGCACAACCAATTTGTGAGCCCTCATGAGATTATATATTGGTCTTGATGTAGCATTTCAAACAGTTTACTAACAAAAGCGTGGTAGAATGAGTGATTTCATCAATCATGCAATGTTGGAGTACAAAGTTCAACTTTAGAATCAAAGACCCAATGCCCACTAAGCAGACCACGGAGAATTATTTCAGTGTCTTAACCCAAACAAATATTTAATCGTAAGGTTATCTTACCTGCTCAACCAATGAAGTTGGCGGGAACATGTCATCAACAAGAGTGTGCAAAGATGTGTATGACTTCACATCAATGCGATGACTAATGGCCACCTCACCCTGTCAGTTTATATTAGCTTCTCAGTAAACAAAATATTACTGAATGGTGAAAAACATAAGCTGAAGATAAATACCTTGGGATTAATGATAAATATTTTTCCCTTGGGAATCCCAATTTTCCTATAACTGAGTTCATCTGTGTCTCTATTTCCAAAGCCGGCATAAAATGGATTGCATTCTGAAGGAAAGAGTTTTCTAATATCCTGTAAAATATGACATACAACAAAATCTCGTAACAAAGGATACAAGAGTGTTTAAATATACATTCAGTAACAAGGTTGACCCTTGATGTTTACCTCTAAACACGCAATCTTGAATTCATGAGGTGCTCTTCGTATTACTGCCAATGGTATAGGAAGAAATAAAATAGTAAATAAAGCATACAAAGCAAGCATAAATACAGACTTATGCTACCTGGGCAAGAAACGTGTACTTACAACAGTAAAGCCTATGGTAACGCAATTTAGTACTTTCTAGGGTGCGGTAACAGGTACATGTTACCTGGCCCACTGGCAGAGCCAACGGGAAGGAAACCACCCATTAACCTGGGTGGGCTGGGCGGATTTTGCTACAAAATATTAAAGGGCAAGCAGGTAAGTTCTGGGTTGATTTTATTTAACCCAGTATATACCCACCTGCCTGCTTGATATAAGTACGTATATCATTACAGAACATAAGAAACCTAAGTTACCAAACACCTCTTGCGCTGCTCACATCTTCTCCCTCAAGTTCTTCTTTTTCCCCTTCCCTTCTCTTCTCTTTTTTTCTCTGTTTCCTCTCCTTCTGTTCTTCTTTTTTCCTTTTCTCTTCTTGCTTCCTTCTCCTTCTCTCAGATCTCCTTCTCTCTTATTTACATTGATCTCATGAACAGAGAGACCCACTGTCAGGGGTCTCTGCATGATCGAGATCCACGTGTCGTCTCTGTGAGAGCAGATATGCAACTTTTGTTGTTGGTTCTTGTGTTTAATGATGGTTTTTGTGTTTGATGCTGGTATTTTACGGATCTGCGGACAGAAGGGTGATAAATTCGTTTGCCCAGTCAACGGGGATGGGTGGAGCGGGCCAGGGGCAGGGACAGGGATGGGGGGGGCTATATGGCCGCCCTGCCCAGGAGAGGGCAGCTACCAAAGGTGGATGTATTATAAGAAGCACCTACATCAAAAGAAGTAGGGCAGCTACCAGCCTGTATAGGGTATACAGGCTGGTAGCAACAGCAGAAAAGTCTCAATCACCACTAAATATATTCACCAGAGAGACATCAGAGAATATCATATTATATAGTTGGCACCATAGGCAATTGTGCTACACACTTGATGCAAGCTGAAGTATTTCATGCAACTTTAGTGACATTAAATAATTCTCGAGGATGGGAAGAATATCACCTTCTCGGAACAATGAAGGAAATAATCCATCAGGGGAGATAACAACAGGCCCATTTGGTAAAGTATTCCCATCCTGCAATTGTAGAAGATTTGTCAATTCAGCGTATATAATTCAATGACCACAGTAGCTGCAACCTCTGCAAGCATAATGTAGGGAAAGAGAAGAGAATTGATTCGATAGGGAAGCTACAAAGATCAACCATAATCTCCCATAATATGATCCAGAAAGCCAAATGTTCAGCAGAAACACATGAATTTTTTCAGATGCTGGATCAGGACCCAAACCCTTCAATGAAACTGAGTAAATTATCAATTATTTCAAAAGCTTAAACTGATAGCTTTCTTTTCCTCTAGAGACTCAGATGTTTCAATTCGTCAGTCAGTCTCTTGCCTACCCATTGATCCAACAACAGTTTGAAAGGTTAACTTATTTGGGAGTCTTTGGATCTACACTGATTTTCAACTCCCCAAAGAATTTCATCAGGACTACACCCTTCCTCATCTCTAAGTGCCTGGGTATCCACCATAAGCTACGGTACTAGTTGACATTCATGAAAAGTTTCTAATAAATTATGATTTCAATGCATCTTGTTTAGTAGAAAGACAGATATTCCTTGTGCATTATCAGACAATCACTTATTTACAAACCTCGTGTGGGGCTAATCGTTCTCATTTCCCATCTCATGGAAAACCACTTTTGCTCCACTTAGCCCTATCCCCTTCTAGGCTTCGTTTGGACCTCACACCTAAATTTAAGGTCATGCCATCCTACGGTGGTACTAAACAGAACTGATCTAATCAATATCCATTGTTTTTTTTTTTTTTTTTGATGGGATATCCATTGTTGATAAATCAAAGATCTAACGGTCAAATCAGGAAAATTGGGTGTTATCATATAGGTCTGTATAAGCTAAGTTCACAAGTTGGAGATATGCGAACTCAAATTGCTGGCATTCGTCACAGTGGTATCATGTTAAATCACCACTCGTCCCAAAAGTTAATTAGCTTGGTAAGAAGAGATGAATTTAAACATTCAGCTAATATTCTAGCAAATTTAAAATACATCTCTATGGTTGATCTTGACCATAATGCCAAATCTTAATTTTCAAAGTTCAAGATTTCATTATGCTAGAAAATCTAGTGAGATTTCAATTTTCAATCATTCAAGGAGCCAGTCAACAAAAAACCAGTTTGTCTTGGTACCTGTTTCAGATTGAGCAAAAAACTCCTAGTAAGATATGCCTGAACAATTGCACGTGCACTAAGAAACAGCAGCTGATATCCATTCTCCTGTAAAAGGAGGAGCTAAATATTAGACGTCAATATATTAAAGCAGGTCATATAATTCCAGAATAGCATATTGGGCAACTCAAGAAAAGCTCACTTTTGCTTTGAGTAATTAATTCTACAACCATACTGCTCAATAAAATTTATCATTCATACCAAACTCCAAATAAAGCAAATGTTTTAAAAAGTTGATTTACTAGCATACTGCTACGAAACAGAATCGATCTATCCCAACTGGGATCCGGTGGCCATTTTTTTAGTGTCTACCAATGAAAGTACAATGACAAAGGAAAAAAAAAAAGACACGACATCAGCAAGCCTGCTTTCAGCTTTCCCACTATATGGCATGGTGCCAGATGAGTATGAATAATATTTTCATGGATATTCCAGCAATTAAAATGAAAAAAAAAATATATTTAACATATATTTGAAAATAATTACAAAATTAACAAGTGGTAAATCTTTAAGAGTAAAATGTACAAAGATGATAACAAGCCCTTTCCTTATTTATTTATTTTGGCAAGTCAAAAATATTTGAAACCAGGAGTGGGTATTGACCACAGTGGAAGACGAGCCCACTTCCTTCTGCTCCAAAGTCACCCATAACAAATCATAGAAACCAATATCTTTAGAGTACATTCTGTCTCACATCATAAAATTTCATTTTGTCCAAAATTGATACTTCTGTCATCTAAGTGACCCTACAGCAGCCAAATGACGATTTTTGGGAACATTAAAATTAGAAAACACATACCTTAATTGCAGAGAAAAGTCTAGCGACCCCAGATTGCGTCCAGTCCCTACCAACTAAAGGCATGAACTGGCCTAAAACATCAGATCTGAAAAGGTAGAAAAAACAAGGGCCAGGGTAATGCATGTCACGTAAACCCTACAGTTAAATGGAAGAAATCCAACACACATAAAAATAAATGACATCGAATAAGGAACACCCATGAAAATAGAAGACACCAAATATCCTTGCATAATAATAAATTTGGTAACAAGAATGCTCTTGTTTACTTAAAAGTAAAACTCTTTATGGAGGAAGAGTTTCTTCCTTGCATTAAATTCATCTGTTAAGCCATTAGTTCCACAAACATTTACTTGATCCTATATTCCTGACTTTTACATGCCCTAACACCAGGGGAGTGGCTGCTCTCCAGTTTTGAGCCCGCCCCCCCCCCCCCCTCCAAAATCATCTCCCTATCTGTTCTTTGATTCGTAGCAAGTCATTTAGTACAGATCATGTTAAAGCATGTACTTAATAACCTTTGCCACCATCCATTATCCTCAAAAATAAAATCTTGATCTCTCCAGAATCAACACAGGCAGAAGGCTTCCTACGAAAAACAGTTGGCTATGCAGACAAAGAAAGTGGCAGATCAAGAAGAATACACAATCTACAGCAAGGTCATGGGGACTATGAACGGGTTCATAAACACCACCTTCAAGAAGGTTGCTTTAGAACCTCCGTAACTTGCCAGGTACAAGAAGAAGCCCATGATTTAAACAAAAGACCCAGACAGCGTTGTGGCTCACATTGCTAGGTGAACTGCCTTAGCAGACCCTGTTGGAGGGTATTAAGGCCATGGAGAAGAAGGATCTGCTCTCCACTGTTGTATTCCTTCTCTTTTGTAGCTTTTAAATTTGGGTTTGTATGTGGAGAAATTGGACCACTTGATCTGAATTGTTTTATGGTACAAGTGAAATGGAAGAGCTTTTCTATAGCTCTGTTTTTGGCAAATGGAATCAGAATTTGGTGAATAGAATGGTGCTTTCAGAAATTTATTGATTCTGTTGCCCATGCGATTTGTATAACCTGTTTGATGAAATGTATCTTTGACAGTCCCGTTGTGGTGTTCTAGTTAAGAATAACTTCCTGAGCTCAATATAGCCAGTTAGTGAAATCAATGGGTAGTCTTTTGGTAAGATTGTGAAGCTGTGTTTGGCATTGGCAGGGATTGTCCACTTTCCAGTTTCCACCACCATCATGGCCCAATATGGCTAACAAAAGAATTTGGGGTTCCTTCATAGTTGTCGTCTTTGTTATGCAGGCATTAAATTAGCAGGTTGTATATTTCCAATCATGGTTGCATCTGTATCCTTATGTTAGGAGCAATCCCCACTACAATAACTCAATAGTGAGGCATGATGATGCTTGAAAGGCCATTCACAGTCCTTGTTTTCAAGAATGCAGAACAAGCTGCATCTGATATGTTAAAGTTGTTACAGAGAGCAGTAGGAAGTCAGGTTTTTTCTAATGCTAAGAAAACAAATGTTAATTTATGTTGTTAGAAATGTGGTCTTACCACTGCCCTTACTTGCATATTACATGATGTGTCACAAATCGAAAAGCCAACCGGAGCAAACAGAAGGGTCTTAAACCGGAGCAGAGCCACTCCCAATGACCAGGTGTAATGTTTTGAGCTTCAATACAAGACCAGAAGCTATGATAGAGTGATCTGGACACGAGCGAGAAATAAAAAGGAATATTTCCATTGAAATTTTATATTAAACATTGGCAAGACCCTTGTCTGATAATTATCTCTCATGTGGAAGGACTATTACAAACCAGGAACACTGGTTGACCAATCAGCAAGAACCTCAAGATGTCCTACTTAGATGTGATTATGATTGCCAAGCCCTAGGGGTTGGCTCAAGTGGAAAAAACCTTGGTCTTGGTGGTATACTCCCTCTAAGACTAAGGTTTGAACGTTTTGGTGCAAACAACTTCTAGAGTCCATTGTACTAGGGAAATTTCCCCTTGAATTACCCCAAGTGTACTTGTGGGAAACTCCTTGCCAAGGGCATGTGCACCCGCAGGATTAGTCAAGACTTTATTCCCGGCATCCAGTGCCAATAAAAAAAAAAGTGATTATAATTGCTGAAAGAGTCAGTAAGTGTATTTAATTACATCACAACTTTAGTCACCATTGCTACACTAACGAAATTCATTTTTTCTTTCAATTTTTTCTTGGATTGTCAGTTGCCTATATGGAACCTAGGGAGCCTACCTCGTAAAGTTCTTTAATTGCAAATTTGCTTTATATAATAACATCATGAAGTCACACCATCAAATTTGCAACATAATCCTGAATATAAACAAAAACTGATGATTAAACACAGATGATAACCTAACATCGTTATTTCAAAATTTGTCCAAATTTTAACAGCAGCCCATCTCTCCATCAATCAATCTCTCTTTTCCATCTCTTTCCCAGATGGCATGAGTATCGGGTATCAAATTAGGACTATGATGGGAACATGATTTTCCTCCAGTGTCAATTTAAGATCTTTCTTCAAAAAATAATGGAGGGTTCTGCTGATTTTAATAAAAAGTGTACAAAATATTGCATTGACACCCACTATAGGAGGTCACCTTGTCTTTGGCATTTTGAAATAGGCTGGAGCAAGACAGCAAGAGCTAACCAGAGTGGTCAGGCATGAGCAACCAAAACGACCTTTTCCATTAATACTTTTATCAAAACTCAAGCTGTGGTTCATCTGGACCTTTTATAGTTCAAGAGAGGTCAGGATTTGAAGAACACTCCAAGTTAAAGTTCCCTAAGAACTTCAAAAGATCTTGTTTTTTCTGTAGAAGCTTAATAGTCCAAAGACAAAAAATAACGACAACTAATATCAATAAGCCATGTAAATGACTCAGCATAACAGGAAACTCCCCTAGAGCTGCCTTGGTTGTGATATGAAAACTTTAATGGTACGTGCATATACTTCAAAGTCCAAAAAGACTAATGCATATGATAGCCAAAGTCAGGCATTTGGGTAGCACCTTTGGTGATTTCCAATACAAAATTGAAAGAGAAAATAGAAAGGAAAAAGAACATTATAATACAGGAGCATCTTCATTGGCTTTCAGCAAGTTCCAGTAACAAGCATACTTAGCAGACAGATAATAAGATTTAAACCTTACTTGGTAATAGTCCCATCAACATCTGAAATTACAATTCGTGCATTCCACTTCCACAAGTAAATATGAGCATCAACCTGTTAAAAATTAATACAGTTTTAGCAACTAAATTATACAAAAGTCCTGCTTTGATATCCATATTGGAATCTTTGAATTCTAGATGATTGACAAACCTTTTGTGTTCCCAGAACCCTGGTAGAGAAACTGAAAGTTATAATATTTTGACCTTCTTTCAGACTCAAAGATGCTATCTGCTCATTAGTGGGAACATTGGTCCTTATCAATTGCTTGTGAGGGGATCCATTGCCATTATGTGATGCCATAGTTGACACTACTGTTGAGTTGCCAGATTCAGAATCAACAAAGACATCGTCATTGGATGAATTACTGCTAGCATGCTCAAGTGTTTTTACTCTTCTGAATGGAATAGGCCAGAGCCTCCATCTACGCCCAGATGAAGGAGTATTTCCAGAATCGTCATCCCTCGGCTGTGGTGTGCCATCCTGTTCTACAGGAATTGCATCTTTGGGCTCAACAGGTAAATCTAAACCAAATGCAGCCACTCCAAGAACAAGATGAGCAGCTTTTTCCCACAGCAAGTACCTCTCTCTAAATCTGACTATTAGATTCTCATTACTGATAATTGATGCTGATGAGTTTGTAAACTCCTCCGCAGATATCCGATGCGCATCAAAGGCTTCAGCAGCAGCTTCCAGACCCATACCTGGATGAAGTTCATTCCTACATAGTGAAATCTCAAACCCTGCAAATTGTAAGATGGATGAAAGAATATAAATACTTTATGAGATGTACAACAGGAGACCCATATTGATACTAAATAACATCAAGAGACCCTTACTTAGGATGGAGTGAGTTTGATTCTCTCCAATGGAAACTCCTGTGTGAGTTTCCGCTGGCTCATTATTACTGCATTCTTCTACCCCTTCAAATGCTGCTGATGTGGTAAACTTTCCATCCTTAGATTCCGAACCATTATATACAGAATGAACAGATTTGCTGTCATCCATGTGTTCTACTTCTGCTTCTGCATTCCATGCATTTTCCTCAATTGATTCAACTTGAACCTGTAATCCTGAAGACGTCATATTACCAGGAGAACTTGAACTACAGGAGGCAGATAGCCCATCATCATTTCTCGATTCTACAGCACTCCGATCTTTCCCTCCCTTAACAACTTGAGAACTCTGTTGAGATATCTCTTCTGAACATTGAGCGTCCAACGAGGAAACCACATCTTTTAAATCAGTACTTCCAACCTGTTTGGTCAATTCTGATAGCTCCAAACAGCTCTTGAACACCTCTCCACTCTTGTTAGGAGAAGCCACATCTTCTGAATCGCTTTGCACCTGACTCTTTCCTTGCTGGTCTGCAGTGTTCATAGCTTCTTGAGATTGACAAACATGGCCCCCCTTTCCTTCACAAACTTCCAGCTGGTGTCCAAAAGCATTGTCATTATTGCTAATACTGCCAACATCAACAGATGCACCATTAGCTGTAGGTGGACTCAGCTTGCTAATATAATCAACAGCCCAAACATTTTCACCTGTGCTAAACTCCTCATTGCCTTCACAAAAATCTGCCCCTTCTCCTGGGCCCAGATGAAACTGTGGTGTACTTAATTGCACATTCTCTGTATTTTGCTCTGATGTTGAGATGGGGGCTGTCAATACACGACCATCCACACTTACCAATACCACTTCTGCATTCAAACTTTGGGGTTCCACAAAAGCATCGCCATCTAAACAGTCATATCGATTTGATCCATATTCAGACAACTCTACCGAACCCTCAAAAGAAGATTGCTCATCCTGGAAGTCATAAAACCTTCGATCGACATCAGATTCTACCCTCTCAATACGGTCCGGACGCAAGGGAACATATTCATCTCGCAATCCAACCACCCCTGAATCAGAGGCACTATGTTCAAGTATGTGAATGTCATTAATGTTGTAATTACTATCTTTGTTGTTATCACCTAAACTACTATCCTCTGCTGTAACTTTCAAGTTATCAGAATCCTCTGCTACCTCGTTTATCTCACCTCCTTTACCAGCATCGACCTTTATAAAATAGGCCTCGCCTGAATTATCAAGATACATGTGGAAATTGGCTTCAACGCCATTGACCGCTATGCGAACAACCTTCTCAGCACCTTTCAGAACTCCCTGAAATTTACCAAAACGGACATACCAAGGCGTGCTTCGGAATGTCCCATCCTGCTGCTGAACAACGATGACATCAACAGCCCCACCAAAGGGGTGGAAAGGGGTAGCAACAGAGTAAACACCCTGGGAAATTAGGCTCCCAACTTTACCCACCACATTCATCAGGTCAACCTACTACCAAACCCTCAAGATTTTGGGAAGCCCACAAGGTTCAATCTTAATTTCCTCTCGATTGAAAAAAATCAACATAAATTATTTCCTCCAAACCAGAACGCGATTATTGTCGATCATAATTGCCACTCTTCAACGGCGCTGCGTGACATCCAAGAAAAAAAAAATGCAATCAAGTTATCATCTTTAAGAGAAAAATTACGAAGTAAAGATGATGTCCATGCTTTGAAGAAAATTTGAAACCTTAGTGCCTGTTTGGTCGGCAATAAAATGAAGGGAAAGTAAAAGAAAAACTTCCCCAATACATACTCTGAACATTAGGGAAGATAAGGGAAGGCTACACGCAAACGAAACAAGAAATGAACTCAATCTACACTTAAAAAGAATCTCTATTTTTCAATATTTTTTAGCTTTATTTTTCCCAGCAAGCAAAAATGCACAAACAGCAACTTTCTGAGAAAGTTAACAAACAAGATTGGAGAAGAGAAAATTGCAGAACGACAAAGCGAGCTCTCAAAGAAAATAAAAGAAGATGACCGACAAAGCGGCTAGACTTACAGATACACAATTGAAGATGGCCGAAGACAGAACAACCAGGAAGCTCGAAATGCAAAATTCTTTTCTTCTTCTTTTTCTAGCTCTTTCTGAGTGATTTTTTTTTTTTTTTCCTTCTTCTTCTTAAAATTTCTTGAAATTTCTTTAATCAATGGTTTGATGCTCGCGTTTGCAATCCTCAACCCGTTGAAATTGTCGGAGGCTTCGAAGTTTGGTCTTTAGTAAGGATTGTCTCTGGATAACAAAAACAAAAGGCCACCAGAGTCAGAAATTTCCACCATGGCCAAACAATAAATAGGTATTCCTGGAATGAAGTTGCTCAACTGGTCATATTGTTGAATGAAATTACAGAGCCTTGCTCTTGAAGTCTTGCGTAAATGTTAAAGGAAAAGGAAGGGTGTTTTAGGGAATTCAGCTTTGTTTCCGTGTTAAATAAATACATGTTGTCTCCAGGTATGGAATGAGCGAACCCAGGCTAGCCCTCTCCTCGTAGCGCTGTTCTCGAGTTTTCAGAAAATTCAATTCATGATTTTGAAAAGACCAAATTGCCCTCCTGTTTCCAAGTTCCATAATTTTACGGTACAAGTACAACGTACAGTTTTTAGATTTTAGTTGTCGCCGTCAAAAATTAAATTTTTCTACTGATGGCCTCACGCATTATACTTTTTTTTATTATTTTATTTTTTATTTTGTTAAATTAATTAAATTCTTATATCCATCTTTTCTACACTACATATTTGTTAAAAAAAAAAAATTATGTCTAGTGTAAAAATAATAAATAATTTTCTTAAAAATTAGAAATTGTGAAAATTTTTCGATACAAGAAATGCTATACATCAGTTATTATTAACTCTTATATTTTATATTTATAATTTTTTTTTTTATAAAATACAGGGTATTTTTTTATTAAATATAAAATGTAAGATAATGAACAGTGAATGATGAGAAAAATTTTCTTTCAAAATACAAGAGTTTTGCTTTCCACAAGTAGATCTATTTGGTTCACAATCATCTTTTAAGATAGTTGATGTGAAAATTTTTTTATATAATATTTTCGATATGTAAAAGATAATATTGACAAATAGATTTTTTTTCTCTTGTTTTTAGACAAAGTGAGAATAAATTGGGAGTTAATACTCACCCACAATTATTAGTTTTCAATTTCATTCAATTTGGGTTAGAAAAAATAAAACCATCCCAATTTTATATGTAGTGAAAAAAAATAATCAATTTATCTAAAAATAGAGTTTATCTCAGATTTTCTGTTTAAAGCGCGTATTTTTCAAATATTAAAGAAATTCATGAATATTTAAAAAATACAATATTTCATATTTAAGAAAAAGAAAATCATGGTTTTTAATTGAAAGACTTTTTATGAGTATGTAGACTGTCCTTTAATAATATTAGTAATGTGGGTCGCTTATACAAAAATAATAAGAATGGTGTTACATTTATCTAGAGTGTAATTCGAGGATGGGTTTTGATAAGATTATTTTATTTTTTTATTTATTTTTTATATCCTTACATATTTTTTTAAAAAATTATAACATTATTTAAAAACGTAAAAAAAAAAATGAAGAATCATGTGATAACTGATAACATTTTAGTCAAGCAGCATTATTCAAATAATAATAATAAAAGTGGCAAATTGGGTCACGTCATGACTCATTCTGATAGAGGACAAGATCGGTATATGATGTTACAGAGAGGGAATTTCTGAGACAGAATAATGGGTGTGGACGGTGGCATGGCATCTGTTTGTGCACGAGTTGCGGATTGAGATTTGCACGTGTTGCACATTGATTAAATAAATGCCTTAAACTTATAAAATAGATTAAACTTTTTTTTTTTTGAGGTTATAGTTGACTGTTCACTTGGAATATGGGTATTCGACTATATCGGGTCGGATATGCATTCGGATTAACCCTGGTCGGTACCTAGAAGAATCTAGATTTTGAAACCTAGAGCCCAGGTTGTACTTGGGTAGCTCAAATTTTGCTAAAAAATCTACTTTTTATTTATTATTTTTTTTCAAATCAGGTCTTTGGGTTATATCGGATTGGACATAATGTAATTCTTTTTTAAAGCTGTTACAGACACAAAAGGATTACACACATACTGATGTGGCACATTATGAATGTGCCACATCTTTTTTTTTTTTTTTTCTTTTTTCTTATTTCCCCTTCCAGTGCGTCTCCCCCTCTCTATGCGTCTCCGCCTCCTCTGCCTGCCTCTGCCCTCTCTGTTGCCGCCATAGTGGTCGGGAACCACCTCAGGGCTGCCAAAAGCCGCCGACATCTCCCCTCCCCTCACGGCAACACCTTTCCCGTGTGTCTCCCCTCCCCTCCTCCCCCTTTCACTCACTGCCTCCGCCTGCCTCAGCTGTCGTGCACAGGAGCTCCCATTCTCCAGCCGGATGGTGCTGCTTGGATCGCCGATGGATTCTGCAGGCCTTAAGGTGGTCCTCGACCACAATGGCCACCATAGGGAGGCGGAGGCAGGCAGAGGCAGAGAGGGAAAGGGGGAGAGGGGAGGGGAGACGCACGTTCCTGCCCCTAGATATGTGCAAGTCAGTAATTTGGTTTAGAGGTGGCAATTCATGTTCGTAGATCATGTTTATATCTTGTCAAGTGATGAGTATCTGCAAATTCGATCCGTTTAATTAAATGGGTCAAACACTAAAATCTTAACACGACCCATATAAATAATAGGTGATATGATATAATCCACTTAACCCGTCTTATAATGAACTTTTATTGGGATACGACCCATTTAACCCGTTTAATCCACTTCAACTTGTTTCATATCAATGGGTTGAATTGACCCATATATTTATTTTTTAACTCAAGTAATATAATTATATATATATACAAAGATTAATATATAAATCATTCATAATTACAACTTGATTCATGATAAAATATTTTATTATCAATATCCAAACTAATAATATGTTAGAAAATTAATATTTTCATAAAATAAATTTACATATTTTAATCTATAAAATAGGTATATCGAGTTCAAGTTGGGATGCTTGACCCATTTAACTATTCGTGTCAAGTTTGAATTGACTAAAAAATGACTTGAGATTGGCCCAACACGAGCTCGACATGATACAACCCGGTTGATAGCCCTAAGATTGATGTTCACTTTCAATTTCTAACTTGGATCTTTTTACATATGCATCAACTCGACAAATCTTGACCATTAATCTGAAACCATAAAACTCATGATTCCACCATATAAACAAATGTACAAAACTCAAGATCCATTCAAAAATTAAGTAATGGTTAATTCTTTTCTCCAATATTGAACAATTGCTGATTGTCACTTGCTCACTAAAGTACTATGGCTCGCGCGTTAGAACGACTCGATCTCATAAACTACTACATATCTAATTTTCTCTTTGTACGTTCCTCTCCACCTCCTTCCACTATCTCATTGATTGTCCCAGCTCTATGTATAGTTGCTTCCTGCTAATTGGCAAACACAAAAAATAAAAGCTGGAATATTTCACATAGACTTTATAACCTGCATTAATGTCTATTTGTGTACATAGGCCACACCAAAGACGTTGGAAATGGTCCGATGAATATATAATTGGAAGCTAAGTCAGCCGTACGTCGTCCATCACTCGGAGCAATCCCATGGATTTTTGCCTTGAGACATTAATTAACATGGTTTCTGCATCTTCCTGTTAGCTAGGATTTGGATCGACATTCAAAGTTCAAACACTCATTCAAAAGGAAATGACTAGGAATTAACCTCTATATGCTGCTGGATATGACCAAGTGTACGGCATATCTAGCTTTCTTCATGCCGGTTACCATTTATTGGTTGAAATGGCGTTTCCAAAAGGAAGTCCAGAAATTACTACTTATGTATGACAAGCAGCTCCTTGTTTGATATTCCGCAAACCAAACATAGCCATGTAATCATGCATGCTTTTTGAGCGGCAAAGATTTCAAGCCTTTTGGTGCTGCATGTGGAAAATCCTGAAACTCATCTTAAAAAATGAGATCTTCTCCCATTAATTAATCATAATTGGAACAAAAAAAAAAAAAAAAAAACTTATTAGACTGATCTTACAGCTTGTAATGACACACATGCAATAATAGTAGATAAAGATATACCTAGTTACCACCTCAACACTACTTTATAAGATGTGGGAAAAAAACATGCATGAAGACTTTGAATTAAATAGGGGATGCTATCAATTCTTAATTTGAGAACTACTTTGAGTGGAGTGGGCCAGTACGTACCCTGATGGGAATGGAGCTCTTGATAAACACACCTCTTGAATCAGCAGGACGATCGAGAGATCACAATTAATACTTGAATTTAACATATATAACTCAATGAATATTTATTAAATATCCCGAATTAAGTATGAGAAAGTGATTAACTGGGAGGGGGGGATTCCGTTTACGTCATTTCTTTCAGTCAAGTAAAAGATTTTCATGGCTTTTACGTTAACTTGTTGATCAAATTCAACAAAATTTTCCGACGTAATCACAAAAGATTTTCATGTATTCTAGAACCAACCTCTTCATCCTTAATTTTGGTGGTATTTATAAAGCTCTGGGAAGTTTTCAGAGTTGAGAAATCGATCTAATGGATTTAGTAACTCATATGCACCAATCTCATTTGATTGCATCTAATCAAGCATCTTCCATCCCTCTTGAGCTAAAAAAAAAACTATAAAAATGCCTCTTTAAACTGTATTAATAATAACCATAGACAACATACTAATCTAGTAGACATTATAATCTCTATCTTATGACATATGAAAGAAAAACATAACCATAAAAAACATTATCCAAATATATGAAAACATTATTTTTTTCAAACAAAATACAGAAACTAAATCCAACTAAAGTAATTACAAAAAGTAAGTTTTGTCGAATTTTGGAAGCGTATAGCACATCATGGAGCAATAAAATGTGTCAACCTTGCAATTCTATCTTGTGGGTATCAACTCCCAACACCTCCACACTAGCTCTATTCCCACTCTGATATCACAACCCCTAACTACAATCCAACAATACTCCGCAAACCCAACTTTATCTTGCACTATATATATGTTCAGTCGCTCCTGAATTAACAACCTAAATTAGATATGTGTGAACAATCATCACATGATTTGTTTCATAAATAGAAAGAGGATAGTCAAATGGTACCTTCTTCGACTCAGTGCAGTCATGAGCGAAGTGGCCCTTATTTCCATAATTGAAGTAGTCTAGCTTAGACTTGTTATTTCCGCGTTTGCCTCTCTTGCTGAGCTTAGAAGGTCTTGACCCTTTCTGTACATGTCCAGTAGCTACTCCAATCTTAGCATTCTTCCATTTGGGCCTAAATGCCTTGCGAGAGCCAGATTAAGTCGCATAGGCTGAATGTTTGGGCTTAGCAGCCTCCAAGCACTCAAGCTCAAGTTTTAAGTGACGTGACACATCAACAAAGGTTTTGATGTTTACATTGTGCATCAAATTTTGGCTCATTGTTTATCAAGAATTGGGTAGAGAGCATACCACTGCCTATGCTTATTGCTTATTAGTCATATTGTTTCAGGCTATCTTGAGTTTGTGGATCAAGGATGACATCGCTCTAAGATGTTGTTTTATCGTGCGTTTATAACGCATTTTATAGGAGTCAAACTTTATGGTCAACTTGTGCAACCTCATGGTTGAAGTTCTCCAAAGCTTCACTTTTAGTGCCTGCCACATATTCTTGACAATATTGTACTCCTTAAACTCATCAATAAGATCGTCATGCATGCTACTTAACATATTAAAGTGCACGCATCGATCCTTCTTGAGCTAATTCTCAAAGGCCTTGCAATCCTTTCGGTGTTTTTATGAGTCCCCTTTATCAGACTCATTCAGGGAGTTAGTTAGAGTCTTCACGACCTCCTACTCAATCAAGACATATTGGATCTTACAATGCTAAATGTTATAATTCTTCCCATCTAATTTCTCTCATTTGTTCATGCCAACAACAATATTCTTGGATGCCATTTTACTACAAAAGGGCACAAAAGACATTAGACACACACACCCCTTAAGGTCTTGTTTGAATGTTGAGATGAGATGATAATGGTAATGAATTTTTTTAAGTTAAGTTGTTTTATAGGATTTTGACAAATGAGGGAAAAAATGTTGAATAAAAATATTATAAAGTTAAATTATTTTTATAATATAATTTTTTTAATGTTATTTTTGTTTTGAGATTTGAAAATATTGAAGTATTTTTTTTATGTTTTTTTTTTAATTTAGAAAAATTATAATTATTAGATGAAAATATTAAGATTTGAAATTAAAAATTATTTATGTTTGAGTAGTGTTTAGATGTTGAGATTATATGAGATAAGACTAACTCAACATCTCATCTAATCAAAGGAGTCTCCTCTCTTTCCTCTCTAGGGAAAGAGGTGGAGTAAAATTCGTGCTAGGCACGTGAGGTCGCTATAACTGAATTTTGAAGCTTCTGGGAGGTGGTCCCAAGGGTGGAAAGGATTCTAACAAGGTGGGCGTCGACAAGAAAAGTTGTAGCAGGGTGGTTCACAGTGTGGTGACATCAGAAATTTCGGTGTTGCTATCCTAAGGAAGGATTCTGACAAGGTGGGCGTAGGGAAGGAAAGATTGCCGCTGGATGGTTTGCAGAGTGTTGATGTTTTGATATTCGCAGTTTCTAATGCTACGAAGGGACTAGTTCTGAGAGAAAAATTTAACGGAAGCCTCTTTGATAATGGGGGAGATGGCAGGGAAGTGGGAGAAGTTGCAACTGACTGAGGAGGATGACCAAGTTCTTGAAGTTGATGAATGTATCCTGAATGAGTTTGAAGATAAAGATTAGAGGAGTCTTGTGGGGAAGGTGCAGACTGAAAGGAGTATTGGGAAGGGAGTACTGGAAGCTACTATGTCGAAGGTGTGGAGAATCTCCAGTCCTGCTTCATTTCGGAAGGTAAGAATGAATGTTTTTTTAATTACTTTTGCTACAATGGCAGATAAACAGAGGGTTTGGGATGGAAAGCCATGGTTATTTGACAATTGTCTAATTTTCTTTAATCTGTATGGTGGTTTTATTCAACCAACAGAAATGTCTTTTACCATAGAAAGATTTTGGGTACAGTTTCATGACCTTCCATTTGCTTGTATGAATAAGGAATGTGGGAGGCAGATGTGGTAACTGGTGAGGATGGTTGTGGATGGGGTCAATATTTGCGTATTCGTGTGGAAGTGGATCTAAATAAGGTGTTGGTAAGGGGGAAGGTGATTTATGTGAAGGGGAAGAATGTGTGGATCCCATTTAGATATGAGAAACTCCCAAAAATATGCTTTGATTGTGGGAGCTTTTCTCATTATGGGAAGGAATGTATGAAGAGGGAAGAGATTTTAAAGCAGAAACAAGGAGGGGATGGGCAATATGGCTCCTGGCTTAGAGCAGATTCTTTTACTAGGAAAAATATGGGGACAAGCTTCATGAAAAAAAAAAAGGGAATGAAGCTAACTCTGGTGGAGCTGATAGTAAGTCCAATGCAGCCACCTCGATGGCTCTAAATGAGGTGGATATGGACACTAGAGATGACCCTGTGCAGGCTCAAAAGGTGGCTGAAAAGGAGGGATTGGGAAAAGATAAAGGGGAAACAATGGGAAGGCTAGGAATGACCAATGAGGAGGAAGAGAGACAGTGCAATTTAGAAGAATTATAGAGTTTAAAATCTGGTCAGAAGGTAGATACTCGATCATAATTAGTCTAAATGGGACTAAGATGGATGGGGAAGGAGATCTTGGTATAAATGAGTTAACCCCGCAGAGAATAAGAGGAGGAAGGAAGTAGAAAATGAGGGCAAGAGAGAAAGATGGGTTTACTGAGATTATTATAGTCCAGGACAAACCAAAACATGGTAGGATTGGAAAGCTGCTGTGGTGGGAGGCATAAGGAAGAAAAGTAGAAATGATGGAGAAATTGTAAGCAATATACTTGTATTGGCAAAGGCTGCTGAAAAACTCATTTTGTTGGAATTGTCGAGGGCTTGAGAACCCTCGAACAGTTCAGGAGTTTTGCTTTTTAGTGAAGGATAAGAAGCGCAATTTTATCTTTTTAATAGAGACAAAAATACACAGTGGGAAAACTAATTGGTTAAAGAGAAAACTTGGTATGCCTAACTGTTTTGAAGTGGATGCAATTGGCAAAGGTGGAGGCCTAATGTTGTTTTGGAGTAGTGAGATGGTGGCTGAAATGTATAATTTTTCTCAGAGACATTAATTGTTGGATCTCTGAGTCTATAACCAAGGAGAGATGGTTATTCATTGTGTTCTATAGTCACCCAGAAGTGCAGAAAAGGAAGGAGGTGTGGAGTATGCTTGCTTCTTTCAAACCTGCTAGTGGGACAGGTTGGTGTGTTGTAGAGGATTTCAATGAAATATCTACACATGATGAAAAAGTAGGTGGTAGGCAGAGGGGGGAGAGTTAGATGGCACTATTTAGAGAAGTTTTAGAGGTGAGTTAGTTGTATGATTTGGGATGGTGTAGAGATAAATTTATATGGAGCAACATGCATACTGATGGTACTTTCAATAAGGAATGTTTGGATAGGGTTATGGTTAACTTTAGATGGTTGGAACTCTATCAAGAAAATCAACTTGAAGTCTTACCTTCGAGGTGCTCTAACCATAGGCCAATCATGCTATTTTTTGACAGGCTAAGAGGAGGGGAGAAAAGAAGAAAAAATTGTTCAAGTATAAAGTTGCTTGGGCATTGGAAGAGGAGTGTAGTGGAGTGATTGAGGCTGAATGGGGGCATGGCAGGAATGATGGAACTTCAACTTCTATGGTCTAGAATTTGCTTTCGAAATGCATTTCTGCTTTAAGCAAGTGGAGTTATAAAATGGATGTTAATAGAGGTAAAAATAATGATCTTAAAAAGCATGCAAGCTGAGGAAGGTAGAGAGAACATTGGTATTAATATAGAAAGAAAGGGTATCCTGAGCAGGTTGGGGACAAGTGATAAACATATATGGGGCTATACTAAGGATGGTGTATTCATTGTGAGGAGTGCATATCACCTTGGTATCAATATAAAAAGAAGAATGTAAGGGGAAGCCTCAAAAGCTTATAAGAATGATGCTATGTAGAAACAATTGTGGGGAGTAGAGGTACCTATAGTGGTTAAAATGTTTCTATGGAAAGTTGTTAACAATATTCTGCCTACTAAGGCTATGTTTGGCTAACCAACTACTCTCAGATACTCTGGAAAGTTTTCGTACAAATGAGAGTAGTCTTCCATCCAAACGAACACTTCTCAATAAATTGAAACACTTCCACAGAAGTAGTCTACTGTTTCAAACGCAGGTCTCAATGGAAACATTTCTCTCAGACAACATCTTGTCGTCCTTTGTGGTAGTTGGGTCTGCTAGAGGTGGTCGCCGGTGTGAGGTGATGGAGGTGCGGTGGCCTAGGTGGCTGCATACTGCGGCACATGGGGAGAGAAACAACTTAAACCCATTTCGGTTGGGTTACCGCGGAGAGAGAGATAGCTGAGCATGGAGGAGATCGGTGGTGGTTGGCTTGGTCGCCGGCGTGAGGGGGAGTCACCGGTGGTGGCGATGAGCCTGGGTGGCCGCGTACGGCAGCGCAAGTGGAGAGAAACAACTGAAACCCATTTCGGTTGGGTTGCCGCAGGGGAGATCGATGGCCGAGAGTGGGGGAGATCGGTGGTGGCTGGGGGAGTCGCCAGCGTGAGAGGGAGTCGTGTTAGGGACTCCGGTCTTGTCCTTAAACACTAAGTCCACGAGCATGCCTTGGTGATGATGGTGACCGAGTGTTAAGTCTTCTTATTTGGCTTTGCACGTATAATGGCAATGATGGGTTCCTAGGTTGATGAAGGTATGGTGTTTAGTGATGGAAATGATGATGATGATTGATGAGTTCAGGTGATCTAAGTGATGAATATGCGTGTTTGATGCAATGTGGAACGACTCAAGGGTTGCCTTTGATGTTGGGGCCACTTGGCTGATGTTTAGGGTTGGTATAGTGAAGATAGGCTAGGGTTTGGATGGTGGCTAAGGGGAATTTCGAGATTGGGAAGAGTTGGCTTAGGGTTGGAGTCTAGGATGAGATGCTAGGGTTTGGAAGGGTGTGGATGAATGAGGCTAAGACTCCTAGATTGATGGAGTCTATTTGGGAAAGATATGAGTTCGGTTTAGGTAGGAAAGATGGAGATGGATGGTGTTTGAATGAGTCTAGGGTTCTTTCTTGAGTTTAGGGATTGGTTAAGGTAAAATGGGATGTGGATATGGCAAGAGGTTGTGGGTCTTTGGTTGACTTGAGTGATTATAGGAATGAGAGATTTGTGGGATTGGATATGAAAGATAGGATTTGGATATGACAAGTGTTTGGGAGTCTTTAGGTGTCTTGAGTGATGGAGTGATTTTAGGGTTGGAGTGATTCTAGGGAAGTTCCTAGAATCAAGAGATTGGTTGAGGTAAGATGAGGAAGATATGATTTGTAAGATGGGTAAGGTGGCTAGGGTTGGATTTTAAGTGATAAGATGCATGGAAGTTGTTGGGAAGTTGAAGTTTGACTAAGGCCAATGATGGATTTCGAATTTGGAGGCTTGGAAGATGGAAGATGAGTTCCTAACTTGTATGGGATGATTTAGGGATTGGTAAGATGTTGGCTAAGGCAAGGGAAGGAGTGATGAGTTTAGGGTTTGAATGATTCAAGAGTGGTTCCTTGAATTAAGGAATTTGAGATGGAATATAAGATTTGATTGGGTTGAGTCAACTTTCCTAAAATTAAGGAAGTTGTCAAGTGGGACTCTTGAGGGTTGGCTAGGGTTTATGGAAGACAAGGGTTTCGGCTAGGGCTTATGTGGATGAGGGAAGACTAATTTTGGTAAGTGAGGCTTATAGTGTTTCGGCTAGGGTTATGGAGATGATGGATGCTAGGTCTTATGGTAGTGATGTGTATAGAAAGTAGGGCAAACAATATGTTGGTTGAGATATGTGAGTGTGAAAGATCAAATGGGTGAATAGATTGTGTTTGTGATATGGAAGGATGCAAGACAATGTATGAATAATGGAAAAGTTATGAACAAAGGATGAATAGACTCAACAAATGAATATGAAGACTCTCTTTATTGTTTTTATAGATATTTTGTGAAACCAAAAAATACTAAGATTAAGGTTTAGGATATCTTTGATTTGCAAGAAAGTAAAGATAAACAAAATGGAAAACATAAGAACAACTAGAAAAGATAAGAACAATATATTTTTGGGTTTTTGAATATAGAATGGAAAACATAAACAAGAGATTGACAAATTGAATAAAACAAAAGCAATACTCATAAGATTAATAGATAATTCACTATCGATTCACGAATTTCACGATGATGAAATAAGATAGATTGAATCACACATATTCACGAATTTCAAGATGATGATCCTCTACTAGAGATTCATGAATTTCACCCAAGTAGCCCAAGTGCTAAATACCGAAAAGTGATCTCAAGAACAATAATCTACCCACTTAGGGATTTACCAAATTGTCAAAAGATGTAAAATGAAATGCCTAACGGTCCTGTTTATAGATATTACAAAGTGAAAACCCCCAATAGGTCCCTTGAAATATAATTAAATAAAATAAATAAAGATAAATAAATGATATGGTCTTGCATGGCCAATGTGGCCCGTGATATGCCTTGGCTAGCCTTGATCCTGGAAGTAGCCCGATCTTTGTTGTCCATGCATGCCTAGTACCTTGTCCAAGACCTTGTCCTAGGGCGGTTTTTGATGGGATCCCAACAAGTCGCTGGTGGTGGCGGTGAGGTTGGGCGGCGTACGGCGGCGCTCGGGCTGGGCTGAAACCATTTCGGCCCTGGGTGAGAATCGGGCAGAGGAGAGAGAGAGAGAGAGGGGGGGAGAAAAAAATACTATTATATATAAAAATAAAATAAAATCACTATAATTTTTGTCACTATTATATATATATATAAATGCATTATAATATTTATTATTATATATAAATTAAAAATAAAATCACTATAATCTTTATCATCATTATAAAATTACAATATTAAAATCACTATAATATTTATTACTATTATAAAATCACTATAATATTTATGGTACTCACACCTTTTTCAACTTCCTATCCAAAAGTCAACAATTCAACATACTTCATACATCCAAACAACTCAAAACACTTTCAATGGGACCTACAAACTCACTCCAATCTCTACTCACAGCTATTCACAACACTTATCGCTATCCAAACACAGCTTAAAATTAATCTTTTTAAGAAAAAGATAGGTGATTGCCCTTTATGTCCAATATGTGGATTATGTGAGGAATCTGTGGTTTATATACTCTGGAGCTATCCCTCAGCTGCTAACATATGGGCAGAGAACAGTAGTCCTGTGAAGAAATGGGCTAATGATGAAGGGGATTTTATGACTCTTTGGATTAAGATGACTAATGGTTTGGAAAAAGAGGAACTAGAGTGGATTGTAGTGATTATGCATAGGATTTGGTTGAGGAGGAACATATTTATTTTTGAAAATAAATTCTACAGTCCTAAACAAGTCATTCTGATGGCTAGTGAGGGATTGGAGGATTACAAAACAGCACAAAAGAGTACAATTGGCAATCGAGAAGGTGATACTTCTCATGGAATGCAGAAGAAATGGAAAAAACCTTGTGCAAATATGGTTAAGGCCAATTGGAATGTGGCTATTGATTTGGAGAACAAGAGAATGAGAATGAGAATTGTGTTCAGAGATGAAGAGGGAGAGGTTCTGGCATCTATTTGTGATGTTAAGCATAATGTTAATTTCCCTGCATTGGTCGAGAGTATAGCCTTGTGGAGAGCTCTTGAGATATGCGATGAACTTTCTTTTTCCTATTCCAAGTTAATATTTGAAGGGGATGCAGCTGCTGTTATAAACAAGATCAAAAAGGAAGGTGCAGACCAATCGTGAATGGGGCATATTATTGATGATATTAAGCAGGTTCTTCATCATAGGAAAGGTTGGAAAGTCTGTTCTGTTTCTAGAGAAGGAAATTCTGTTGCTCATTTATTGGCAAAGCATGCTTTATTTCTTGGGGAAGAAAGGGTATGGATCCAAGGGGGTTCTTTTATAATACGTAATGGACAAGTTGTGTAATTTTCAATCTGTTGAAGCAATATAAAATATGTTTTGAGTTCAAAAAATATATATAGATATATATATATATATATATATATATATATATATATATATATATCTCATCTAATTTCAACATCGACCAACTCAACATCCAAATAGGGTAAGAGATTTCTCATGCCAATATAAGTTAAAAGAATTAATAATTAAGACATGTTATAAGATTGAAAATTTGTTAGGCTTCCTAGTCATCTCTTGCTCTATAATGTCTAATTAATAATTAATTTTTTAATTGGTAGTAGTGTGTTGTGCTTAGTCAAACTACTAATTTCCTGAAATATCTTTATTTTGAGTGTATGAAAAATGTCATAGTACTTCACTCTCCCATAAAGTTTTCCCAACAACGAAATGAATTCCCAACAAACTCTGCTTAGTCATTAAATGGATATGCTTTAAAGTATAGAAGTAAATGCCAACCATATTGAGCAACAAGTGAAGCTTATTAAATATTAGTTAATAAATGAGAACAAAGAGAAATAAAGTCAAGTTAATAGTATAGAGAAATGCTCTAATCACAAAAAGATTTCATAAAAGTAAACTCATAAATTGATATAGTTTGATGTGGTACGTGTAAGGGGTTTTTTCCTCTATTGGCTCTTAAAACAAGCCCACGAGGGATTACTGAGGAAGTAAGTTAGAGAGCTTGGCTGAACTCAGTCAAGTCCAACGACCCTCGTCTAAAAGGAGTCAGTGGACCTTTGCAGAGTACTCGGCCTACGAGCAAAACTCACCCACGAAGCAACCCACGCATAGAGAAAGTAAACGGTAGGGATAGATGAGACTCGCCGCCCTCATTGTTGCAGTAAGAGGGAAACATTATTGGATCTTTTGTGAATAATAAATTGCCGTGATTTTATGTGATATGTTAGATTCTATTTTACGATAAAAATAATTTTATAATATCTAACATATCACATTAAAACACGCTACTTTATAAATTTACTATTGTATAATCTCCTTATGATTAAAATGTTTCTCATAATGGAATGTAACAAATCAAACTGATTAGAGTATGAACTACTCCCCAATCCTTTCTTGAATCAGCACGAGCGTCAGAACCTATGGAAGTGAGATGGAGGTTGCTTGAATAGTTGATAGGAGGCTAGGAATACATGACTATGACTTGTGGAAAAATGAATGGAAGAAAAATCCAAGACAATTACAAGTATGACTTGTGGGGGAGATCTATGGGCATGTTGATTTGGAGAACGTTGTTTGAGAGATGAAGTGAGGTGTTGATACATCTCTGGATTAACTTCAAAGCTGGGAAATTTTGAGTAATGAGTCTTGATAAATTATAATGCCTCATATAATATTGGTCTAAGAGTTTGAAATCTCCCTCCCGCATATAAAATTCTGTTGAGCCAAGATTATTGTCTTGTCAATAAAAAATAAGTCCATGCACGGCTGGGCTTCTTCTTGGTTGCTTCCTCTTAGGAAAATAAATAAATAAAACATAGGAAAAACAGCAAGTATTGACTGGAGAAAAATATAAGAGCAGTTGAACAAGAAACTTACAACCAAAACCCAGCTTACGAACCGAGGCGACTTTCTTTCTTTTTTATTATTTTCAAGTATTTTGTTCCCTAGGTGGTTCCCCAAATAAAAATTTTAATAAAATATAATTTTTAGACTCGTTTGGATAGTGAAAATATTTCATTTCATTATTATATATTTTTTAAATTTTTACACAAAATATAATAAAATAATTCAATTTTTTGAAATTTTTAAATAATAATAATATTCTAACAATATTTTATTCAATTTTCATCACATCTCAATTCATTATCCAAACGGCAGCTTTGAGTCATTTTATTTTTTCGTGGGAACATTAATTAGTGAGAATAGGTTGAATAATCCTACCTGATTCCTCTACATGGTGAAATCAACTTCACGTTTGTTTTTGTTTAGAGAATTATTTTAGCCATCAAATAATTTTATAAAAATAAATTTATAAATTGATATGATTTTATGTAGTATATTATATGATAAAATTATTTTTATTGTAAAATAAACCTAACGAATTATATAAAATCGAGTAATACCATATACTACACTCTCATCCTATTTTGATTATACTAAATAGTATGTGATATCTTCATCACTATTAGATAGTAAAGAAGCATGCAATAAATTATTATTTAATGATGATAAATGTGCCACATCATACTTAATGGGATGAAAGTGATATGATAGTATGGTGTATAAAATTTTTCTTCCTGATATAATTTCCTTTAAAATAAGACTCTTGTATTAATATTTTTGCTGTATCTTTTAATTAATTAAGATGCCATAAATTGCAGCCATCAATAACTCTAAACTAGATGATCTAAATTGTGGGACAAGGATCCTCACCCTTTCATTATTATCAGCCACCTTATCATTTAAGAATATTCAAAAGTAATAAAAATGCAATGAATTGAAGACAAATCAAGAATATTCAAAAGTAATAAAAAAATATCATATTTATGTCTATAACAGTTTTTTAAAACTATAGATTACTTGGGAACTTTGAATTCATGATGAGATCTATGGAACATTTTACAAAAAGTAAAAAAAGAGTATAAAATTTGAAAAGTTCTTCTCATCTGTTACTATTCACTACCCCACACCCCACGTCTTATTAAAAATAAAAAAATTCTATACACCATACTATCATCTCACTTTCATCCCATTAAATAAGATGTGACATATTTATTACCATTAAATGATCATTTATTACATACTTCTCTATCATCTAATAGTGATGAATGTACCACATACTATTTAGTATGATCAAAATAAAATGAAAGTGTGGTATATAATATTATTCATTAAAAATATCTTCACATTTTATGAAAAATATCCATATACCTTATAATAAAAAAATTATAAATATGAAATGTGAAAATAAATAGTAGCTGATGCATAAAATTTTTCGTAAGATTTTGTTGCATGAAATAATCTTTCCAACCTCCTACTATTCACCACACTCCACACTCCACCTTTTTTTTTTAATTTTTTTTATCAAATATTTTTTATATAAATAGTGAATAAAAAATTTGAAATATTTTAAAAAAATAAATTCAAAAAAAAATTTAAAAAAAATATTAAAAAATATTAAAATGTATGGAGTGTGGAGTGTGGATAAATAGTAAAAAGTTGTGTAGAAATCCATGGTTATTGCATCTTCCCACAAATTTGGACATGTACACAAATCCTGCCAATTTCAACCTGAACCCGGCAGTTTTGTTCCCTAACCCATGACCTGGAATCTACGAACAAGTACAACCCAGCTTTGGATGTTCACTGATCACAGCCATTAATTAGGTTCTTCAGATTCAACTTGGGGAATTGAGGACATTTTCCCAACATAAAGTCAACTTCCTCCTAATCAATATTTTTTATTTTATTTATTTATGTATTTATTTATTTTTTAAGGATGATGCAGCCACTGCTGGAGCTCCATTGAGACCTCCCGCTAGGCTATTTTATGTGTTTTTATTTTTATCTTTTCTTACATAAATTTTTTTAATATTTTTAAAAAATAAAATAAAATTCATAATGTTATTAAAAAATATTTATTTAATATAAAAATGTATATTAGTCTTCTCACTAGAACTCTCGTTGGGATTGTTTTTGTTTTTTTTTTTCTTATTTTTTTTTATTTCATAATTAAAGAAGTGCTTTTTAATAATATTGTGAATTTTTTTATTTTTTAAAATATTTAAAAGTGTTAAAAAAATCCATGTAAAAAAAAAGAAAAAAAAACATGAAATAACCAAGCGGGAGCTCTCAGCAATGGCTCTATCATTATTATTTTTTTAAATATTTTCAAATATTTCATTCACAAATATCACTAAATATAAAACACTTTTTAATTTTAAGTTTTCAAATGTTTCATCTAATCATTACAATTTTTTCAAACTTCCAAACAAAATATAAAAAGTAATACAATTTTTTTAAATTGGAAACAAAAATAATATCAAAAAATTATATTCAAATATTTTTTTAACTTTATAATATTTTTATTCATTTTTTTTCTTATTTCTCAAAATTCAATAAATATCTTAACTCAAACTATTTCACTATTATTCACATTTAGTAAAATAATACTTTTTAGGCCGGCCTGTTTGGAACTTTAAACTGAAATCAACTCAGTTCAGTCTAATTTTAAACTGAATCTAACATCTAACACCCAACTTTCAAATCACTAAAATCATTTCAACTCAAAATCTCTTTACACGTAAGACTCACAACTTTTTATACATTTTCATAAATAAATCTAAACTCATATTAAGATTCAAACACATCTAAACTTATTTTAAATAAATTTCACAAAACTTATTTTACCATTTCAACCCGCTATTATTGATAAAGTTCTTAACTTAACTAAACATTCCAACAAAGCTTATTCTGAGAAATTATTGTCCTAACGAGTTCTAAAGTGTAAAAAATGGACACGCGTAGGTTCTACAATATCTGTTACTTTTGTATTAATTTTTTAGACAAAATTAAATACCATAACTTACTTAACTATGCTAGTTTTCTTTTTCGTTTCTTTCTCAAAGCCATCCGATCATGACTCAATATTGGTCCCATGGTTCAAGTGGGCCAACAGATTTCTTTTCTTTTTTTATCTTTTTCCAATTGTACTTTGTATCCATAGAGTGGACTTTACTATGCTGGAAAACTTGGTGGAAAACTGAATTATAGACTAATTATGGGTTTGTCCAGAAAGTGAAAGCAGAGAAAGTTCTGAGAATCCTCCAAACAGTCGATCATTGACCCTTTCAAGTTTTGTAGGGCCCCATCTTCTTCTGCTTTAGCTCTTCCTTTATGCATGCCTGCCTGCCGCCTGGTCCCTTCACACCCTTCCACTGGTCATATTTCTGGGATTTATTCAAAAGACTTTCATAACATCATAACGTAAAGAAGCTGCAAACATAAGTTTCGGGTAAACAAGTGCAAATCAAATGTTCGAAAGAAAGACAACATAGAATTAACATTATTCTTAAGCATTTTCCATGAACTTTCGTCCTAAAATGCCTTTCTGTTGGCTCAAGTTTCCAGTTTCAAGCTGCAGTGCGTCAAAAGTTGGCAAATGGGATTCGTGATTCAAGACTGGGAAAAAAGAAAAAAACAGAGGCCTTGTCGTTAGTCAAAGAAGCTAAAGGTCCATTCCATTCAAGGATTTACCTTTTCTTTTCGTCTAGAGAGTTGTATCGACCAAATTGTGTCTCGTGTTTAGATATAGAGTTTTGGATGATACCCCCAAAGTTCCCCCTTTTCCACATCATTCAAATTGAAAAGTAAACCAACGACAAGAAGGCATTCTCTACTTGTCCAACAAGAAACAACTCGTGAAAGCAAGAGTGCTAATATGTCGCTTTCTCTAAAATAGATCTAACGTATCATATAAAATTATATCAAAATATATTTTTATATATATTTTTTTAAGAGATATGCTAAATTTATTATCTAAATTTTAAGGTTTTTACATTTAATTTATTTGATATTCAAGCAATATTTATTAACTATTTAATAATGACTACATTCACACAACTAATAAGAAATACTTTTCAAACTTAGTTTATGTACCTATATTTCTCCTACTTTAATAATGACTACATTCACACACCTAGGATCTTGTTTATTTTTACAGATGAGATGAGATGAGATAAATATTTTAAAAATAAAAAAAAATATTATTAAAATAGATTTTTTAATATTATTATTATTTTAAGATTTGAAAATTTTTATTTTATTTTATTTTATATGAAAATTTAAAAAAATTATAATAATTAAATAAAATAAAATAAAATAAAATGAGTTGAGACGTGTTGTGAAAACAAACAAGAGTACTTAGCCAACATGAAAGATAAAAATAATAGCAATGTAATGTGAAAATAGTAAATGCCCTTTAATCTAATGTCGCTTGTAAGGATAGTTTCAAAATGTATATGATGATGTTTCGTTACAATTCAAAAATACTATTCTTGAACTTAAATAATAAAAAAAATATTATTCTTGTGATTCCATTCCAACAACCATTGGTTTATTCCTTTTAAAAAAAAAATCACTTCTAAAAAATTATTTATAATATAAAATAAAGAAAGCACAAAGCATAAGCATGAAATTATAAGGCATATGCTCTGGTTTCTCCGGTAATTTATAATCGCACGGAAGGTTAGCAGGTAGTTTCGATAATCTCCTCTCTAATCTAAACGCACTAAGGGGGAGAGAGAGAGAGAGAGAGAGAGAGACAGAGATTGTGGAGAGTCAGTGGAAAAGTAGGAATCATTCCTCGATCTGATGCGCCTAATTGAGTGGTCGAAGCATTTTTCCCAGTTCTGACTTTTTTTATTTTGTATACTTTTCTAGAGAAACAAACAAACGCTAATTTAAAGGGCTCTTTAGAAACCAGTCGGAGTTCGGTGATTTGGGACTTGCAGTGTCCTCGGAAATTTTGTTGTCTTCAATTAATCAGGGTTTCGTACGATTTGATCTAGAAGATTGGGTTTTCCCGAGGAAACAAGTTCATCCTCAAGTCCGTAATCTCTATGGGTAAGGGCGGCCAAGACTACGGTAAAGCTGAAATCGTTAGCCCCAAACCCTCCGATCGAGAGGTATTTCCAGCCTGGGCGAAACAGATTCCAGAATGCGAGCAGCACTACCAGGTGAACAAGATATCTGGACTAGGATCCGAAGACGTCGAGAGGCGGCGCAAGATCTACGGCTACAACGAACTGGAGAAGCATGAGGGCCAGTCCATTTGGTCTCTGGTTATCGAGCAGTTCAACGACACTCTGGTCCGGATCCTACTTGTGGCAGCAGTCATATCCTTCGTGCTCGCCTGGTACGATGGCGATGAGGGCGGCGAGATGGAGATCACTGCCTTCGTGGAGCCTCTTGTGATTTTCCTTATCCTGATTGTTAACGCAGTTGTTGGAGTTTGGCAGGAAAGCAATGCTGAGAAGGCACTAGAAGCGCTTAAGGAGATTCAATCGGAGCACGCCACGGTTATTCGCGACGGCAAGAAGCTCCACAATTTGCCTGCGAAGGAGCTAGTGCCCGGCGATATCGTGGAGCTTAGGGTTGGCGATAAGATCCCTGCCGATATGCGCGTCTTGGAATTGATTAGCTCGACCTTCAGGGTTGAGCAGGGGTCACTGACTGGAGAAAGTGAAGCTGTGAATAAGACCAATAAGGCAGTTCAGGAGGACGCTGATATTCTAGGGAAGCGATGTATGGTTTTTGCGGGGACGACGGTTGTGAATGGTAATTGCATTTGCTTGGTTACTCGGACGGGTATGGAGACAGAGATTGGAAAGGTGCATGAACAAATTCACGAGGCATCGCAGAGCGAGGAAGATACGCCGTTGAAGAAGAAGCTGAATGAGTTTGGTGAGATGCTGACGATGATAATTGGAGTGATATGCGCAGTGGTGTGGCTCATCAATGTGAAGTACTTTCTTACTTGGGAGTACGTGGATGGGTGGCCTAGAAATTTCAGATTTTCGTTCGAGAAGTGCACGTATTACTTTGAGATTGCAGTGGCACTGGCCGTGGCTGCAATTCCCGAAGGTTTACCGGCGGTTATCACGACGTGCTTGGCGCTTGGTACGCGTGAAATGGCTAAGAAGAATGCCCTTGTGCGGAAGCTGCCGAGCGTTGAAACTCTGGGTTGTACGACTGTGATTTGTTCGGATAAAACCGGAACCTTGACTACAAACCAGATGGCTGTGGCGAAGCTTGTGGCGATGGGGAGTAATGCTGATAGGCTTCGAACCTTCAAGGTTGATGGGACTACATACAATCCATGTGATGGTAAAATACATGACTGGCCAATGGGTGGTATGGATTATAATCTTCAAATGATTGCAAAGATAGCTGCTGTCTGCAATGATGCGGGCATTGCTCAGTCAGAGCATAAATATGTAGCCACTGGAATGCCTACCGAGGCAGCTCTAAAGGTAAGACCTTTCTTTTTGAAATTTGTTTTCCTATTCACTTTTGTTTTCTATCTTTGTGACTGATTCCCCTCTCGACTGACCCATAATTAATGGACAACGGTGAAGAATTTTCTGTTCTAAAAAAATAAAAGATAAAAAAAACCTGCAAATTGAGTTGCTGTATGGTGTTTTGTTTATTTCACACTTGCTCTGCAACAGCAAGTAAAATTGTTATTGAGATTTACACTTGAATCTTCTCTCTATGCATTTCAGGTTTTAGTTGAGAAGATGGGCCTTCCTGAAGCTTCTAACCATGGTGGATCAACGACTAGGAGTGATTTACTACGTAAGTTGAAACTGGCATACTTCTCTCTTTTGACGCCTTCCACCTCCAAGAAAATGAAAAAGTTTTAACCTTGATGATTTACATGTTCTGCTGCCTTTATTTCATTCTTAATTTTACATTTATTTAGGTTGCTGCCAATTGTGGAATGAATATGAACATAGGATCGCAACTCTTGAGTTTGATCGCGATAGGAAGTCCATGGGTGTTATTGTGAACTCCCAATCGGGGAAGAAGTCATTGCTAGTGAAGGTGCTCTCTCTCTCTCTCTCTCTCTCTATATATATATATATATTATTGTACTAAAGAAACTTTCACACTTTTTTTTTTAGTAAGAGGTAAATTTTATTGATAGGAATGAAATAGGCATAGCCTATGTACACAGGATGTATACAAAAGAGTGCCTAAATACATTCTAGAAACGCTAAATTAAAGATAAGAAGTCATGAACATTGCTTCCATCTAGCACAATGGCTGAAAACCAGAGCAATACTGTGTGTACAAAAAAATTCTGAAGCTCCGTCATTGTGCACTCCCTATCTTCAAAGCATCACACATTCCTTTCCGACTAACTTTCACACTTATTTTGCCTTTCTATTAACTGCAACGGTATTATTGTGATATAACAGAAGCTATCTGTGATGCATGGGCAATGTGTTTCCTTTTCATTTGGTGGTTTTTTTTTTTGTAAGTAAGAAGAGATTTTATTAAAAATGAATGTATAGGCAAAGCCTATGTACACATGAAGTATACAAAAGAAAACACCTAAATACATTCTAGGAAACGAAAAGCAACATCAGAAAATCATTAACGGAAGATCCGTTAATAACTAAAGCTGAAAACCAAAACAACAGAGAGTGCACAAAAAAATTCCAGATTTGCTCGAGACGCTCCTTGTCATTATAGCACCGCACATTCATTTCCATTCAAATGCATCACATAAGATGCAAAGGAATCATCTTCTAGGCTGTGCCCACTTGAGAACAACCATGAAGCCCGATCCAACACACAAGTAGGTCAACCACTCTCAAAGGCATCACCCAAGCCAAGCTGATTCTACAAAAGATGCCATCCCACAAAGCCCCTGCCACCTCACAATGCAAGAGTAGATGATCCATGGTTTCCCCATTTTTTTTACACGTGAAGCACCAATCCATAACTATAATACCTTGCTTCCTTAAGTTATCTGGCATCAAAATTTTCCCAAGAGAGGCAGTCCAAGTGAAAAAAACCACTTTGGAAGGCACGTGGGACCTCCAAATACACTTCCAAGGAAAAGGAGGACTATCCTGAAAAGTCAACAGCGTATAGTACCAATGAACAGTGAAATTTTTGCACCCCTTAAGACTTACACAACATCCTATCCTCATCATTACCACCAAGCCTCAAAGAGTATAAAAAGCTGAAGAAAGTTGAAACTTCGTCAATCTCTCATTCCTGTACAGCTCTAGTTAAACAAATATCCCACTGAATGGTACCATTAGAACAACAAAGCAAATCTGAAACTGCAGCAAACTGATCGGAAGCCAATTGAAAAATGGCCGGACACACACTATTGAGGGCCCGATCACCACATCAAATGTCAAACCAGAAACAGATTCTAGATCCCTCACCAACAGCAAAACTAACATGACTAACAAAGCTTTCCCAGCCCTTTCTAATGAACTTCCAAAGCCCCAAACCATAAACCCCCTGAACTACATTAGAACACCAACCCCCCCAAGAAGTTTCATTTGGTGGTTTTTTAAGTGCAGTATTTTCTTGGAAAGCTTCTACAAATTTAATGGTTCAGTTGAACTTGTCTCTACAGTTGCAGTGAAATGCCTTGTTGATTTATCATCAACATGCTTGGTTAGTTGATTTGTATGTTTAAAACCTTAAAAGTGCAAAATGTGGAGAAGAGAAGTTGTAGGGTTCTCATTTATAAAACTTAGAATCCTGGGGGAAGCCCCCCTGGCAGGTGGGTATAAGGGGACAAATTTGGCAATCAGAAGTACATAAGGTGCTAGTTTTCCATGATCCTGTATTGATTCAATTGAACTTGTATATAATTGTAGTTAATGTCTTCTTGTATAATGAAGAGCTGCTGATTATTTCATGTTTCTAATGGCAATTAATTTGCAATTTTTTTTTACTGCCGTGTAGTTGTTTTTCACTTTGTCAATTGTACCATGTTATATAATTCTAATATGAAGTTAAATTGTGGCAGGGTGCTGTAGAAAATCTCTTAGAGAGGAGCACTAAGATTCAGTTGCTTGATGGTTCCGTTCAACTTCTTGATAAGAATTCAAGGAAACTCATTTTAGATGCTCTTCAGGAAATGTCAACTGGTGCACTGCGCTGTCTTGGTTTTGCATACAAAGATGAGCTCGGTGATTTTGAAACCTATGATGGTAATGAAGATCATCCAGCTCATGAACTTTTACTTGATCCTTCAAATTATTCATCCATTGAGAGTGACCTCATTTTTGTTGGCTTGGTTGGACTGAGGGTAAGTCTAGACATTGCTAAATTCTACATGCTTTACTTATTCAATCACTTTATTTTTCCTTAGTAGCCTTAGGCCTAACTTTGCGCGATCATTTTTCCAAATTTATATAGGACCCTCCTAGGGAAGAGGTTTACGAAGCAATTGAGGACTGCAGAGCAGCCGGGATTCGTGTTATGGTTATCACTGGAGATAATAAGAATACAGCAGAAGCAATCTGTCGGGAAATAGGTGTATTTGGACCTAATGAAGACATAAATTTAAAAAGTATAACAGGAAAAGAGTTTATGCAACTGGATGATCAGAAAGCTCATCTACGCCAAACTGGTGGGCTCCTGTTTTCTAGGGCTGAACCAAGGCACAAGCAAGAAATTGTGAGATTGCTTAAAGAGGAGGGAGAGGTGGTTGCCATGACTGGTGATGGAGTGAATGATGCGCCTGCATTGAAACTCGCTGATATTGGGATTGCAATGGGCATTGCTGGAACAGAGGTGTTGTTTCTTTTCGTTTAGTAAATTATTTCTCATATTTACATTTTGAGGTACATGCCATGCCAATGGTAGACCTAAATGAAAGGAATAATCAGCAAAGAAGCTGACTTATTAAAGAAATCATTTAGGGAGAAATGCCTAAATGGAAATATTAGAACTTCCATGAGGTAATGGAGGCAATACTGAGAGAATGGATATGTTTCATTTAATTTTATAGACAGAAGTAACATACTAAAACAAATTGTATGGACAGTAGATGTGTATTGGACAAAATTGAACGCTGTTGAACTGGACTTATGTGGCATATGCACTGGTAGATGGAATAAAGGAGTAAGCATTAGTAATATTGTATACCATAATTATAACACCACTAACTTCTTTCCTGGTTAAAATACATTTGTTTTTCTGATCAGTGAAAAAATACATAACTTGTAACTCTCCAATCTTTTTCAACCATTGTTTCAATTTTCCGACTTTCAGGTTGCAAAAGAAGCTTCAGATATGGTGTTGGCAGATGATAATTTTAGTACAATTGTTGCAGCTGTTGGTGAAGGCAGATCTATCTACAACAATATGAAGGCATTTATCAGGTTGGATCATACTTTTGCTTGTTTAGTTTTCATTTTGCATGATTTTAAGACAATCAATAATCAGAAAAAGAAAGCTCTTAAAATGGTGTACTTCAAAGTTGGGATTTAGCTATAGTTAAACTTAAGTCTGTTCGGTGGCCTGTGTATTGTCATGAAATAGTCAATTTTGACTGATTGAAGAGGTTGAATGAAATTATAGCCACGACTAGGTAAATGAATGGCTATTAACAAACTACACGTGATTTATTTGAGTTGATTTCCTTGCTTGATATTTGAAAATTTTGGTGGATGGTCATATAGTTGTTTTGGTTGTTAGTAGATAGTATCTAATTATAAAATAAAAAGGTATCTAACTTGATGCACTAACATAATGAATCAGTAAATCCCATTAGTTTTCCATGGCCTAATTTGTTCTGAAGTGCATTATGAATTTGATGCTTAACGGCTCAGATCATATCTAGGGCTGGTCATGTGCTGGGATGGGTACAGTCTGGATCATCACCTTGGGATAAAATCATATCGCCTTCCTGGCCCAGCCATGCCTAGACTTGTGCCTTAGATTGCAGACATGGGCCCAGGATTGGCCTGGGTACTCCCATTGATTGTTCTTCATTTGGTATGAAATTGTTTTTGTATTCATCATTAGTAAGATCTTTGTTTTACTCATAAAAATAATCTTTAGTAATTTATTTTTTCTTTAAAAGCCCCTTCCAAGTTTTGTTTCTGTTCATGGATTAAGGTATAGATATCAGAGGTATTTTATTCAAACATTCTCAAGTAAAAAAAATCTTTGAAGTAAAAGGAAAATTAAAGGATTATAATGGGAACCATAATATTATAGGAAGATGGTGAATGAAATCTCATTTTGCTTGGGGGGAGAAGTTCAAGCACTTTTTAATGATTTTAATGGGCTCCGCTTGTAACATTGATTAGTCCTTCATAGTGATGAGGAGAACATGCTTTTTTCCATGTCATGTTAGTGGCATCATCTTGCATTGACCTTCTCTCCTCTTTCCCCATTTATCCTTTTTTTAAAAAAAATATGTAATATCCCAAATTTTGTATAGAAAGGTGAATAGAATCCTACATTGCTTGGGAGGGAGAAGTTCAAGCCCCTCATTATCATTTCAATGGCTCCAATTATAACATCGAATGGTTTTTTTGGAGTATCGCCCAGGTTTAGCTTCAGCCTTCTTTGGGTCATTACAAAAGAAATGGTATTAAAGATAATTCCAACCAAAAGTGTGGCACTTGAGTCTTGCCACCTATGATGGAATGGCCTGACAAAACATCAAGGATTTGGGGGGGGGGGGGGGAGATTATAATATCCCAAATTTCGTATAGGAAAATGGTAAATGAGATCCCACATTGCTTGGGAGGGAGAAATCCAGGCCCTTTATAATGATTTAAGGAGACTCCAATTATAACATTGACTAGTCTTTTTTACCCACCCGTGGGTAGCCCAAGTGGTAAGGGTGAACTTGTGTGCATGACATGTCACAGGTTCGATTCTCCCTTGGATCAAACTGCGATTTAAGTGGGAGGCCATGGTGGTGGGTTGCTGTGCTAGTCGTCCTGGGAGTTTAGGTTCTAGGGGTGAGTCCTAAGGGCTATGCCGTCGGGCGGTTTCCCTGTAATAAAAAAACATTGACTAGTCTTTTTGAAGTATGTGCCCAAAGGTTGCTTGACTCTTCCTTAGGTCATTACGTAATTTGATTTCTGGTTCAAATGCCATTTCCTTTTCCATAAGGACAGGGTATAGTGTGAGGCTGTGCGTTCATGATCTAGTAGGTACATGTATAATGTTTTTGATGAGTAAACAGATTAATATAAAAGGCATGCTTCGTCATCAAAAGATGAAAAAATGCATACTATACTGTCATTTTTATATAACTTATCAAAAAAAGAGAGAGTGAATGCAAAAAGGACAATGAATAGATTATCTTCTGATCTGTTTTAGGATCACAAGATAGGATTGCATACTATATTTTCATTTTTGGATTTTTCAAATATTCATACCTTAGGCTTTAGCCCTTGGGTTATTGGGTATTTTTCATTTTTGTAAGGAGTAGAGCTCTCGTGTATCCATCCCGAGTATGTTGGCCTCAACGCCCTCCTTTGCAATTAACAAAAGGACACCACTGTTTTTGTAAGGAGTAGAGCTCTCTGTATCCATCTTGAGTATGTTGGCCTCAACGCCCTCCTTTGCAATAAACAAAAGGACATATAATGCACGTGGTGCTCTGTCATGTGCATTCTGTTTGGATTTTTAACATAGTACTTTATTGCTATTGAGTTGATTCATTTTGTTTTGCATTAGTTCATTAATGGAGTCTAATCTCGTCGTGATTGTGGAATTACTACAGGCTAAATAACTTATAATGCACATAGTGCTCTGTCATGTCTAGTCCAGCGGTACTAGGACTGTAAACGAACCAGTCTGTTCGATAGCTCGCTCGATACTTGTCCGGTTAAACTCGAATTTTATAATTTGTACAATAATTACTTGATAATTTCATATACTAATATGTGAGAAATACATATGAAATGTTGATATATGCTATCATATTATGTGTATGTATTAGTAATTTATGTAGGCGTATAATATATTATTATTATAGATAAAGATCAACTAGTTACATTGTCGTTATTTATAAATTTTTACAATTTCTAATTCAATAGAGGTTCTATTTGTAATTTGTAAGAATTCCATTAAATTTATATTTATATTTTTATTTATTTATCTAATTTCTTAAATATTAGTTTTTTTTTTCAAAAAATAAAAAATAAACAATTCGTGCCTAGTCAGCTTGGCTCAGCTCGAGCTCGAGTTTTTTGAGCCGAGTTGAGCTTGGAAATCCAAAGACCAGCTCGGCTTGATTATAGCCCTAAGCGGTACTGTCACTTTTGATTTGGTGTCTATTGCCTCTTTAGCAAGTGAGAGAGATACTTGGGTGTATGTTACAAAACCATGCAAACTTGCTGGTTTTTCAAGATGATGGACTCACTCTAAAAGTAATGCTATATATAGTCTTGGAGTGTGCAGTCTCTTAAAAAAATTGGGGGCCACCATTAAAAAAATTATTATTTTTATGTGGGTCCTAGTCTCTAGATTTACCCACTTTTTTCAATGGGAGTACGCGATAACTGCACACTCTAGAACTGCAAATATTATTTCTCTTCTCCAAAAGGTTTTTATAAAAAAAAGTGTATGGGTGGCAACATATGACACGATCTGTGAACCTAACTCGAAATTAGTAGATTTGAGTTTTATGTTAACGAGTTCAGGTCAAAATGGATTGACCAGTTAAGACACAATTTATAAACGAGTCAATAACGGGTTAATCCATTTAACCTGAAATCAACCTGTTTTGACCTGTTTAGGTTTTATTTCAAAATTACAATTTTATTATTGTTAAGTTGTAATATTGATATTTCTCATTATGCTTATATTGTTATTGTTAATATTGTAATTCGGACCTATGCTTTGTTATTGTAGATTTTGTAATATTGGTTTTATTATATGTTAAAATTTGAAAAATGTTTATATTTTTTGTTAGTAGGTAGTCTTATTTTTTTTAAAGATATTGTGGCTACTAATATATATATAGATTTTAACTTTTATGTGAAATTATATTTTTTTTTATAAGTAGCTTTTATGTGAAATTATGTTAATTAGGTCAAATGAATTATGTGTGTTAGTTCAATCCATTTACATGAAACATGTTTAAATGAGTTGTGTCGTCTTTACGTATTTCTAATTAATTATTAAATGGGTCAAATGATATGACATGACCCATTATCTAAATGGGTCGGGTTAGAGTTTGAAAGTTTGACATGTTTAGCTTAATGGGTTGGGTTGACCTATATAGTCGAATGTTCATGACTTGACACAACATAAACATTTTTTTTTGATAGGTAATCACAATATTGTATTCATATAAATAGGCAAAGCCCAGCTACACAGGAAGTATACATGAATTGACACAACATAAACATGACCCGAAAACACGAATTTCCAGCCCTAATCTTTCCTTCAATGCGGATTTGCAATCCATGTTTGGTGATATTTACCAAGTCTGTTCGTCAGCACTTCATGCTTGTCAAGCTGTGATCAATTTGTCTTTGAATTTCGAAAGGCACCATTGTTGAAATTAATATGTGAAAGTTGTATATCTCCTTTTACTTATAAAAACAAAAGTTTTATATCTCCTTCCATAAAATTGATTACTTTTCTGCCTCTTAAATTAGATACTTCTGGCATATGATGACATGTCAATGTGTATTTTTGTGTTTCCGACCATTTTTCAGGTACATGATTTCGTCCAACATGGGTGAGGTCGCCTCTATTTTTCTAACAGCAGCTTTAGGTATTCCCGAGGGCCTGATACCTGTCCAACTTCTGTGGGTCAATCTTGTTACTGATGGACCACCTGCAACTGCTTTGGGATTCAATCCTCCAGATAAGGACATAATGAAGAAGCCACCTCGTAGAAGTGATGACTCACTAATCAACGCTTGGATTTTATTCCGCTATCTGGTATTTGTCCTTTGCTTATGCTCCAACTTATTGTGACATTAATGTTTAGAAGTTCTTTCTGCACACTTTCCGCTGATAGCACTCAGAGACTTGATATATAATTAATCCACTTTAACGACTGCAACACAGGTCATCGGGATGTATGTTGGGATAGCAACCGTTGGTATATTTATCATTTGGTACACCCATGGTTCCTTCCTGGGCATCGACCTCAGTGGAGATGGTCATAGCCTGGTCACATACTCCCAACTTTCCAACTGGGGGCAGTGCTCATCCTGGAAGAACTTCACCGCCTCATCCTTCACTGCTGGCAGCCAGGTCATCTCTTTTGAAAACCCTTGTGATTATTTCCATGGTGGTAAAGTGAAAGCGATGACACTCTCGCTCTCTGTTTTGGTTGCCATCGAAATGTTCAACTCCCTCAATGCCCTTTCCGAGGATGGAAGCCTTTTAACAATGCCCCCATGGGTGAACCCGTGGTTGCTTTTGGCCATGTCTGTCTCATTTGGCCTACACTTCTTGATCCTCTACGTGCCATTCCTGGCTGGAGTATTTGGCATTGTGCCCCTCAGCTTCAATGAATGGCTCTTGGTTTTGGTAGTTGCATTGCCCGTGATTCTGATTGATGAGATTCTCAAGTTTGTAGGGAGATGTACAAGTGGGTCTCGAGCACCCAGTAGAAGAACGATAAAACCCAAGTCAGAGTGAGGCAACTTGTGGAGAATTTTTATTCCTAAGACTGCCACTGTTGGTTGGTATTTTTGAGATGGGATTCTTAACCTCCGTTCTTTTGGTACTTCATAGTTTTTTATGGAGAAGAAAAAAAAAACAGAAAAAAGAAAAGGACATTTTTTCATTACTTTATTAGAAAATTTATGCAGCTCGTTCTTGTCATGCTTATAATGTCTTGAGGCAATGTATAAAATGCACCAGATTGGGATTCTGTCTGCAGTGTATAAAATGCAACCCCAATTTACAATCCAACGAAACCTAATCCTCACATCTTCTAATTGACACTTCAAACACAGTTAGAAATAATCAAGGATGGTGTAATGTGTTAGTTCTGATGGTTGGTAGGTGTAACGTATTAATTTTGATAATCAAGGTAGGTGCAATGTGTATTTTCCAACTAATAATTGTCCAGGAACTTGACTAGGATAAAGCAGCCCATATCCCTCCCAACTAATCTCCTACATTAGATATTTTCTGTACAAACTGTAATTAATTCGACATATCCATACTGTGTAACTATATTTATTTTCTGCCCTTGAAAATTTCTGTAAAATCGCCCCTATAGACGATAATACGGGGCAATATTAGAAACTGTAACTATAATTTGATCTCGAGGGACCCTCTATGTTGTAATTTGATCTCAAATGACCATTTGAAAACTTTTGTTGGTTCCGAGGTTGTAATGGGCAGTTGTAGGGTGTGTGCCAACACTATAATCGAGAACTTGCTTTGATAACCGAGCTTATCGATGGTTGTGTGTGACTGTTTATCATTAGCGAAGAGCGTGCATTTCAAACTTGGTGATCGGTTTTGTTTTCGAGGGCGCTAGTGGATTTCCCGTCCACTAAGGTGATTTCAAGATTGTGTTGTTGTTTTGGTTTTAAAGTCAGAATTTGTTTGTTATAACTCGTGATTAAGTGGTCAGGGAGCTCGGCGACTCTCCGAGTCCATCTTAAACAGTTCCTGATGTGATACCCCAAAGAAAACTTAGATCAAAAGAATTTCTTTATAATCTAATATGAAAACATAGGATTTTTGTATATCAAATTGGTTACAATTCCATTTCAATTTCAATGTTAATTTATGATCCTCAAGTGAACAAAAAAAATTCTTGGGATTTAGTGTGATATTTAGGATACAAAATGATTTGCACCATTAATCTAGTCGAAATTTTTAGAAATTTACAGAAAAATAAATTTTTTTTTGCAATGATGTGGCGGAAAGTGGCCCAATCCGGGCATGACATGTGGCATGTACATTTCCACCTCATCATCCGGTTACTTTGAAAGAATGTATATCTTTGTTGGTTTGAAGTCTCGGTACACCCTTTGGAGTTTGACGTTTTTAGCTTCACTTTAATCTTGGAAATGTGAATTTTTATGACTTGAATGTTGTATTTGGACTTGAATTAGACTTGATGATGACTTGCATGGTATAGATGTTCAAGAATAAGAAGATAACGTTATATTGTAACACCCGGACCCAGCAAGAAATTTGCGTCCGAATTTTTTTTAATATTGATAAAAAGCTCACTTGGATATTAACAAGTAATTTTAGAAATAGGTTATGGGCCCCAAAAATTTATTCCAGCAATATATGAATTTAATCTAATTTTAGAAATAATTCAGCTAATATTTTATAGACCAAGCATGATTTATTTTATTTGGTTTTCCGCCCGACAAGTTTTTCAATGAAATATGAGTCTAGTATTTTAGAATATAATCGACCGATGGACGTTCCTATCCCCACGACATTCACGGCAACAGTTTGCGTTGGAAATATACATTCACGTTAGGCAGTATTTCTTCCACTTATTTTCTCTAGGATTTTATCATCACCTCTATACATATATACATGTCCTCTACTGCATGGAGAAACTGCCTAAAACTTTTTTTGTTGCCGCCACAAACCCCCCATCGTGTTGCACTCCATTGCTGTGACCAAAAAACAACCGCCACCACCGAAGGGTAGCCGCTGCCCAGCCCACACTCAGCCAAAGCAAGGCCACCGTCACTGCGTTCTTCCTCCCACTCGCAGGCACCGTGAGCCACCGGTTGCACCTCCGTAGCCCACTCTCCCTCCACGCTTTCAACCCACGCCAGCAAGCTCTGTTCCTATACAATGAAAACAGAGCCCGGTTCTTCCGTTAGGCACGACTCCTCCGCAAGCCGCCAGCTCCTCCACGCCATTGCCACTTGCACAGAGATCATCGCCGGGCACCTTCACGCCACCCCCAAGCCGCCAATTCCTCTTGATAAGCCACACCGATCTTTTCCCACCGCCTCTCCCCCTGTCTCCCTTTCTCTCACATTATCTCCCTCTCACTCATCATTTTCTCTCTCCCAGTGTCCAGCCCTGCGCTCACCACGGTCTACCACTGTCCAGGTCCAACTCGCTACCCCGTCGTGCCCCTCCATCTCCCTTGGTGAGTATGGTCCCCCTGTCACACGATGATGGTCTGGGATGGTTGTGACTTTGTAATTCCTTTGGTTTGTAAATGTCAGCCTTCCCAAAGAGCCCCTGCGTGTGTTGGTCATTGTTTGTATATTACACTTAGGCTTTGTTTTAATTTAAAGAACTTGTAAAGAAAATAAATAAAGATTTTGAAGTATTTTTTTTTTTGATAAAAACATCATCCATTCATTGAAAATAAACATTTCCTCTACAAGAAGTGAAGACAGTTTGGAGTCTCCTCCATATCTACCACACATTCTGTTACAAGAAGACAATTCTTCGCTAAGTTATGAGCAACTAAATTGGCCTCTCTATACACATGCCTAAAGATACAAGATTGAAATTGTGCCATTAGAAGTTTTATGTCTGAAATGATCATACCAAAATAGTTGTCCTTTTGCTTGAGCTGTTGGATCTCATTGACTACTAATAGAGAATCTCCCTCCAAGATTACCTTTGTCATGCCCAAATCAAGACCAAAAATTACTGCTTTCAGTGCAGCCGTTGCCTCTGCTATTAGAGGGTCAGGAAGTGATGGTTGTTGCTTCCTCATTGTTGCCAAAAAGTTACCATGTGAGTCTCTAACAGAAGCTCCTATTCCTATCTTAAACTGGTTTTTATCAACTGCTACGTCCCAGTTGATCTTGCAAAACTCTTGAGGTGGGCATTCCCAAGTATTCCTTGCATTTGTGACTGAAATCTGGTTTTGTTCTCTCACATTGGATGCTGTAAGATCACTTTTCATATGACTAACCCTGTGTGCCACAATCTTAGGATCAATGAGAATGTTTCTAAACACTAACTCATTCCTCCTCCACCATAAGTTCCATAAAGTTAGAGATAATTCTATCATTTCTTCTTTATCTAACTTTATAAACATTTGTTGCAGCAGTAGCTTGAAACTTGTTTGAAACACTTGAGTCTCATGAATTTTCCTTGAACAGGTACTCAATACATCAGTTGCTGATACACATTCCCACAAGATATGTTCTGTTGTCTCTGGCTCTTTAAAACACATTGGACAAGTTGAATCTTCTAGGATTTTCCTTTTGCATAAATTAACTTTTGTAGGTAGAATGTTCCTGCAAGCTCTCCACAGAAAATTTTTTGCTGCTGGTGGGATAGCTAATTTCCATAATTTTGTCCAGTCCTCTCGATGATAAGTTTTGTAAGATTTTTCTGCTTTTATTCTGTCCTGCAATTCCATTTGTAAATGATAAGCACTTTTCACTGTGAATTCTCCACTTGCATTACCTCTCCATATCAGTTGATCTTGTTGGTTGCCTTGTCTGATTGGGATTTGAGAAATAAGATCTGCTTCTTGGTTGTTGAAAACTGCTTTTATTAAAAGGATGTTCCATTCCTTTGTTTCAGCTTGTATAAGAATCTCTACTTTTGCATCATTCCCCAATATATCAGTTCCACTTTGAGGCTTGTACAGAATAGGTTGAGGCAGCCATGGATCTGTCCAAATCCTAACAGATTTGCCATTCCCTATTCTCCATTTGAGTCCTTGTTGTAGTAGATTTCTTGTAGATAATAAACTTCTCCAAACATATGATGGTCTGCTTCCCAATTTTGCCTTGAAAAAATTTGACTGAGGATAATATTTGGACTGCAAAACTTTAGAAGCTAGAGAGTTTGGATGTTTTAGTAAACTCCAACCTTTGCTTGCAAGCAAAGCAAGATTAAAGTTCTCAAAATATCTAAATCCTAAACCCCCTATCTCCTTAGATTTTCCCATTTGAGTCCAACTCAACCAATTTAATTTCCTCTCCTGATTTATCTGACCCCACCAGTAGCTTTTCACCAGTTTATTCAATTGTTTCAACAAACCCTTAGGTAGTTTAAAAACTCCCATAGAATAAGTTGGAATGGCTTGAAGAACTGATTTTATCAAGATTTCTCTTCCTGCTTGAGATAAAAAATTTCAGCTTCCAATTGTTCATTTTGGCTTGAACTTTGTCTAGAATATTTTGGAAACCCTTGTTTCTTGATTTGCCTATCAAAGCTGGAAGACCCAGATATTTCTCACATGAGCTTGTTGTTCTGACTCCTGCTACACAAGTGATGCTATCCTTTGCTTGACTCTTTGTATTCTTGCTAAAAAATAAAGAAGACTTCTCTTTGTTCAACCTTTGCCCTGAAGCTGATTCATATTGACTTAGAAGGTGCAGCAATCTACTCCATTCAAGGGATGAAGCTTTGCAAAACAGCAAGCTATCATCTACAAAAAACAGATGATTTATGTGGATTTGACCTTGTGCTAATGGAAGACCTGTTATCTGCCTTGTCCTTTCAGCCTTGTTGAGCATCTGACTTAATACCTCTGAACAAAGAATAAATAGATAGGGTGACAAAGGGTCACCCTGTCTAATGCCTTGAGTTGGAAAGAAACTTGGTTGTGGACTTCCATTGATTAACAGTGAGTATGAAACTGAGTTTTATGCACTTGAGAATAAGATCAATCCATCTTCTATGAAAACCCATCCTTTCCATCACTACTTCAATAAAACTCTATTCTAATCTATCATAGGCCTTATTCATATCCAACTTAAGAGCCATGTATCCATTAATCCCTTTCATTTTACAATGCATGGAGTGCAAAGCTTCAAAAGCAACTATAACATTTTCTGCTATAAGTCTCCCTGGTACAAATGCACTTTTGAGTTGGAGATATAAATAAGAGGCAAAAATTTTTTCAGACCGTTGGCCAGCACCTTGGCCATTAGTTTGTATACAACATTACACAAACTAATGGGACGAAATTCAGTGACTTTTTTGGGTTCTTTGGTTTTTGGTATTAATACTATAAAAGTCTTATTCATGTCTTTGTTCCAACAATTTGTGTTTAAAGCTTTTGTGACTGCTTGACAGATCCTTACCTACTGTTTCCCAATGTTGTTGGAAGAAACCAGCTGAGAAACCATCTGGTCCAGGAGAACTCATAGGGTTCATTTGTAGAACTGCTTCTTGCACTTATGAAAAAACAAATTCTTTTATCAAGTTGTTGTTCATCTCTTCTGAAATCATTGATGGCATTGGTTCCACACATTGTTGTTGACCTGATGGATTTGAGGAAGCATACAAACTAGTAAAAAAAACTTGAAAATTCTGATTAATGCCTTGCACAGAAGTTTGAATATGACCCTCTTCATCAATTATTCTATTGATAAAATTGGCCTTCCTCCTTTGAGAAGCACAAGAGTGAAAATATTTTGTATTCCTATCCCCCTCTTTTAGCCATCTTTGTTTTTATCTTTGTTTCCATTTTATTTCTTCTTGTTCCAATCTGAGATTAACAGACTTCTGAATCTGTTGTATTTCTTCTTTAGCTGTCCCTGTAATCATTTCTTGAAGAAGTCTGACTTTGCCTAACTGATTCTCAATATCTTCTCTAATACCCCTTTCTTGTCTGTTGTTCCAGTTAACTAAACAGGTTTTGCAGCTATTGAGATTTTGTGAGAATGATTCCATATTTTCGTCAGCTCTGTCATTTCTATTCCAAGCTTCTTTGATCAATGATTTACAATCATTATTAAGACCCCAACTAAACTCATATCTGAAAATTCTAGGTCTCCTTCTTGCAGGTTGTAGTTGAGTATCTAGATTAATAAGAAGAGGGCTATGGTCTGATGTGCATGCTGCTAAACTGGAGACTGAAATGGCTTGGAACAAATTTGTACATTGGGTAATTGCAAAGTCCCTATCTAACCTTTCCTTGGTAAATTCAGTTCCTTCTCTATTATTAGACCAAGTGTATTTGTTACCAATGTAGCCCGTATCACTTAAGTCACTATCTTGTAAAGTTTGTTTGAAAACCTCCATTTGAGCAAAAGGTCGATGTTGTCCCCCATATTTCTCATGTTGATTGATTATTTCATTGAAATCTCCAATGCACAACCATGGTTTGTTGTCCTGAGGTTGTAATGCCTTCAAAAGTTGCCAGCTTCCTTCTCTTTTAGCAGTCACTGGGTTCCCATAGAAACCTGTTAAAATCCAAGACTTCCCAAATTGTAAATCTGAAACGTTGATAGAGATGTGAAAATTAGTATATGTTTCAACTTCTATTCAAAACCAGATTTCCACATCATTGCCAACCCCCCACTGCTCCCTCTACTATTAACAGTAAAACTTCTTTCAAAACCTAATTTGTTTCTTACTTTCTCAATCCTCTCCCTTGAGCTCTTTGTTTCAATAAGGAAGAGAATTTGTGGGCACTTTTGCTTCACCATAAAATCAAGCTCTCTAACTGTTAGAGGGTTCCCAAGCCCTCTACAATTCCAGCTAATGCATCTCATTGTTGCTGGTGGGGATGCACAGCAGTCTTCACCTCATTTTCCTGAGTTATACTCTTTACAGGATTGAGTCCTTCCTTTAATTATTTAATAAACCTTTGATGGTCTTCATTGCTTTCTGTTCTAAATTCTCTCTTTTTTCCACTTGATTTTGAAGTATATTATTAAAGCATGAATTTTAGAAGGGATTAGTAAATGCAATTTTTTTTAAAACCCCTTTAAATAGCAACTAATTAAGTCTATTTTAATTAAATGATATTTTTGCTTTATCTACTTTAATAGATTTTGATATAATTATGTTATCCAATTTTATATTGTATAGTTGGACCTCTATAGTAAATAAGTTAGGATTTAATGTTTTAGTTGGAGAAATTAAGTGGATATTGATGGTTTTGGAAAATGATGGTATTTTAGGAATTATGAGAATTTTAGATTTTGAGGATTTAAAATAGGTTAATTTAACATTTTAGGCTTAAAAATCAAAATACGTGGTTGATGAAAAATTTATGGAAGTTATGTGACTATTTGTTATAGGTGATTGATTTTCGTTCAGCACTAGTGTGAAAAGTTTTTAAAAAGTTAATAAGTTCAGGTAAGCGGGGTTCTTACACTAGATTTTGCATAAAAATAAAATGAAACGAGGTTGATTTTAAAAATATACATGTTTGTTTTGAAAAGAAATTTGAAAACAACCTCATATATATGTTTAGTATATGCATGAAAGATGTATAAGAGAGAATATTTTCTGTCATGACTAGTGTAGACATGAGCTAATTTTGTGCATTCTATTTTTGAACTATGCAAAAAGAGCGAATATAAAATTTATAAAAATTTGTGCATGTGATGCGAAAATGTTCTGGAACTGTTTTTGAATATGTGAAAAGATTTGAGGATTCACTTATTAGGATGAATTCGACCTCGACTGCCATAATGAGGATTCGAGAACTGCGAATGAGTTGATGTCTACACTATTTCGACTTCACAAGGGACGATGTCATGACTATTTTAAGAAGTTTGAGACATTGGAAGAGGCTGTGCAGTCTCCTTTCCAGCAAATGAAGTTAGATGATTGGAGAAAGTGTTGTGATCTTTTCGCAACTCCAGATTATTAGGTATTCTAGATTTATATCATTTAATTATTTACATTTATATTTGGGCTATATATTATATGTAGATATATTACAATTAACATTCTTAATTAATTTTGTAGCACTTAAGTTCTACGAATGTATATAATAGATCCACTATGACTGTCCACCATCATGCCAGTTCAATGTCATTCCACCGTCTTGTTGATAAAATAGTAATTAATAGATTATAAAATTCATTTATTTTTCTGATATTCTTTTATTTAAGTACTAACATTATCTTTTTAAAATTGCTAATGTCGCTTTGTTAGAAACATGATGATTTTGAAAGCTTTTTCCTCATTCATGTCTATGCTGCTGCTCACACTAATGAGTGTAGTGAGTGGATGGATCCTACCACTGCAGATAATTATGTAAGCAGTGTTAATTTTGTTAAATAAATTATGCAACATGTGAATAATTTATTTTTTATTTGTATTTCTTTTAATACGTTACTTATTGTGTGTTTTCTTTTAAATTGCAGGAAAAAATGATGCAGATGCAGTTTGCTTATGGGAAACCCTCTCCGAGTGATATAGACATATTTATGCAAGTGCTCGGTCCTAAGTCTAGTATGGCAAGAGAATTGGGACGATCTTTCAAAAATTCTGGTTCATCCTCCTCAAACTCATCGACTTCAAAAATTAATGATCTTACCAAAGATTTAGAAGTTACACGGCACGAGAATAAGTATATGAGGTCAAGACAACAAGAGTTGGAGTCCCTCTTAGAGTGACAGTCTCATTTAGAGACGCGTTTACAAGACCAACAGAGAGACCAAGAGGAAAGAATACACAATGAAGTCCAAGAGCAAGTGTAGTGGGAGATGATGGTGTAAATAGACCGTGTTATGTCATCGCAACAGAATCGTGGTGGGCGAGGAAAGAAGAAGAAATGAATTTGATCAATTTTATCACTGTATATAACTTTTAATATCTAGTTTTAAAACTTTATAAGATATTGTTAATTGTTAAATGATGGTGTGTAATATGATACAATTTGTATGTTTTTAATTTTATGAAATTAGTATGTCTGATATGTACGTTCTAATATAAATTAAAAACATTCGAACATTAGTTCACATTTGAACAAACGTTCGAACATAATTACACAAAATTATAACAAAACATTGAAACGTACTTGTCAATATTCAAACGTACTCACCCTCAAACGAACAAAACGCCCGAACGTTTAAACGATTAACTTTCGAAGAAACCTTTGAATGTATCACGTGCGTTTGAACTCTTCTTCATTAACATTCAAACTAACGTTCAAACGTTATACCCGTTACGTTAAAGCATTGGTCCGCTATAGTTCAAACGGAAATTCAAACGCTTATTGCAGTTAATGTCTGGACGTATAAACATCTGCATGTAAATATGATACGTTCGAACTATAATCAACGAACGTCAACTTCTGTCATTCGAATGTCAATTTGTCGGGTTGACGTTTGAATGTTATATTTGACGTCTGAACGTTACTTTCTGTGATAGATCTCAATCATCACAAAAAATGAAACGTTCGAATGTTACTCCAAACAGAACACCTCCAACTGTCATTAAAAATATTTTTAGTAACGGTTCAACAATAAATCGTCACTAATTATTTTCTGTGATGCACATTAGGTGACGGTCATGGTGACAGTTTCAAACTGTCACCAAATGTCTTTAGTGACATTTTGGTTATTTTTTGTGATGGTTTCCTCTGTCACAAAAGATAAATTGTGTTGTAGTATGTTTTTATCTTATTAACAACTCACCTCTCTAATTTACAGAATTTTCATAAGTAGATATATTATGTTTTATTAAAATTCTTTGATATGATTTACCCCTCTTTTTCAAAAAGTAACTTCTTTAAACAGAATCAACAATTGAAGGACTATATATATATATATATATATATATAAATTCAATTTTGCATATTTTTTCCCTTTTTATCTTATAATTAACAACCCACCTCTCTAATTTACAGAATTTTCACAAGTAGATATATTATTTTTTATTAAAATTCTTTAATCTAATTCACCTATCTTTTTCAAAAGCTAATTTAATTTTTTTTTAAACGGAATCAACCATTGAAGGACTATATATAAAAATTAGATTTTGCATGTTTTCTATGTTTTTATGTTATTAACAATCCACCTCTGTAATTTACAGAATTTTCACAAGTAGATATATTATTTTTTTAGTAAAATTTTTTGATCTGATTCACCTATCTTTTTCAAAAATTAATTTCTTTAAGCTGAATCAACCATTGAAGGACTATATATATAAATTCGACTTTTCATGTTTTTATCTTTTGATTGCTTCTATCAAAACAGTGTTGATCACATCCCAATAGAATTTAAAAAAAAAAAAGACTAGTGAATCTATCAGGATTAGGAGTTTTAGAGGATGGGGTATTTTGGATGAATGATTTACTCTCAATATCACCAGGAATTGATATTAGGGATGAAAGTTCAATGGATGAGATTTTTTATGGAAATAGGTGGTCTAGGTTTTCAGGGAGTGTTGGGTTAGAGGTTGTGAAAATGATCCAATGTTCAATGGAAGAATTTTGGATGATTGAGGGGTCTGAGGACCATATGCCTAGTGAGATCTTTAGGCTGTCAGTGGCATTGCTCCTTCTTTCGATGGTGGTTGACAGATGAAAAATCTAGTTTTGAGATCCGTAGTGGTGAGCCAAGTTAGGCGTGATTTTTGCCTCCAAAGTTGTTCTTCTCTAAAAAAGAGTTCATAGAGGTTTGATTGGAGGTGTTCTTCCAAAGTTCTATCAATAACACCTAAGGGTGGAGATTGAACTTTAATGAGAGCTTCATTGAGGAGGTGAATCCCAGATTGAATGTTGCCAAAAGAGAGCTTATTCCAAAATTTTAGGGCTTGTTTTGTTGCTCTCAGTTTTTTGCAGAGGATGAGGGCAGGGGAGCCAGAATTGAGATGGTGCCATGCTGTTTTTACAACTTCTGTGTTGGATGGATCTCTGGTCCAGAATTCTTCAAATTTAACGGGTTTCTTTTTATTTTTTGGGCCAGAGGTTGAGAGGGTGATGGGTGAGTGATCATAGTAGACTAATAGAAGGTTAGTTGAATGTGCATTAGGGAAAAAGGTTCTCCAAAGATTGTTGGCAATGCCTCTGTCTAATTTTTCACGAATGTTACCAAGCCCATTTCTCCTATTTGAGCAAGCGAATTGGGGTCCTGAAGCGCCTAAATCAATCAAACCATTTTGTTCCATCAGGGAAATGAGGCCTGAGGGTTGGGATGAGTTAGCAAAGGGGTAGGCCTCTCTTTTCTCAGTTTGATTGATAATGCTATTGAAATCCCCTAGTCCTAGACAAGGCCTTAGGAAAGAGTTGATGATTGAATTGAGCTTATTCCAGAACTCAGTTTTGTATTTTTGTTGGGCTGGACAATAGATCAAGGTGAGCAGCCATGGATGATATACAGGGTCCAAATATAATAAAAGAGCTATAATATTAGTACAAATATTTACAAACTCCACATCTAGACCCAGTTTCCACATAAACAAGAAGCCACCCCTTTTACCAAAAGGGGGTATATGAACATAAGAAGTAAAGCCTAGACTATTTATAATAGTTTGAGTATTTACATCAGACAAAAGCATCTCCATTAAGAAGACTCCATCAGGGTTATGATCCCTAATGTTGGCCCTCAAACTTTGCATTGCACGGGGTTGGGCGATGCCCCTACAATTCTAGGACAGTAACTTCATTTCTTTGGGGGTGGCAGTTTTGGGCCTGCCATCGTGGCCTCAGAAATTGGGGGAGGGGGGGGGATTGGATTGTTGGGATAGAAGGGTTGATGGCCATTGGAGAGTTGTCATGCTTGAGATACAGATTGTATCTTGATTTCTTTGAGGATGGATGGGATTTGTTACCTTGCTTTTTCTTTTGAGAGGAGAGATATGCTGACAGAGTGAGATCATTACCGAGCGAGTTCTGTGAGCCTGGATTAAGATGACCTGAGGAACCTTACTGTTCATGTCTACTAGAGTTTTGTTTGTCTTTGGTGTTTGGGGTAATAAGTTTTAAGATCGGCTTGCATTGTATGGGAGCTTCTCTAGATGTGTATGGGAATGATCTTTTGTGTGGGTAGTGGGTTTTTTTTAGGGGTTAGGTGATGGTCTATGTGATTGAACTGTAAGGGGGATGGTGTGGAAATTGCCTCTTTGGTTGATGATTGGGGGGAGAGGGGGTAACTGGGGTTTGTTTCAGTGATGGGTAGGGAAGGGGTTTAGGCGGGGAGCATGGGTTGGGGTCTATTGGGGTTAGGGACGGGTTGGATTTTCCAGATGGGCTTACGAGCAAGGATATTTTATGGTTTAGGTGATTGATTTCTGATGAGCCCAATATGTGTTCAAATTGTGATATGATGGACTTGTAGAAAGAAGGGCCTGTGAAGATGGGATTATGCGCAGGAGAGTGGGATTAAAGATAGTGAAGGGAGAGATGGGCATTATTTGGGTTGTAGAAGATTTGTTCAGAGATGAAATTTGGAGGCTACAGGGGATCTCATGGGGAATTGGTTAATCAGAATGGGTGGCTAGATTTGAGAGGGATAATTGGGTAGGGGACAAGGAATTTATTTGGATTATTTTTTGTGGGCTCAACATTGAATTTGGGGTGGGAAAAGGGGGAAAAATTGGTAGGAACTAAATGGGTATGTTTCTTTAGCAGAGTCTGCCGACATTTGGCCATGTGGCATGGTATTGTTTTTTTACATACATTTTGAGGAGAGGTGGGCTACAGTGTTCATGTGGAGGCTTTCACGGGGCAGTTTTGGGATGAGCTCCAAACCGGATTGGTTTTCAATGATGATGGGGGGCAAGTTGATCAATTCGCTTGTAATGACTGGATGTGATGGGGGTTGGTTGTCTGTTTAAGAGTTTATGGGTAGATTTGGCTGAAGTTGGTTCTCGAGGGTGGGAGATGTTCTCAAGGATAGATTTTTTTTTTACTTTGATTGGATTTGGGATTTAGCACTCATCTAAGGGCCAAAGGTGAAGATTTCTAATGGTTCGACTGTGAAGTAGCATTGATGATGTGTATGACCTAGACATTCACATGAGTAACATAAATCGGAGAGCCTTTCATATTCGAAGATTATTTTGACATTGAATTTGCTTGGATGAGGGAGGTGGAAACCATCTTGAATGGGAGTTGAGGCTTTAAGCTGGACTTTTAGTCAGAGAAAGTTTTTTGGTGGACCCTCTAGGATTGAAGAATAGTCTACACAAGAAGTGTAGTCTATTTCGAGTATATTGCCTAGAACCCTACCTATTTTTATGGCATTTTCAAATGTCATGAGCTGTAGGGAGAGGCCATGGATTTGCAACTAGAAGGTAGATCGAGTGCTCTAGGTCTATTTTTGATAGACTTTGTAATATCATATGATATTCTCAAAAGTTCCATGGACATTGGGACAGGATTTAGATTATGTTTGGGGGATGAGATGAGAATTTTGTATTTTGTTTTAAAGTTTAAAATATTATTTTTTAGTTTTGAGATTTGAAAAAGTTAAATTGGGATTTGAAAAAGTTATATTGGGATTTGAAAAAGTTGAATTATTTATTATATTTTATATGGAGATTTGAAAAAGTGTAAAAATGAGATGAGATGAAGATGAAAATTTTGAGTAAAACTTGTTTTCCAAACCTATTCTTAGTCTTTGTCTTTTGATAGAGGGAAGGTGATGGGCCCAAGAAGGGCCTAGTTTTAAAGATCATTTGCAAGTTTCATATGAGCCAATTACAAGATCAAGAGCTAAGAAGATCAATGAAGCAAAGCAAGGATTGGTGCAATCCACTTGAGACGAGTCTAGCGAGCCCAACATTCAAGAGTGCCTTAAAGGATGAAAATCCAATTTTGATTAATTTGATACAAGCTATGGAAGAGGGCAATAACATGACTTAAAGGCCTTGGACACTTGAAGGTTTTCAAATTGTTTAAATCATTTAAATGACTTATTTATTAGTTTAGAATAATTGGGCTTTAGGATATTTGGCCCACATATGTCTTACTTTTATGAACTAGGATTTTTGGGAAGGCCTTATATTTTGGCCAAGGGTGTATTTGAAAAGTTACTTTTAAGAAACTAGGGTTTCAAGCATTTACTGTAGCCGGGGGTACTATAGCAGCCGCGGCACTGTTCGTGCAAGGGTATTTTTGGGAGAAAGGGCTTTATTTTATCTAGTGTTTTAATTAGATTTTGCTTTAAATACACTTTGTTGCCTCAGTTTATGAAATTTGATGATTTATTCATTGTGAGTTGAGTTTTAATCCTCTTGTTATTAATTGAACTTTTGAACTTATCAAAAGTAAATCACAACCTTTGTGGCGTTCCTCCTTGTAATCTGGGTTCTTGAGACGGGTTCTTCAACGGGTCTAGATTTTAATATAATCTAGGTTCTTAAAACGAGATCTCATCGGGTCTAGATTCTCCATCCATTGACTTGAGTTCGGCTTTCTTGGGTGAGTTTTCAAATTGATTGTGGGTTCAAGGGATTCCTTTCCCGTGGGTTCATATCATTTGGTATCAGAGTTCGGTTTCCAATCAGGTCTGATTCTATCTTTTATTTATTGCATATTTAATTCTAGGGCTTCATTGTTCTAGGGTTACAAAAAATAAACAAAAAGTACGCTGCCGAAATTCTTAGGGTTTTGGGTTTGGCTGAAATTTGCATCACCTAGAGTTTCAAAATTCTAGGGTTTCTTGCGCCTTTAAGTTTGTCAATTGCTTGGAGTGTCGTTCCATTGATTATCTTCTTTTTCATTGTCACTTCTTGTATGTTTGAATTCAATTGCTTGATTTTCAATTGAATATTGCTGTTTGTGAGTGAATTAGATAAAAGAAAAGAAAAGAAAGGAAAATAAAAGAAAAGAAAATAAAATAAAAGAAAGGAAAAGAAAAGAAAAGAAAAGAAAAGAAAATTTTGAAAAAAAAGAAGAAGAGGTAGCATACTCATTGGTTGCTACATAGTTACAACAAAGAGAAAGAAAGACATTTGTTGATTGAGCTTTATCATCAAAGGGGCTGAAAACATCTTTATAGTGGATATCTTGTTTTATTATTACTCTTTCCCTCGTATAAATTCCTTGTGTCTCGTGTCATTTTATTCATTCCTTGTTTCTTGTTCTTGTCTCTTGGATTTATATTACTGGTTGGAATAATACAAGGTTGTATTGTCTTGATTTAGTTCAATTAATTCTTAAAGAACTTGAGCGAGAAAACTATTGAGGTAAAAGGCAAGAGAGTGTGAGACTATTATCGAGAAAAATTCAATTAAGAGTGAAACACGAGTGGAGTGCCAATATTCGAGTGTAAACATGCAAGAGAGTGTGTGAAGTTTTCCACTAATATTTTTTTTGTGCAGCATGTTATGATGTCTCATAAGAGTGACTCATCACCAAAGGAGATGGTAGATAACTCATCATTTGTGTTGCAAGCAACAACAGTTTGAGCAATTGGACTTGGTGTTGGGTGAAATGAGGGATAGGATGGATCATCAAGATGCAGTAATTAGAAATCTACAGGGTAGGAGAGATAGGCGGCGATGTGGGCCTAGTGTTAAAAATAAGTATGAGAATGGAGAGTATGGTGAGGATGAAGAAGACCTGACATCTGAAGTTGGATTGTGTAGATATAGAAGAGTTAGGCGTGAAAGAGAACTTGAGGGGAACCTAAGGGATCGGGATGTTGTAGATAGAGACCTTGGGAGCATCAAAATGAAAATACTATCTTTTCAAGGTAGAACTGACCCTGAAATTTATCTAGAGTGGGAGAAAAAAATAGAGTTGGTATTTGATTGTCATAATTACTCTGAGGAGAAGAAAGTGAAGTTGGCAGTAATTGGATTCTCTGATTATGCTATTATTTGGTGGGATCAATTAGTGACCAATAGGAGGAGAAATCTTGAGAGGCCTGTAGAAACATGGAGAGAGTTGAAAGCTATCATGAGGCGGAGATTTGGACCTAGCCACTACTTTAGAGACCTCTACCAAAAACTACAAAATCTTACACAAGGGGTTTAGGAGTGTAGAGGATTACCATAAGGAGATGGAGGTGGCTATGATTCGAGCTAATATAGTGGAGGATCAGGAGGCCACGATGGCTAGATTTTTTAGTAGGTTGAATAAAGAGATAGCCAATGTAGTTGAGTTGCAACTTTATGTGGAGGTAGAGGACATGGTGCACATGGCTATAAAGGTGGAGAGGCAGTTAAAGAGAAAGGGTACAGCAAGGTATAGTTCGGTTTCTAGCACTCATTGGAAACCAAAGTGGGACAAAAGTAATCAAGTTGTAACAAAGGGGAAGATCGAACCACCTAGGGGGAAAGATGAGAGTGAGTCTGAAACCTCAAGAAAAAGAGAGAATGAGTTGAAAAACAATTGTGAGATTGAAAGTTCAAAAAAGAGGAGAGTGAAAGAAAAAAAAGAGTGAAAAGGGAAAATAGAGTGAGAGGAAAAAAGAGAATGAAACCGAAACAACAAAAGAAATAGAGAATGAAAAATAAAGATGTAGCTGAGAGTCATGAAAAAAGAGTTGAGCCACGTGAGGAAAAAGAAAGAGAGATTGTAGAGAGGAATGGAAAAACAAAAGTGAGATTTTATGCTAAGGCAAGATTTTATACTAACGAATTTAACGACTCTTTGCCTAGTGTTGTTGTTTCTTTGTTGCAGGGATATGAAGTCATGATTCCTAGTGGTGTGTTTAGTAGATTGCCACCTATTAGAGAGATTGGGCATTACCTTGATTTTGTGCTAGGTGTGACAATCTCTACCCGACCTTTTTTTGAAGAACATGAGTCCTTAACACACTTGAAGGGACATGGTAAGTTGAATACAATGCGTGCCAAGTGGGTGCAATCCATTGAGACCTTTCCTCATGTAATCAAGTACACACAAGGTAAAAAAAAATTTGTGGTTGATGCTTTAGTAAGAAGGTATATCCTTGTTATCATTTTGGATGCAAAGTTATTAAGATTTGAATACGATAAGACATTGTATGTTAATGATGATGGCTTGGCTAATGTGTATGGAACATATGAGAAAGCACCCTGGGGTAACTTCTATAAACTTGATTGGTACTTGTTTAGAGAGAATAAACTTTGTACGCCTACTACTTTTATGCGTAAGTTACTTGTGTGTGATAGATATGGTGGTTTGTTGGGTAACTTTGGTGTAAGAAAGGCTTTAGATGTGTTGCATGAACGTTTGTCGGAGTATCACTTGCCATTCATTGACTTGTTGCATGAACGTTTGCTGGAGTATCATTTGCCTTTCATTGAGTTTGCATATAATTGGAGTAGTCTTTTTGGGGTAAAGATGATTTTAGACATGTTGCATGAACGTTTGGGGAAGTATAATTTGCCATTCATCACCATGTTGTGTGAACGTTTGTGGAAATATCATTTGCCATTCATCACCATGTTGCGTGAATGTTTGTGGAAGTATTGCCAACTATTCATTGAGTTTGCATATAATTGGAGTGGTCATTTTGGTGTAAGTAAAATTTTAGATGTATTTCATGAACATTTGTGGGAATATCATTTGCCATTTATTGAAAGTATTTATAGTTTTGATCCATTTCCTCCTTTAGCTTTGATTTTTTTCTTGTTGATGATAGGTGTAGTTGGGATGGACCCTTTCAAATTCTCGAGAAAATTAATGATAATACATACAAAGTGGATCTTCCAGGTAAGTATCATGTTTCTGCTATTTTCCATGTAACTAACATTTTTTCCTTTGATCCAGGTGGAGATTCGAGGTCAAATCCTTTTGAGGAGAGGGGGAATGATGGGCCCAAGAAGGGCCTAGTTTTAAAGATCATTTGCAAGTTCCATTTTGGCCAATTATAAGATCAAGAACTAAGAAGATCAATGAAGCAACGCAAAGATTGGTGCAATCCACTTGGGACGAGTCTAACAAGCCCAACATTCAAGAGTGCCTTAAAGGATGAAAATCTAATTTTGATTCATTTGATACAAGCTATGGAAGATGGCAATAACATGACTTAAAGGCCTTGGACACTTGAAGGCTTTCAAATTGTTTAAATCATTTAAAAGACTTATTTATTAATTTAGAATAATTGGGCTTTATGATACTTGGCCCACATATGTCTTACTTTTATGAACTAGGGTTTTTGGGAAGGCCTTGTATTTTGGCTAAGGGTGTATTTGAAAAGTTACTTTTAAGAAACTAGGGTTTCAAGTATTTACTGTAGTCGGGGTTACTGTAGCGACACTATAGCAGCTGTGGCACTATTCATGCAAGGGTATTTTTGGGAGAAAGGGCTTATTTTATCTAGGGTTTTAATTATGTTTTGCTTTAAATACACTTTGTAGCCTCAGTTTATAAAGTTTATAAAATTTGATGATTTATTTATTATGAGTTGAGTTTTACTCCTGTTGTTCTTAATTGAACTTTTGAACTTATCAAAGGTAAATTACAACTTTTGTGGCGTTCATCCTTATAATCTGGGTTCTTGAGACGGGTTCTTCAACGGGTCTAGATTTTAATATAATCTAGGTTCTTGAAACGAGATCTTATCGGATCTAGATTCTCCATCCATTGACTTGAGTTTGGTTTTCTTGGGTGAGTTTTCAAATTGATTGTGGGTTCAAGGGATTCCTTTCCCGAGGGTTCATATCAGAAGGTGAAAAGGAAAGTGTTACTGTCTGGATCCTCTATGGTTAGACCCTCTGCAAAGCTCTCGTTGGCTTTGATGGTGGAATGGAATGTAAATCTATTTAGCAAGCGAGAAGAGATAAGTCTACCTATCAGTGTGTGATTGAAAGTGTGGGCTGCTGCTTCAGGTGCAAAGTCTAGTTGCAGATTCTTCCAGGAGAGGGCCTCTATTAGGGAGAAAGTTTGTCCATATCAGGGGGATCCATAGGAAAAGGGTGGTTGGTTGGCCTAACTGGTGAAGACCTTGGTTTTTGGGTATTACTCACTTCAAGGTTCAATACCTCATGGTTGCAAACAATTCTTTGGGGCTACATCCCTTGGTGAAAAGTCAACTATTTAATCAGTTTTGTGTAGGAAAATTTTCAAGAGTGTAGTGCATGGGACTGGGGTTTACTCTGCAGGGGTGGGTCCGAAAGGCCCTGCCTTGAAGCGGATCCCCGACATTAAAAAAAAAAAAAACGAATTATTTACGTATATTAAGTTCTAGCACCAACTAATATAACGACTTATATACAACTTATGTAATTCATGAAAAAAGTCATATTCATTCGAAAAAATGAAAATATTTATAACAAAACTAAAAAAAAAATTAATTCAATTCAATAATATATATGATCATTAAATAATATGCTTAAAAGTCATGTTCCTACTTTATAAGCACTCATTACTTTTGAAAAATAGGTTAAAAAAACTTTGATTTTTTTCCCGCGTATATATTGAGTTTTGGCCAAAGTACTAAAAAACAAGGAAACTCCAACAATGATATCCCAAAGTAGTTGATATCCATCACTTTCTCAACTGATAAGCTCATGAAAATAAACAAGGAAACTAAAATCAACATAATAGCAAGCAACGTACATCTTCCCTTGGTGACAATCCATAGCCTGCCACCTTTACTCACATTTTTTTTTTAAATTTTTTATAACAAGACATCATGACCTTCTCATTAATAAAAGAAATTAAAGACATTTGTCAAGTCATGCGGCTTGAGAAACAAGATTTGAAATAGAGTCACACCATATCATTAAACTATCAACATTACAAGCAAACCTAGCAAGTTTATGAGCAACTTCATTTTACCCAGACAGACAATCCATAGCCTGCCACCTTTACCCACATTTTTTTTCGATAACAAGACATCATGACCTTTTTATTAATAAAAGAAATTACAGACATATATCAAGCCATGCAACTTGAGAAATAAAGTCTAGAATACATTCCTACCACATCACTAAACTATTAACATTACAAGCAAACTTAGCAAGTTTACGAGCAACTTCATTACCCAGGCGGTTTACATGTTGATAGAACAATCTTCAACAGATATGGCTCGATTTTTATGGTCCATTACCATGGCATGTCCTCATAGAAGAACTTTTTAAAATAATTCATGCAGTCTGTTTGCAAACGGAGTGCTATGATTAGAGATCCATCTGCAGCTGGACTTGACATGATGTAAGTCTTGCCATCATCATCATTTAATAATGCTGGACCAACGTATATTGGCTTTCCCCACCCATAATCCATACCATAAAATGGCAAATTGATCCAACTTATAATAGAAGCGTTGGGATTTCCTAAATAATTAGGTGGATTGGTGTGTGCACCATTGTGCAAGCCACACCTCAGAGCACTAGCATTGGACTCATCAAATGAGTCCAATCTTCAAAATTTGATGATTTTAACTCTAAAATCCTAGCATTGGATTCACCATATGCCCAAATGTCAAGCTTTTAGCTACAGTACATTTCCCTTCATCTTCAAATTTGAAGACTCACTATTCACACTCTATACCTATTATTTTATTTACTTAAATTATTTTTTTCCCATTTTGAGCCACAATATATTTAAATTGAGAAATAATAATGTAAGTATCAAATTAAATTATTAATTAACATATAGTTATTGTAATTGTAAAATATGAAAAAAATAAATTAAAAATAATATTATTACAAAAATAATATTATATTATTATTTTGATGAATCTAATGGCTAATCCAATGTGGAATTATAGATAGGAAGGTTTTATATTTATGAAAAATATGTACTTTTCATCAAATTTTGAAGATAAAAATGATGAATCCAATGCTAATGCTCTCAAAGCACCCACATCCTTCTGGCTAGCTATAAAATCAAGAGCAGACCTTATATACTCATCTGTCATACGCTCGATGGCTTCCCTTAGTTTTCCAGCAGCATAACTAAGTGGTTTGGCCAAGAGGTCGCCATGGACACATTTCGATGTTACGGTCTGAAGAACTGTGTTTCCAAAGTATCCTGGGGGGAGAGACGGCTTCAAGCGGCTGCGAAAATCAATCACCAAGGTAACCCTTGTTGGTTGAGAGTTATCGTTTGCTCGCGCCTTGCATATACACCTCCATAAGTGGCTGGCAATAGCTTCATATCGAGAATAAGTCGCGTCGACACGGCCATCTCCACGTCCTGACATGGGATCGCATTGGCTTTCTTCCTTAGTCCCTCGACTTGCTCTTTGGTGACTTTCAAAATGGCGACACAAGTTTCTTTCTTCTTCTCCTCTTTGGCATCAGTGTGTCCCAATCGGAGTGGTGGTTTGGTGAACTCTATATGCTCAAAGCGTGGAGGCATAAGCGGTTCATGAAGTGATCGTAATATGGTGCGATCATGAAAAGGCATCTCATTCTCCTCCAACTCATCTCCTCGAGCCAACTTTGCCCATGCATTGAAGAATTTAGCTGCAGACCATCCATCAACCATTGTGTGGGACATGACTGTTGCAACACAGAGACCACCGCAACTAAATCTTGTGACTTGCACCAGCAGCAACGGCCAGTCCTCAATCGGACTACCATAATCAACCTTAGGGACCAGATCTTCGATTTCCTTCATTGGTGCAAAGTCGCCAAGTTCATCAAGTTTTGCTTCTGAATAAGCTTCCAGTAACTGCGCTCCCTTGGCATTGCAATGGACTTCCAGCCTTCCACCATGAATCCAGTGTAGTCGACCAGCTAGTGGATAATAGGGAAAACCAATACACGACTTAGGGAGTCTTTCAAAGTCTCTACTGTCTTTGTTTTTTCGTTGATGTCACCGGTGGCTTTGTAATAAAGATGAGCGGTATATGAGTCCATTGCATTCGTTGATCACACTCAGATAACCGTAATACGCCACCCGGGGTAGGCTTGCTCGGAATGATGGAGGAAGTAGACTTGACGTAACCATTATATATGTTTTGAAAATATTCTGTGTCTGTGTTTTTCTGCAGTTTTCTCACTACATATAGACTACATATATATATATATATATATATATATTGGTGATATGATAAGCTAATCGATGTTTTGGATGAGAGGTGCGTACTGTCAATAGGGCTGTAATCGAGCCGAGCTGAGTCGAGTTTTGGCTTGCCGAGCTCGGCTCGACTCAAAAAACTCGAGCTCGAGCTCGAGTCCGAGCTCGAGATTTTTTTTTATTCTTTGTTCAAGTCTCGACTCGATAAGACAAACTTTTAACCTCGATAGCTCGAGCTCGAAATTTTTTTTTTTTTTTAATAAGTATTTAATAATAATAAAATAAATATATAAAATAAAGACCTAATATTGAATTTAT